>CANSZD010001350.1:0-388605 GCA_947648045.1 Beta corolliflora
GAATAGGTAAATTTAAAAAAAAAAGATTTTCTTTAAATCAATACAATGCATTAACTAAAAATGAACAACTACAAATACATTATTGTTATAATAGATACTTGGATGAATTTGGACATGGCAAACTAACCCACAAAAGAACTAACACGATGCCTAATTGTACGCGAAAATAAAGACCTCATGTTAACGAAATCAAACATGGTTAAATCAACCTAACTTTCGAATTAGTTAGACTCGAAATAAACCCTAAAAGTGAACTACACCTCTATGCCGAGTTGACTTAACTTAGGAAATTATCCATAGTCTAAAATTTACTGAACAATAATGACACATACTAAAAAAGCAACAAAAAGAATTTTAATATTTTTGTTTTCTATCAAATTTTATTATATTTGATCTTTCATTTATAAATAATTATTAGCCTAATTTTCAGTCATTATCTCTTTTTTTTGCATCTATCTAACACTATACTCATTTCAAAAAAAAGTTAATTTAACAACATTGATTCGGAATCAAAAATTCAGCCTATCAATACCCATCCCAATCCAAAAAAGCAAACTCGAGCATTATATCCAAACATAAAAATACCCGAAACACATTAAACATTATGGACTACAAAACTTCATCTATACCCAATCAAATCTAACACGAAAGTAAAGGCGGATCTAAAGATTACCCAATCTAGATCCAATCGGGAACCACTCAATCGCCACCTACAAATAAATCATGTAAAGATATACAATGATTGTATAAATTATTTCCTCCTCCTCCCGCTCACTTGAGTTTTCTTGATCTCATTCTGTATGGCGCTTTTGACCATAAGTATCTTTTAAGCATAGAATAAAAAAAAATTATCTTTTGAGCACCTTTGCGTACGTGTATTTTATGAATCTATGTGTGCTAGTATGCGTTTATATAATGGAGTTAATCGTGGTCAAAGTTTGTAGAATTCGCTAACTATACTGATGCTACATTCTTTTGGAGTGGAGCAAAGAGAGTGCATTACAGTTGGAGATTAATAAAAGTCATCCTTAGAGGCAGACAGGATTTGGTAAACAACAAAACATCAAACCAACATCTATCCCCTAGCTGCTCTAAGTTGCAACAAAGACAGACCAGTAAACTTGGATTGATAACGGATATATCTGAATGTTCTCTTTCTGACCAAGGGATCTATCTGCTTGTGCATCAAGTGATCGTCACAAAAAATCTGGTGAAACAAAGAAAGAAAAGGCAGGGCAGCCTATGCTGAGCCACGAGTTGATCACTAAAATAGCTAGACATGCAAAACATAAAGAAATATAGGCGTCATTCAAATTTTGTTATTCTCTTTGTATTCTTTCTGCTACATATGTGATATCGTGTACTTCTGTATACCACCCTAATAAATCCGCAAGACCAACAGGTTTCCAGATTTCAATCTCTCGTAAAAGTATCCCAAGAACAGATTCAAGCTATCAAATATTGCTGATATTACTCTTGACAGCCAAACAATATCAAGTTGCAAACCTTTGTGGATCACGGAAACAGGGATGTCCTCTAATTTTGTTCAGGTTGCAGAAGAGCATAACAACCCGCTCCAAACCCACTCCAAACCACCATGAGGCCAAGCGCCATACCTGGATAACATAAAATTTCAATCAGTTGGGTAAAAAGATAATGCAATCCCAAAGTATTAAATATGGGAGTATTGATTATTTCAGATGCTTTCAGAACTGATAGCAGTATGTTAAGGCCTCAAGGCTAGCTGGTAAGCACTGGCTCTCTCCACTCATTGATGACGTGAAATTGAGCTAGTACCAAATACACATATGTACGACATACCTTTCAAACCTATTACTAATATTCTACTTCACATGAACATCCATTCTGTCTTATTGCATGCCAGTTGCAAGTTGCTGCAGCAACGCAGTTCTTGTTTTCAACATTACGAATTAATATCAGACACAAGTTCTCCACTCAGGGATAGCCAATGAGAATTGCACCATAGCTGAACTATATAACATATTCCAAGTATAATGTATGATACTGTCCTTTCAAAGATTCAAGATGCTTAATACGAATGATGTCAAGTTAATCAGAAGAACACTAAAGCTGCTCTCAGAATAACGGAAGAACCCTATAATTGATGAAACTTCAAGAAAATCTGCAAAAGTTCATAGAAGTTGTATATTTTGCGTCAATAGATTAGACCTTTGATGCAGTAATAACAACACAATATCTGACAGAACTCTTTCAATTCATTTCTACAACATATGTTATTCAGTCAAAGAAGTCTCGGTGGTGCTGCCAAAGGGAGAAAGCAAACACTCCCTCTAAAATTAAGCACTACAGGGTTTGTACCACCATAGCTATCTCCTTATCCTATGTGAAGACCAGTGCAGCTAATAGTCCACAATTGCGCTGGAAAATCAACAAAACACGGTAAGATCAAGTCAAGAAATCAGAGCTGCCATGGCTAAATTGGTTTGACAATAGCAATCTCTTCAACTAGGAATTTCTGGTCTCCTTTTTCTTCATCTCTTTCCTCTACCCCTCTACTATTTTTCTTATAAGTCCAGCATTCATGGTTTGTAAACACCATTATTCATCTTGTTTTTCTTCCCACCTTTTCCTAATTCCTCACCAAATTCCCCATTATTGAGATGTGAGACAGATTGAAGGGGCAGTCAGGCCCACCAGTGAAGGAGCAGGAGGCATTGAAAAAAAAAAGAGCACAGCAAGACAATGAGGCGACGGAAGAGACTGGAGGAGCAATAAGATAAGAGAGAATTCATTATTGGATAACCAGTAACGTACAAATTCTTCAGCAATAACTTGATAATTCTTACTTCTCCCAACTCTTATCGGGTTACATATGCTCCATATTCTATAATTCAGTCAAAACATATTCCATTGAAAGATCCATGGCATATCAAAAATCCATCTCAGATCATAGTCGAGACTATCCATCTAATAAAGGCAACAAATCAATCATCTTCGACTTTCCGACTCCTAAACTCCCCAGTTACAAGATCGATACCATAGGAATACTGTGATGATCACCCCAATTCTTCAATGGGAAGTGACCATGGGACTCATATTTCAGTCTTTCAGTCTTCTAAGATTTCAGTTTCTAATCAGAAAAAATGATGAGCAACTAACAATTCTGATCTTGGTCACCCGGTGAAACCTAGAATTCTCTGAAGACTAAAGTGGAGGGCAGTTCAATAAGTGACTATAAAGATAAATCAACTATCAATTGATCTAATATGATGAAGCTGAATCTAGAAACTATGATGAAAACTTCTGACAACTTCTACATCGTACCAAATACTTGAATATATCCAACAATAGATGAAGCTGAGACAGAGAACTAAGTTGAAAACATTATTCAAAAGACAACTATTTTCCGAGCTTTTATTAGATTACTAACTAGAAGCTTGGAGATTAGAATGCAACTTAGATTTCTTCTACAATCAGGTGAAGGATAAATGACATATAGTAACAGATCCCAATAGACTTATAAACATACTCAAAATTATCAGGCATGCAGTAAGAGAATTACAGTCGGTGGAAACAACATAAATGTATCGAAATACAAGCTGGCACAGTGTAGAGCTGTATTCAGCCACGACAGCTAGTATAAGAAACAAAAAATGTAATGGACCGCATAATTAACGCAGAGATGCAACTTGACTGAAGTACAAAATCAGCAACTTACTTAAAGAAGTCCAGATAAGTAGCTATTGAATTCACATCAATTTTACATGCTTGACACGCTTGACCAAAAAATCCGGGTCATGAACACGCTGAGCTCCTGATATAATCTCCTCACCTGAAAGGGAGACAGAAGTCTAGGAAATCATGGGCAAATAAAAGACAAACTCAAGTAACACGCATTCATGAATAAGAGACCACAATATCAGTTTTAGACATATTGTATGTCACTCTAGATGCCCATAATTTATCGTTAACAGAAGCTTGCATACTATGGCCACAGCTTTGTCAGTGAGCGACAGTAACGGACCACTTGACATCCAACAGAGGGGCTTGATGAACAAAATTAACAGAATATGACTGATGATTAAATGATTAATTACATGAATCAATAAGTGGCTTTACTGGATTTTCTAATGAAGTCTCATAACTACGAGATGAATAGTATATAGTTCAGGGAATAAAAAAAAATATAAATGTTAAGAAAAGTTTCCAACATCCCATTGGAATACTAGTAACTCCTTAACTAAAGCTGTGATTACATCAGGAGATAATGTCGTTTAGAAAGTCAATTTCCATTTGCAAGCAATTGCGTCCAGAGTTACTCAATTTATGCACAGACTCTTAGAACCAACTTGTTTCACCACCCAGGCGACTAGCTTCACAAAAAATGGTGGGGCAAAGCAAGGTGGGTGCATGGTCCTCCTTACCTCAAGCCACCTTAAAATCCTATGCCCAGACCCGACCCATACACCCATAGCTGCAGCAGATTTGGAAAAATACACTCGCACCTGTGGCTCCAGATATTTGATCAGAATTGTACAAAGACAATGATACAGTATTTGAAGGTTAGCCATTAGCCAACTTTACCCCAGCCATTACCCGAATATTATTGAGGTAAAACAACTCTTTTCCACAATTGGATATTGCCTAAATCAAATTCCCCCTTTCCTTTCAATTTTAATCAAAAAGGGACTTTTAGTCATTCATTTAAGAATATGTAGACAAGGGGTGATGGGTTTGGTAACTTTGGTTGCCATAACTATTGTCCGCATATAAGAAAGTCATAGGCTAAGGAGGTTTAAAAAGGGAGAACATTTATGTTATATTCAATGGGAAACCTCCATTACTACATCCTGTATTCACCTAGCTCTTGGTACACCCCAAGATTTCTACTCATTTGGAGCCAGTGGTGGATTTACATGGGGAGCAAAGGGGTGCAGCTGTGCCCCCATTATTTTTGGGGAAAAAACAAATAGGTAAATTAAATCTGCAAACAAGAACCGGTAAATATGCATTGATGATAGGAGTGCGGATAAGATTTTGGCACCGCAAAGGTCTTGGAGTTGGAAACTCTTTGGTAGTATTTTGGTTGCTTTACAATCCCTCTTAAAATTTAATGAAAATGTTATCTTGGTCGTTCATAAGGTCCCACGTATAAAACTTTATAACAAGGGTTTTATACCCTTTTCCCCCTCCTAAACTTCTTCTACTCAATGTCAATTATTTTACTATTTCAAAACTTCGAATATCTAAAAATCAGACCTTTTGAGCATTGACTATTCTTTTTTCCTTCTTATTATCTACTTAGAGATGCTTCTGTAGTGTACCTAGAGAAAAAAAAATAAACCGAAACTTTAACAAAGTTCAATTAACTATTTGTTAAAAAGTACCATGTTGACTTGTTTTATATAGTGAACATTTATCTCAATGATTCAGTTAATTAGCATGTCCCCCCCCACCCCCTCCAAAAAAAAATAGTTAATTAGCATGATATATGAATCGACTACACGGATAACTATTACTCTAATTTAATTTTTCTCAGGCCTAGACGTTATTAGCCAAAAAATTGAGTTAATTTTGAATTTTTTTTTTTATAATCCGTAGTTCCGTACCCCATTCCTAAATTTCTGGACACGCCACTATTGGAGCTCTCCAGATGAGCAAAAAAAGACTTATCCGTGTATGATAGAATTTTTACATCAATTGTTGCTGATATCAAACATCTTATCATATTGAGCCCTCCCTTCCAATATTGAGATGTACTTTTCAGGCATTCCACCAATAAGCATACCTCATATTACCAGGTCGGTCATTAAAAAGAAAGAGCTTTAAAGTAATGAAAAAAAGAATCTCATCTTTAATTAAATCAACAAGAAGATTTCTTTGGAATAAAGTGAAATAACGAGAATATTAGATAATAATTATGCGATTGTCATCTTTAATTGAATCAACAAGGAGATTTCTTTGGAATAAATTGAAGTAACGAGAAGATTTAATAATAATTATGCGAATTACAGATTGAGGGATAGTCCGAAAACAAGACATGATAGGAAATGCAAAAACTTGCTCAGAATGCTCACCTCGTATAAAGACATCAAAAGAATTGCTATATGACGGGTCATCATGGCAAGGCATGGTGTAAAATGGTCTAACAGCCAATGGATACCGGTGGAGAATGTAAAACTCTGTGTCATATCTGCAATTAAAAAAAAAAAAAGTCAATGCATCCAGCTAGAATCATTAAAGTCGAAAAGGCAACAATTAAAATAATACTCTTTTCATCAAGGCATTAAACATATTCTTTACAGCAGAAACCCTGCTTATAATCATCATTGCACTAGTTTTCTACCACAATCGAAAATCAAGGTTCAAATGTAAATACTTAAGAAAGATTAAAGCAACAAAAAAATTGAAAAAAAGCTCAAGTGATCAGATAAATCAAAAGATAAGAAGGCAAGAAAGAAAATAAAAAACTTTCAGAATTGTTAAGAGGGATGTTCCTACGGAGACAGTACCAATAACAATAACACAATCTGCATCTTCTTAAAAAAAATTAGAAAGATAGGGACAAACTCTGAAAACTAGTAAAACAGACGATGAGATATATAACATTAACTTACTTGTCACGGACTAATTCTCCGAGCTTTCTCTCTGTTTCCGTATTGAAGTCCCCATGAGGATCAACTTCAATACCGCCTCCCTACAAAAACAAGTCATTTGCAATCAGCTAAACACTACAATATGGTTTCCATTCCAACAATTCAGAGAGCATATTACCAATTTACCATCAAACTCATACCAGCATCCAAAATGCAGATATACATCTCTGGAATCTCTACGATAACACTTACTTAGAACAGCATAAAAGTTCATAACAACTTATAGATACTGCTGCAGCGGTTGCAGTTTATTACCAATGATGCTATATACCAAGGAAGAGAGAAATATCCCCTTACCTTAAGCATTTGAACTCCTTCTAGAAAAGTCAGCTGCAATGTCTTCCTCAAATACTGCAAACATACAATTCCAAAGTATCAAGAGTACATCCAGAATATGCTATAAAATTGGCATTCTGTTATCCTTCATAACACCCAATGATAATATAGCGAATGTGCAAGCACATGGAAACATGTTACTAAGAAACTTAACAAAAACAACCGAAAACATTGATCATGCAACAAGTTTAAGATCAAGGAAAGTATTTTTGGGAAAAAGTTAAATCTTAGACGAAGTTCTACCTTCAAAGGTTGAAATGGAAACTGCCTTGAAATAGCTTCCAATTGGGCCTTGCAATTCTCATTCAAATGGTCAAACATAGCCACAAACAATCGGTCAATTATGTCCATGACCTGCAGAAAGCAAGCAGGGGGCCCAATTTAACTTCCAATCATGATATAGACACCTGGATTAAGGGACCTGACAAGGCAATCCTACCTCTGAATAGTGTTCTTTAATCTCCATTTCTGCATCAAGACCCGTAAACTCACAGAGATGCCTATGTGTAAAGGAGTCCTCTGCTCTGAAAAGCATGACCAACCTCAAAAACACGCCTAAAATCACCAGAAATTGACATTTGCTTATGAAGTTGAGGTGATTGAGCAAGACATGCAGGCTGGCCTTTGTAGTCAAGTCTGAAAACGGCTGCCCCCCTTCACTTGTTCCTGCCATTAACTTGGGTGTATGAATTTCTATAAAACCTTCAGATGGCAAGAAGCTCCTATATATCTGCAAAAGATACACAAGATATTATTGGGCCCTCGAATAAGAATCTCAAGCGTATACAAGTAAAAAAAATTAACAATCCAGTATATAAGCAACCCATATTTATCATTTAAGAAAAAACAAGTAGACATGAGTCAAAGAGACTATCTTCCCCATCATTATCAACAGAAGCAAATTAATTGTTGACAAAAACAATAAAGCAGTAAATATCATGAAAGTTCACCCTCTTCAAATATTTACAAGAACTAAAATTTGCTATGCTTGGCATGGATAAATGAGGCAGCACAACAGGCTACTTATTCAGTCTAACATACAGTGTAAATGCTTGAAAGCTTTCCTCAGTCCCCTATGCAAACCAAACATATATTTTCCAACAGAATTACAGATCCATCTCCCCTTCAGACAATCTAAAACGACAACATGGTATGTATTTGAATTTTAATTCGAAAACAATACCGCTATTCTTCAATGCCTACCAAGAGCTGCTACAGCTAGCTAGCAGCTATTGAACTTAAGACAATAAAACCAGTCATTCAGATCGGGTTAAATTCAGGTAGTATTAAGGTGATTAGGGCCATGAGGCATTCAGTTAGGGTTAGGTTGGGCCAAGTTTCGGTCTGTTGTACAATTATTTCTTATAAAAAGAGGTCACTATTGGTCAACAAATTCTGGTCAAGTTGGGTCAACTACAAGTGGGGTCAACCACTTTCCAAGTGTAGTTTGGGATAGGCGAGGTAAGTACCAACTACCAAGTCCAATTGAACTTCATACTACCCCACTTAACAGTTCTTCGCATCAATAAAACAATAAAGAGCATTGTATCATATCTTAAGCAGCTAAGGCGTTTTCTTACATAACCAACTTCGCTCGACAGATGAAATATGGCCAGGTTAGCTGGGGTCCTCAAGTCTAAGACTCGGTAATTCAAACGTGTATCTTGGTTAACTTCGAACAAGTTGTTTTCCATCCTGCACAAACGCAAATATAAAATTCGTAAGCGTTATTTCTCTTTTTTTGCGATTTGTTAGTAGCGAGAAGAATAATATCAGGATACTTAAAAAGTGTAGCCCACGTGCGAGGACCAAAACAAAATTGAACCGAGGAAGAAACGCTTTTAAACCTACAAATATCACTAATTTCATTTGCAAAATAGAAAATTAATAATTGTTGCTAACAAACTCTCTTATATATATAATGTTTTACCAATTTATTTCCTTTTTGTATCTGTTGCATTTTAAAATTTGAGTAGAGACTTCTCTATTCCCTATCTCTTAACTCGAAATGGGAGAAGCTTTGAAAAAGGATCTTAGAGTGAAGGTCTCTTAATGCCTTCTTTTTTCTTCTCACGAGTTATTTCACAAAGACTTGCCACAGGAGTAGGTGGTTAAGAAATTCCAGCCTTCTTCCAAATAACAACTGGCCAATCCATGGGTATACCATGAAGTTAAAAAGGTTGTACCCGTAAACCAACCTCCTAAGGCATAATAAGCACAAGAGCAATAGACCAGACCAACCTACAAAAACGAAACGGTCCCTCCGAATCATCCATAACATCAAATTATTCAATCAATGGTTGATTCAAAAAGAAACATGGATTTAAATTTCTTAGGACCCGTTCGGCGATCTTGTAAGTTTCCCGTTTTCGGTTTTATGATTATAAAAATCATATGAAGTAAGGGTATAATAAACTTAGGGAAAATTTGTGAGAAACAACCTTTTATAAGTAGCTTTTTGTGAGAAACAACCTTTTAAAATTTTTTTTGTCAACAGAAACCTTAAACCTAAAAAACTTTGTCAAAACAAAACCTGATGACGTCATTCCAGTGTTGACCTATATTTTCCGGCACTGACTCGGTTAAAAAATTGTCAGCAACAACCTTTTATAATGTTTTTTGCAAGTTAAAACCTTAAACTTTTTTTTATTTTTTTGCGAGATGAAACTTTACCTAATTTTCCGGTGTTGACTAAGCCATTTTCGACGTGTACCCGCGATTGTATTGAGATGGGCAATACTTGAATTGAGTTGAATTGAAATGGGCAATACTTGAATTACAAAACCAAGAATTTTTTGGAGGATTTGGATAAGAGAAGCTAAAAAAAAGGGATATCACAAATGGCAAAGAGAGAACACTGGGAAAAGGGGTGGATTTTTTTTTAAAAAAGGGGGTCAAATGCCATTCTCATCGGTCAACGTTGGAAATGGATTGGTTAGCGTCGGAAACTATGTAAGGTTTATCTCACAAAAAAAAATAGTTTAAGGTTTTAATTTGCAAACAAATTTATACAAAAGGTTGTTTCGACAAAATAGGTATTGTAAAAGGTTGCTTCTCACAAATCTTTAGGATCATTAAGCGAGTTAATGCCGTAAAATATAGGTCAACGCCGAAATGACATCATCAAGTTTCTTCGACGAGTTTTTTTAGGTTTAAGGTTTCTCTCAACAAAAAGAAATTTAAAAGGTTGTTTTCGACACAAAGTTGCTTATATAAGGTTGTTTTCGACAAATTTTCCATCAACCTAAGATTGGTCATACTTGTACCAAACATGGAAATTTTGAAATCTCACAATTGAAAACGGAAATTACTTTTTGTGGTTTTCATATTTTTTGTTTTCGGTTTTCAAAAAACCGAAAACTCGGAATCATAAAACGATAACGAACGAGTCCTTAGGGATGTCGCATTGTCGCCTTTATTGTAGATTGTAATTTTTGGAATAGTCCTACCAATCTTATATTATTATCTTTATAATAAAATATCCTTCTCACTCTACTTCTCTTGCTCCACAACGTTAGCTTCAACAAAATATGCAATAAATCAATATTTTCTCTTCCTATGACCCAATATCAATTTCTCCTAAAACCTACGTGCCCAAAGAAGTGAATAAATTATTAAAAATCGGAGGAAAATTTATATTTAGGGTCCATGTAGTTAGACGGAAAACATTTTTCATGAAAAATGGTTTTCCATGAAAAATACTTTCCATTGGAAAGCGTAAATGGACATTCGTTTTCCTTTGTTTGGTTTGATGGAAAACGATTAAGCTAAAAATGGAAAAAGGGAGATGTTGGGAATGAGAGAGTGGAGGAAAATAATTTACTTTCAATTTTGGAGGAAAATGTTTACAAATGGATGAAAAACTCTTTTCCACCTTAGTTTTTCTTTTTAAATCCATTGTTCAACCAAACAACGGAAAATGAGGAAAATCGTTAACCGGGAAAAGTTTTCCTCCAAAACAAATAGAGCCTTATACATGCTACCATGAAATTGGCACAAAAGAAAATGTCAAAAGTCAAGATGAATGAACAAATAATAAAAGCCTTAAAAAAAAAAAAAAGCCTTTTCAAATCTTGTTGAAATAAGTTGGATTTGCAATATCATCTTTTACATTCAATCTTAATGTTTTCAAGTCATAAATGCTGTCAATGAGGTTCATCTCGGTATCTCCATATGTACAAGCATATTGTTCCTTATTTGTGAGACTTCCTCTCTTATGGTCCAATTCTTATAAATAATTAACATGTAAAAAGTGTAAAAAATATAATTTATCAACCTTGATTACTAATCTACAACATTGTCCAATTATTCCCTACATGATCATAAAAACCTCAAAATGCTACAAGTAAGTGATGATTTACCTTCAAAGCTTCTTCAATCTCGGCTTCACTCCGCGAAGCATCCTCAATATTAATAGGTAGAGTTGGCACAGCTCTGCTAATACAATAAATCCTCCGCACTTGAATCTCAACCTGCACATTTCAATAAAATACATCAAAAACACTTAATTGCATATTCATCAACCAATTAAAGCGAAAAATCGAGTAAAGTCACATTTCAATAAAACACTTGATTACACAATCATCAACCAACTAAAGCGAAAAATCGAGAAAAACCACCTGCTGCGAGGTGCCTTTAATGGATTCACCAGGAACAGAAACAAAACCTTGAACATCAACAATGGACTCACGGCTCAAACCATTAGCAAACTTAACCATCTGCTCACTAACTTTCTCCTTGGCCACCATGAGAACACACTGAACAGTGTAACCACC
Organism: Beta corolliflora; assembly: GCA_947648045.1. NCBI lineage: Eukaryota > Viridiplantae > Streptophyta > Magnoliopsida > Caryophyllales > Amaranthaceae > Beta > Beta corolliflora. The sequence continues at coordinate 11,750 of CANSZD010001350.1, forward strand.
TTCTCGCATAACAACAAACGCCATTTTCTTGGAAACAGCGCGAATAGCCTGAACTCGTCCTCTAATGAGGACCTCCTGATCCTTAAGATCGGAGACCAGAGATTTCACTTCAATCCATTTACGGCCCGTGACGGCCTTCGATTGGAGTTCGATTAAAGGAATGTCGCCGTAGTTGTGAGCGAGAGGGTCGGAGATTGAGGCTTCGGCGAGTGCTGCGGCTGCTGCTGCGGCGGCGGCTTCTTGCTTTTTGCGGAGCTTTTCTTGCTTTGCCGCTTCTTTTTTGGCGGCTTTTTTGCTCAATTCTGCTGGTTCGTTGGTGGCGTCTTCCTCGGTGGTGTTGGGCGGTTGTAGAGGGGATTGGTCGGAGGAGGACATTGCTTCGGAGGGATGAAGGAGAGGAAGGAGGTGAGTTTAGTTGAATAGTTTGATGGATTTTGCCCGTGGTTTTGAGGGTGAGGGTTTTAGAAATGATTTGGACCCTTTTGCCTTATTTATTTCCTCTACGTTTTTAGTTTCACCATTTCCCTTTTTATACACTCCAACACAAAAGTTGATACTTCCTCCGTTCCATAATGAGTGAAACATAGGGATTGGCCAAAAGATTTAATAAACATCACTTTCAAAAGCCAAAAAATAAAAATCCTTTTTTTTATTAAAAGGAGGAGGAAAAGAAAAACCAAAAAAATTTATGAATCTCATACTTTTTTTCTCCTTTCTTTTTTTTTTAATTTGGTATGTTTTTTTTATTTTTTAAAATAGTAAGTGTTTCACTTATTATGGAACGGAGGAAGTATATTATTTGGGATGAGTGGTAGAGTTAGGATTGTCAATTCAGGGGTGCATCATTGTAGACTATTTAGCACCAAAAAAGATACGAGGACGAACATGGGGACGGAGACGAAAAACGACAAAATCAAACTTTTAGAAAGTGGGACGGTATAGATTCGACAAAAATTTATATTTTGTCAAAAATTATATGCAAATATTTTGTACTAATTTTAATGAGAACATTTTGGCAGTGTCTTTTCTACCTTCATAGAATTAAAAGCTTTTATTAGCTAGTTAGATAAAGTAATAAAAAAAAAATATGCCCCTTCCCTAGAGGCTAGAATCCACATAGACAAACATTGTCAAAATTGGCAGAGAAGTCAAAAAGGCTAAGGGGAATTATGGGTTGTGCCTTTCCCCATATCCTTTATTATATAGCTGCTATTTGCTACTATGAGAGAAATAGTGAGGTCAAGACAAATTTATACTTCCTCCGTTTCTTTTTACTTACAACGTAATGGTTTGCACAGTATTTAAGAAACAGGAGAGAGAATGTTGAAAATGACAAGTAGCCCTATTTAATTAATAACTAATTCAACATCAAAATAAATTAAGAAAGCTAAGTACCCACTCCCTCACCTTTCCTCCTCCCTTCCACGTAACTACTGCCACTGCGAACCCAACCACGCCACCACCACGCCCACCCGTATCCCAGCCACTACCACCACCACCACCGAAGTCTTAGCCACTGGCACCACCACCATAGCCAGTCGCACCACCACCGTTGTAGCTAACCTAGCCCAAAACTGTAGATGCATGTAAGACAAATCATGTGAAGAAAAAAAATAACACCACCAGCTTCCTAAAATAAATCATAAGAACATAAATGTCAATTTGGATTTCAAACATAATGACAAATCAACCATTTTGGTTCTCTTACTGATTCGTGAAGCAAACATAAACGGTGGTGGATGAAAAAATAAAATGAACAAGTAGCAACACAGAGGAGAGAGAGTGCTTGCTTTGAACACTAGATCTGAAAAAAAAGGGAAAGAAGGAACAAGACAACCAAATTAGAGAGAGGAGTGGTTTGGATTTGGTCATTGAGGTTCCAGATTTGAAATTTTTAAACCTCCGGTCATACCTGACTACCAATATATGGCTCCGACTTGGCTGTGAACTTCACCGCAGTAGGCTTATGAAATAATTGAAGGTGGTGATGTTGGTGGCGGCGTCAATGTTGGTGGCGGCACAGTGGTGGTGGTTGTGGTTGAGGTTCATACAGTTTGGGTTTGGGAGGTTGGGGAGGGGGAGGAGAGAGACCGGGGGAAAACTAAAAGGAAGTAGATGGTGATTTAAGGATTAGATTATTCAGTTAATTGGTATTTCGTTATTGAAAAGTTACCATTTTTAGTTTAGTTGCAAGTATTGTGACATTTTCCAAAAAGGAATACGTTACAAGTAAAAAGAAATGGAGGAAGTAACTTATAAAGCAGGAGCAAACAAATAGCATTAGCATATTTGCTCTTGCCCAGCTTCATGACCACTTCTTTGCTTTGCGTGCCATGTAGAGGATATGCGTGGCGCACAGGTTTCCCATTTAGCAATTTTTTTTCTAATTAGGGGGTGAACATGCACACCCATGCCCCTAGCTGGCTCCGCCACTGTTTGGAATTCTCGCATTCAGATAAATCTAACAATATCCCACGTGACTATGTTTTCTTTTTTGCATGGTGGGAGAATATAGTCAAAGTTGGTCGATGAATAATGCCTAAAAGTGAAATAGTGTAACTAAAAAACCTACGAAGGAAATATAAGCTTCAAATACACACGATGCGTGTGGAATGTATTAAGAATAAAAAAAATTGAAAAAAGAAATTGGAGAAGATTTATTATTTAATTTATGAATGAGTAAAAATCATGGCTCGTTGAATAGGGACGATTAGAGTTAATTATAGAGTTTAAGTAGAACTGAATTTATTCTTGTATAAAGCAGCAAGAGAAGGAAAATGATGAGAAGAAGAAGAGTCTTTAATCATCTAAAGAAACTAGTTTATATATATCCTAAAACATGTAGGAATTAGGCTAGGATTTTGGACTCTAAAATCTCCAATTGTACATTCGATTTGTCAGCACAACAAAGGTGTGACGTGCACAGTTTGCCACGGTGTAGGTGTGGTATAGGTTGCATGTTGTACTAGAAATCGCTTAGAAGAGACAAGCCACATTGTAGGTGTGGTATGGACTCAGATGCCACACCTTGGGTGTGATGCAGATCGATGTTTAGCTATTCCATTTCTTTCACGTACATAAAGACATCCTAGCTCGCCTACGAACTGAATAACGTTGTGTGAACCTTATGGATGCAATCAACTCAAGCCGCTTCCTAATACGAAACAAAACAAAACATACTCGAGGAGAGAGATATATAAATATGAAGAATAATACACTAGTGGAAAAAACCTTATATGACACAAACAAAATGATCCGGTTCTCCCAAAACCGGATCAGTAAATTCAAATTTTTTTTGCGCAAATTTTTGGGCCAATAACTGATCCGGTTGAGGGTTGATAAGTCATTGTTGAACCCTAGTTTTGATGATGACAAAGGAACAAAGATGCAAACTAAGTATTGGACTAACAAGTTATTTAAGTGAATGAATTTCAAGGTATCAATGAAATGAACAAAGAGAACACTAAGTCAAGGAAGAAATCAAGTTTGGATTTTGAAGACTAAGTAAAGATGTTTCATAATTTGGTACTGGAGCAGCATTGGAGCAAGAAGACTAAAGCGAGGCTTTTTATTTCTAGTTCCATTGTAAAGGAACGAGTAGGAATGGTAAGGAACTATGGCAATTTAGAATGAGAATGAGCATTTGTTCCTTTGTAAGGAACAGACGAATTGGCGCTTAACTAATAAGTTAAAGGAACTGACTATTAAAAGGAACTAGCCTTGGGATGACGCATTACAACGGTTTGTTTATGTCTGTTGAGTAATTTATGCCTAGTTTCTAGGTAACCGTTTTATTTAAGGAAAAATCTGATTTTAAGGAAAATCTTTTTAGGGAAAAGACTTTATTTTTATAAAGATAATAAATATCCTTTTCAGTTTTTATGGAAAATATTTTAAAGATAATATTTTTGGCAAAAGGATTTTATTTTGGTTTTAATAATTAAAATGTTTTTATTGAATCAGATTTTCGAATTAATGCTTTAAGTGGTTGCTAAAATTAAGGGAGTAGTAACATAATTATCTCCCACGTTTAACAGTGATTATGGAGATCATGGGTTGAATGAGGAACGTGTTCCTCCGGGTAAGAAACATCATGGGATAATGCTTTTACCACTAGCACATGTTTTAATCCCACGTTCGAAGTTATTACCACTATAAATACTAATGTCTAATTAAGTTCCAAGTTGTGTATGACCAAGTGAATTAGTGAGTTTAACTAAGTAAAGTGTCAGTGCCTTCATTCTCTCATAAAAGCCATTTGTTCTTTGCCTTCTTACTCTAATTCCACTAAGTTTATTTGATCAATTGTATTTTGGTTTTTGGGGTAAGGGGACTTTGAGTGAAGTTCAGTAAGAGAGAAGCTTTGAGTGAAGCGAGTTAAAGTGAGAAAACTTCAAGTGAAGTTGAGAGAAACAGCTGTTAAGGGAACAGTTGTTCAGGAACTTGAGTTTAGGAACTCAAGGTGTGGCCCGTGAGTAGAATTAGGTTGTAACGAAGTTGTTTGGCCTAATTAGTGAAAGAGTTGAGTTTAAAATCCCTAGTGGTCGAGGTTGTTTCCTCTTGTTGGGCCCAAGAATTTTTCCTCGTAAAAATTCCTTGTGTTCCTTTAGCTTGTTTCTTTGTTTGAGTTTAAAATTCCACAAAAAGTTACGTTTATTTCTACACATACAATTCACCCCCCTCTTGTATTGTTCCTAGTGAAATAACAATTGGTATCAGAGCTAGAACTCACGAAAGATAGGAAACCCTATTGAGAAAAAGATCCAAGGAACAATGAATACCACCGAGAAACTTGTGGAAGGTTACTCTATGCAAAGGCCTCCCATGTTCAATGGGAAGTTCTATTCCTACTGGAAGAACAGAATGGAGATATTCATCAAGGCCGAAAACTACCAGGTATGGAGAGTCATTGAAGTTGGTGATTTTAAGGTCACAACTACTAATGACAAAAATGAGGTAATTCCTAAACCCTTCTCTGAATATGACAAAGCTGATTTCGAAAAAATGGAAGTAAATGCAATGGCTGTAAAATTGTTGCATTGTGGACTTGGACCCCATGAACACAATAGGATCATGGGATGCAAATCTGCAAAGCAAATATGGGATTTACTAGAAGTAACCCATGAAGGAACTAATGAAGTCAAGAGATCTAAGATTGATTTACTAATGAATCAATATGAACTGTTCTCCATGAAGACTAAGGAAAGCATACAAGAGATGTTTACTCGTTTTACTAACATTATTAATGAGTTAGCTTCTCTTGGTAAGTTTATTTTATCAGAGGAACATGTTCGAAAAGTTCTTAGGAGTCTTCCTAAGGATAGATGGATGGCTAAGGTCACTGCTTTACAAGAAACAAAAGACTTCACTAAGTTCAACTTGGAACAGCTTGATGGATCACTTATGACTCATGAGCTTTACCTTGATACTGAGTATGGTGAAAGCTCTAAGTCAAAATCCATTGCCCTCAAAGCAGATGATGAAGATGACTCTGACTCTGAAGAAGAGGAAGCAGCACTCATGGTTCGAAAATTTCGAAAGATGTTTAGGATCATGAAGAATGGGAACTTCAAAGGTAAAACTAAAAAGTTTTCTAACAAAGCTGCTTGTCATAAATGTGGTAGTACATATCACTTCATCAAGGAGTGTCCACTTTGGGAAAATGATAAAGACCAAAGAAAGGAACAAGGAACGCTTCGCTGAAAGGAACAAGGAAACTAAAGCACCTTTTTCTAAAGCGAACGTTCGAAAGGCTATGATAGCAGCTTGGGGAGATTCAGAGACAGAGGAGGAAGAAGAACAACAAACTGAATAAACTGCAAATCTTTGCCTCATGGCAAACACTGACGAAAAAGAAGTTGAAGAAAATGTTGAGGTAAGCCAACATGGACTTGAATCAGACTTAGATGGCAAAACTAAGCCTGAAATTTATGATCTTCTTTATGATGCAATTCTTGAATGTAGAGATGAACGTAAAAAACGTGAGCAAACTGAACAAGTTGTTAAAGTTTGTAAAGAACATATAGAATGGCTTAAGAAAATGAGAACGGATGTTGAAACTAGGTTCTTTGATTTATTTGATAAGAATTTAAAAATCAAGGAATCATATGAGAGTGTGAAGAATGAAAATTATCTAATCAATTTAGAAATTTCACACTTAAAGGAATTTGTCCCTGTTCTAAGTTCCTTTGATATTAGATCAACTCCTTTGAAAGGTTACAGATCTGAGATCGAAAATTTGAATAAAGAGAAAAATATTTTAAAGGAACAGATCTGTAGTCTCAAGAAGGAACTTGTTGTTGCAAGGAACAGAGGCAAAGTGATGGCTGTTCCTAAATGGATTTAGAGACCACAGACTAAAAGAAAAGAAGGTCTTGGTTTTGAAAACTACAAGAAGAGGAACAAGCATAAGAAACATGTTGACCTACCCAGTGATAAAATTTGCATGTACTGTGGAAAGATAGGTCATTACATAACTCAATGTTAACTAAGAACTGGAATGATTGACAAAAATGTGAAGATGAGTAACATGAAATGGGTTGCCAAATCAAATGCTAGTCAAGAACAGGAACCCACGAAACAAGGGGTTCCTACAACTAACAACTAGTTGATTTTTGCAGGTTGGAGTGAGGGGGAACAACACTTGGTATCTTGATAGTGGTTGTTCTAAACATATGACATGAGACAAATCTAAGTTTCTCTCACTCTCAACCTATGAAGGTGGAAGTGTGACCTTTGGTGATAATAAGAAAGGTAACATTGTTGCCATGGGTAAGGTTGGTAAGTCACTATCACACTCCATTGATAATGTATTTTTAGTTGAAGGTTTAAAGCACAATCTATTAAGTATTTCCCAATTCTGTGACAAGGGAAATGTTGTTAAATTTAATAGTGAAAAATGCTTGATCGTTAACATTAACTCTAAGAATGTCATCTTGGAAGGAACAAGGAAAGGGAACACATATATTGTGGATCTTGACCTTGTTCCTAAAAACAATTTGACATGCCTTAGTGTTATTGAAGATGATCCACTCTTATGGCATAAGCGTCTAGGACATGCTAGATTCTCATTACTTGACAAACTTCGATCAAAAGATCTTATTTTGGGATTACCATCTATAAAATTTCATATTGATCAAGTTTGTGATGCATGTGCCAAAGGAAAGCATATTAGATCCTCTTTCAAATCTAAAACTGTAGTGAGCACCACAAAACCTTTAGAATTAATTCATATGGATTTGTGTGGCCCTATGAGAATTCAAAGTAGAAGTGGAAAGAGGTATGTGTTAGTTATTGTTGATGATTACTCTAGGTACACTTGGGTTATTTTTCTCTCTAGTAAGGATGAAACTTATGATGAGTTCCTTGTCTTTGCTAAAAGAGTTCAAAATTTGAGTGATCACAAATTGATGCATATTAGATCCGATCATGGTAAAGAGTTTGAAAATTATAAATTTGATGACTTAAGCAGAAACCATGGGCTAGATCATAAATTTTCTGCCCCTAGGACACCACAACAAAATGGGGTTGTAGAAAGGAAAAATAGAACGTTGGAAGAAATGGCTAGGACCATGCTAATTGCTAGTGAACTTCCAAGAAACTTTTGGGCTGAGGCTGTTAATACTGCTTGTCACATAATAAATCGTGCCATGAAGAGACCTATCATTAACAAAACTCCTTATGAGCTTTACTATGAAAAGAAACTCAATATTACTCATTTCAGAACATTTGGTTGCAAATGTTTTGTTCATAACAATGGGAAAGATAATCTTGGAAAATTTGATGCTAGGAGTGATGAAGCAATATTCTTAGGATACTCATCCCATAGTAAGGCTTATAGAGTCTACAATAAAAGAACTATGTGTGTTGAAGAAAGTATCCACATAATCTTTGATGAATCTGATAACTTTAATCCAAGCAAACAGGTTGATGATTTTGAGATTGGCTTGGTGCGACAAAATGAGAAAGATGCAGATTCAATTGAGGAAGAAGAAATAAAAGAGGAAAGGAATGAAGGAGATGAAAACATTCATAACATTGATGTTCCTGTTCCTCAAAATGATGGAGATGTTCCTGTTCCTACTAAGAACGAAAATGTTGAAGGAACAACTTCAACAATTGCTGAAAGAGGAACAAATGAACAAAGCTCCTCATCCTCTTATGAAACTCAAGAGGAACAACCGGTTCCTATAAGGGAGTTTCAACCAAAACCTTGGAGACATCAAAAATCACATCCAGTGGAAATCATCATAAGTGACATATCCAAAGGTACGCAGACTAGATCTGAGTTAAGGAATTTTTGTGCATTTCATGCGTTCTTATCAATGATAGAACCAAGAAATCATGAAGAAGCCCTAACTGATTCTGACTGGATAACTGCTATGCAAGCTGAATTAAATGAGTTTGAAAGAAATAAGGTATGGCATCTAGTTCGCTCTTCTAAACAACAAAAAGTGATTGGCTTAAAATGGGTGTTTAGAAATAAACTAGATGAGTATGGAACAATTGTAAGGAACAAAGCTAGACTTGTAGTAAAAGGTTATAATCAACAAGAAGGAATTGACTATGAAGAAACCTTTGCTCCTGTTGCTAGACTTGAAGCCATTAGAATACTAATTGCATTTGCTGCTTATATGGGATTTAAACTATATCAAATGGATGTTAAGTGTGCATTTCTAAATGGCTATTTAAATGAAGATGTATATGTTGAACAACCCCCTGGATTTGAAAGCAATGATCTCCCAAACCATGTCTACAAGCTTGACAAGGCTCTTTATGGGTTAAAGCAAGCGCCTAGGTCATGGTATGAGAGATTATCAAAGTTCCTTTTAGAAAACAACTTTAAAAGAGGAAAGGTGGATAAAACTTTGTTTCTAAAATCGAAAGGAACTGACATACTACTTGTTCAAATATATGTTGATGACATTATTCACTACAAGAAAAGTGGCAATCAACGACGGCTAAAAGCCGTCGGTGATGGCCTAAAAAGCCGTCGCTAAGTAATCAACGACGGCCAACCGTCGTTGATAGGCAGTCGGTAAAAAGATGGTCGGCGATACTAGAATCAACGGCCGTCAAGCCGTCGGTGATATTTTTTAACGACGGTTTCATGACAATCAGTGACTGGTTTACAAAAAGCCGACGTTGATCCCCGATCAACGATTGTTTAAGCGATGACGGTGATTCGGCGACGGTTTACAGCGATATCTGGGTCACCGACAGGTTTAAACCGTCGGTGATCCACCGACCGTTTTAAGCGTCGGTGAGTCACGACCGTTTAAACCGTCGTTGATTTCGATTAATCAACGTCGTTTATAACCGTCGCTAAGGTATTAAAGCGATCGTTGTTTTCGTGTCCATGGGTACATAGAGAACCTTATTGCCTCGCTTCAGTCGTTGATTTAATGTTTAACCGTCATTGTTGTTACAAAATAATGTTATTTAAAATTCTATTGTTCTTAATAATAATTAAACACTGTGCACGCTGCATTTGCACCTAAATATACCACGCTAAAGTTTGTTTCTCCATCGCATTCAATTTTTTTCAATTACAAAAAAATGCAATTTTGATATATATTAAAATTTACATAGATACTTGTATAATTACATGAAATAGATTACATTTATGTACACAAAATAGATCCCGATGTCGGAAATAAAGTACATGTCGGTGTTTACAAAAAATATATATCGACAAAGCTAGAAACTAATAAGCTAGATGCTCGATAAATATAGACACTAAATGTCTATAGTTAGACAAACTACCTAGATTAAATATATGTACGCAAAATAGATCCCGGTGTCGGGAAATAAAGTAGAAGTCGGGTTGAAAAAAAAATAACCCGACACATCAAGAAACGAAGCGAGATGCCGATAAGTATTTACACTACAAGAAAATAGTTAGACTAACTATATCCAACTATAAGTTAGTTACCTAGTTGCCAAAACCAAAAAAACTACCTTTGTCAAGGGTGGTGGCTCGTAGCACTACCGCCACCACCAAACCCCCGGGTCATCTTAGGTCTGCGTTGTGGAGTGGGGCTGGGTTGCAACTCCGAGAACATGTGGCCGAAACTAGACATGTTCCTCATCATTTCCTCATGAGGGCCCGACGTGACTCTTCCACACGTCTTGCGACCATTGCCTCCACCTCTCCCATCCGTGCGGCGACCTTTGCCTCCACTTGCGCCTCAATCCGAGAAAAAATGGACGGCTCATATGGTTGTGAAGAGCCGCCATCTCCTAGCCCTGATGAAGAGTTGTAGTACAAATGATCTCCCTGACCCAACCCCTGAACTTTTCCTCTGTTCCTCCCCCCAACTGTCTCCCAATACAATAGATCAGGGTTCGGCTGTGACCCCTGAGTGGTACAATGATCCAGCTTCTTATTGTATGTCTCCTGCATTTGGTTAAATATACTCTTATATACTCTTAAATATACTCTTAAATATACCCCTAAAATGGACTATATTAGCCTATATTTGGTTCTATCTTTCCTATTTTGTGTATTTTCAATCAAAACAACTTATAATCACATTAAACTAACTATATATATGATGTTTGAGGTGTTTATAACTTAAACTAGCATCAAACTACTCGTATTCATTCATTTTCAAGTGAAATGGCCTAAAATGGCCTATATTAGCCTATATTTGGTTCTAACTTTCCTATTTTGTGTATTTTCAATCAAAACAACTTATAATCACATTAAACTAACTATATATGATGTTTGAGGTGTTTATAACTTAAACTAGCATCAAACTACTCGTATTCATTCATTTTCAAGTGAAATGGCCTAAAATGGCCTATATTAGCCTATATTTGGTTCTAACTTTCCTATTTTGTGTATTTTCAATCAAAACAACTTATAATCACATTAAACTAACTATATATATGATGTTTGAGGTGTTTATAACTTAAACTAGCATCAAACTAATCGTATTCATTCATTTTCAAGTGAAATGGCCTAAAATGGCCTATATTAGCCTATATTTGGTTCTAACTTTCCTATTTTGTGTATTTTCAATCAAAACAACTTATAATCACATTAAAATAACTATATATATGATGTTTGAGGTGTTTATAACTTAAACTAGCATCAAACTACTCGTATTCATTCATTTTCAAGTGAAATGGCCTATATTAGCCTATATTTGGTTCTAACTTTCCTATTTTGTGTATTTTCAATCAAAACAACTTATAATCACATTAAACTAACTATATATATGATGTTTGAGGTGTTTATAACTTAAACTAGCATCAAACTAATCGTATTCATTCATTTTCAAGTGAAATGGCCTAAAATGGCCTATATTAGCCTATATTTGGTTCTATCTTTCCTATTTTGTGTATTTTCAATCAAAACAACTTATAATCACATTAAAATAACTATATATATATTGTTTGAGGTGTTTATAACTTAAACTAGCATCAAACTACTCGTATTCATTCATTTTCAAGTGAAATGGCCTAAAATGGCCTATATTAGCCTATATTTGGTTCTAACTTTCCTATTTTATGTATTTTCAATCAAAACAACTTATAATCACATTAAACTAACTATATATATGATGTTTGAGGTATTTATAACTTAAACTAGCATCAAACTAATCGTATTCATTCATTTTCAAGTGAAATGGCCTAAAATGACCTATATTAGCCTATATTTGGTTCTAACTTTCCTATTTTGTGTATTTTCAATCAAAACAACTTATAATCACATTAAAATAACTATATATATGATGTTTGAGGTGTTTATAACTTAAACTAGCATCAAACTACTCGTATTCATTCATTTTCAAGTGAAATGGCCTATATTAGCCTATATTTGGTTCTAACTTTCCTATTTTGTGTATTTTCAATCAAAACAACTTATAATCACATTAAACTAACTATATATATGATGCTTGAGGTGTTTATAACTTAAACTAGCATCAAACTAATCGTATTCATTCATTTTCAAGTGAAATGGCCTAAAATGGCCTATATTAGCCTATATTTGGTTCTATCTTTCCTATTTTGTGTATTTTCAATCAAAACAACTTATAATCACATTAAACTAACTATATATATGATGTTTGAGGTGTTTATAACTTAAACTAGCATCAAACTACTCGTATTCATTCATTTTCAAGTGAAATGGCCTAAAATGACCTATATTAGCCTATATTTGGTTCTAACTTTCCTATTTTGTGTATTTTCAATCAAAACAACTTATAATCACATTAAACTAACTATATATATGATGTTTGAGGTGTTTATAACTTAAACTAGCATCAAACTACTCGTATTCATTCATTTTCAAGTGAAATGGCCTAAAATGGCCTATATTAGCCTATATTTGGTTCTAACTTTCCTATTTTGTGTATTTTCAATCAAAACAACTTATAATCACATTAATCTAACTATATATATGATGTTTGAGGTGTTTATAACTTAAACTAGCATCAAACTAATCGTATTCATTCATTTTCAAGTGAAATGGCCTATATTAGCCTATATTTGGTTCTAACTTTCCTATTTTGTGTATTTTCAATCAAAACAACTTATAATCACATTAAACTAACTATATATATGATGTTTGAGGTGTTTATAACTTAAACTAGCATCAAACTACTCGTATTCATTCATTTTCAAGTGAAATGGCCTATATTAGCCTATATTTGGTTCTAACTTTCCTATTTTGTGTATTTTCAATCAAAACAACTTATAATAACATTAAACTAACTATATATATGATGTTTGAGGTGTTTATAACTTAAACTAGCATCAAACTAATCGTATTCATTCATTTTCAAGTGAAATGGCCTAAAATGGCCTATATTAGCCTATATTTGGTTCTATCTTTCCTATTTTGTGTATTTTCAATCAAAACAACTTATAATCACATTAAACTAACTATATATATGATGTTTGAGGTGTTTATAACTTAAACTAGCATCAAACTACTCGTATTCATTCATTTTCAAGTGAAATGGCCTAAAATGGCCTATATTAGCCTATATTTGGTTCTAACTTTCCTATTTTGTGTATTTTCAATCAAAACAACTTATAATCACATTAAACTAACTATATATATGATGTTTGAGGTGTTTATAACTTAAACTAGCATCAAACTAATCGTATTCTTTCATTTTCAAGTGAAATGGCCTAAAATGGCCTATATTAGCCTATATTTGGTTCTATCTTTCCTATTTTGTGTATTTTTAATCAAAACAACTTATAATCACATTAAACTAACTATATATATGATATTTGAGGTGTTTATAACTTAAACTAGCATCAAACTACTCGTATTCATTCATTTTCAAGTGAAATGGCCTAAAATGGCCTATATTAGCCTATATTTGGTTCTAACTTTCCTATTTTGTGTATTTTCAATCAAAACAACTTATAATCACATTAAACTAACTATATATATGATGTTTGAGGTGTTTATAACTTAAACTAGCATCAAACTAATCGTATTCTTTCATTTTCAAGTGAAATGGCCTAAAATGGCCTATATTAGCCTATATTTGGTTCTATCAACTTATAATCACATTAAACTAACTATATATATGATGTTTGAGGTGTTTATAACTTAAACTAGCATCAAACTACTCGTATTCATTCATTTTCAAGTGAAATGGCCTAAAATGGCCTATATTAGCCTATATTTGCTTCTAACTTTCCTATTTTGTGTATTTTCAATCAAAACAACTTATAATCACATTAAACTAACTATATATATGATGTTTGAGGTGTTTATAACTTAAACTAGCATCAAACTAATCGTATTCATTCATTTTCAAGTGAAATGGCCTAAAATGGCCTATATTAGCCTATATTTGGTTCTATCTTTCCTATTTTGTGTATTTTCAATCAAAACAACTTATAATCACATTAAACTAACTATATATATATGATGTTTGAGGTGTTTATAACTTAAACTAGCATCAAACTACTCGTATTCATTCATTTTCAAGTGAAATGGCCTATATTAGCCTATATTTGGTTCTAACTTTCCTATTTTGTGTATTTTCAATCAAAACAACTTATAATCACATTAAACTAACTATATATATGATGTTTGAGGTGTTTATAACTTAAACTAGCATCAAACTAATCGTATTCATTCATTTTCAAGTGAAATGACCTAAAATGGCCTATATTAGCCCCTCCCCCTCATCGACCCCCGCACGACCCCACCCCCCTCAGCGACCCCCGCCCTCCCCCCTCACCGACCTCCCGCACTCCTCCCCCTCACCGACCCCCTCCCCACCCCCTCCCCGACCCCCTGCGGCCCCTCCCCCCTCACCGACCCCCCTGCCAGCCCCCCCTCCCTCCCCCTGCGGCCCCTCCCCCTCAGCGACCCCCCCACACGGCCCCTCCCCCTCACCGAACCCCTGCCCACCCCCTCCCCCTCACCGACCCCCCCCTGCAGCCCACCCCCCTCACTAACCCCCTGCCCCCCCACTCACCGACCTCCTGCACTCTCCTCCCCTCACTGACCCCCTGCCCCCCCCCCCTCACGACCTCCTGCAGCCCCTCCCCCCTCCCCGACCCCCCCCCGGCCCCGCCCCCTCACCGACCCCCTGCGGCCCCCTCACCGACCCCCTGCGGCCCCCTCCACGACCCCTGCAATCCCCCCCCCTCATTGACCCCCTGCGCCCCTCCCCCCTCTCGACCTCTGCACTCCTCCCCCTCATGCCCTTGTTCCCAGTTTATATATGGGTGTTTTGAATTTCACTTAGCTTGCATTTAAGAGTGAATTACATTTTGTAGATAACACCAATTTAATTTACAAACAGGTGACCGAGCAAGTGTAGCATGTATATTTTTCGTTCCATATTTACATAAACAACCTTTTATCCCTTTTAAAAGCCTAGCAACAGGAGCCCCACCATTTGTGTACTAACTAAGATCACATCTAGTGAGTGAAGCAAGCAATCAAAGGAAAATGAACCAACAACAACTACAAGGGCCCTACCTTGTAAACAAATGAAGAAATGAGCAGGGCACTACATAAGAAAGGTAGAGGAAACCTAAATATTAATGCGAAAAGGGAAGTGGGGAGAAAGCAAGTACTAATTAAATATTAGAAAAACACTAAGAAAAACTACAGGTGCAGAATGGATCATGTTACTCAACAACAGTAAGAAAAACTACAGATGGAAATGTCATAACAAGTAATCTTCAACTGGGTTTAGTTTCATCAGTACACAAATTGTTAAAAAAAAAGAAATTAGCACTGCTTACCACCGGCGAAATGTCGGTCCGGCAAGAGTCGATGCAAGTTCGTCGCCTAAGTTCGTCGCCTGAAGTTCACTTCTCTCACGAGGAAAAAACCCAACTGTTAGGGTTTGGTTCATGAGTACAAAAAATTTTTTAAAAAAAGAGAAAATAAAGCTTACCGCCGGCGAAGTGAGGTGGAGGTGGGTCGCTGCCGTTGGCTGGAGGAAGGAGGAGAGGCAGGTGGAGGTGGAGTCGACCGAGTTTCGTCGCTGCCAAAATCGCCCAAATTCCCTCCTTTTTGTTGTTGAAAAAAAACCCAGCGAAAGACTTCAATTAAACCCCCCTTTAGAAATCAACGACCGTTTCTGACCGTCGCCCAAGCTAAAATAAATTCTGCTTTACTTCCACAAAATGAACGACGGCTTTTAGCCGTCGTTATTTATCACCGACAGCTAAACCGTCGTTAAATGCTATAACAGCAGTCGGTAATCAACGACGGCTTCAAGCCGTCGCTTGTTTTGATTATACCGACGGTTCTTTTAGCCGTCGCTGATAGGCCGTCGTTATTTTGTGATTTTCTTGTAGTGATTTTCGGAGCAACTAATGAATCATTGTGCAAAGAATTCTCAAATCTTATGAGTAATGAATTTGAGATGAGTATGATGGGTGAGTTAAATTTCTTTCTTGGATTACAAATTAAGCAAACCGAAAAAGGAATAATTATTCACCAACAAAAATACATAAAGGAACCCATTAAAGAAATATGGCCTCGAAAATTCAAAGATAAATCACACTCCTATGGGAACTTCAACTAGATTAGATGAAGATTCCATAGGAACAAGTGTTGATCAAACAAAATATAGAGGCATAATTGGTTCACTTTTATATCTAACTGCTAGTCGTCCAGACATAGCTTTTAGTGTTGGTTTGTGTGCTAGATTTCAAGCTAATCCCAAGGAGTCTCATCTAACTGTCGTGAAGAGAATTCTTAGATATCTTAAAGGAACAGATGATCTTGGACTTTTCTATCCAAGAAGTGATACATTTGAGTTAAGAGGATATGTCGATGCTTCGATTATCTTTGGGGATCTTGTAAATAGGAAAAGTACCTCGGGTATGGTTCAATTTCTTAGTCATAGTTTAGTTTCTTGGAGCACCAAGAAACAAAACACCGATTGCTTTATCCCTTCTTTGGCGAGAATATGTAGTCTGCTTGCCGCATGTTGCTCTCAAATGCTTTGGATAAAACAACAACTTTGTGACTATGGAATAATCTTTAATTGTGTTCCTATTTATTGTGATAATACTAGTGCCGTTAGTATTTCAAAAGATCCAGTGCATCATTCAAGAGTTAAGCATATACATATCAGACATCATTTTCTAAAAGAAAATGTGGAAAAAGGTTTGATTAAACTTGAGTTTTGTCAAACTGAAAATCAGATTGCTGATATACTAACTAAGCCTCTACAAAGAGATATATATGAAAAATTAAGGATTGAGTTAGGTCTAATAAAACTTAAGTAATTGTTTCTATTCCTATCCCCCATGTCTGAATTGATTTGTCTTACTCTATGTGATATTAAGTGACTGTGATTAATTTCCTAAGACCATTGCAAATTAACATGTTAAAACATATACATGGATTCATAGGAATAAAGCTACTCACAAATGTCACATAATACTCCCCTTATTGTTCCTAAGTTAAAGAAACATGCATGATATGAAGAATGTTGACATTTAGCATAAGTTGTTCCTATAGCACAAGTTCCTTAGAATTTATTTTCTTTCCATAAATAAAAAAAAGTCCATAAAAATCAAAAATCCGAAAATCCCAAAAATATAGGAATCAGATTTAATCAAGTCATGATTTCCTTTTATCTTTTCTTTCATTTTTATCTTTTATTTTTTATCCTTTTAATTTTTACGCGTGTAACTCTTCATTACTGTTACATGCATCTTCTTCCTTCTTCCATTCCAAACCGTGTTCCTTAAATGCTTCAACTTCACCATTATTCATCTCCTTCACACCTCTTCACACGACATAAAACCACAAATTCTTTTCACCAAATGGCAAAAACTTCTCTCAATTCACCTTTTCTAAAAGCAAAAACTCCCAAAACCTCTCAAATGGAAAACCCCTCTTCTCCATCTAAAACCCTAGAAGCCGGAAATTTTCAAGAAACAACAATGGTAGTAGAAGAGCAAAAATTGGAATCACCTAGGAGAAGTGTGAGAAGAAGAAAACTAATTGGGGAAGATGATGAAGAAGAATCCCCGGAACTAGTTGAGGGGAAAGAAGAAGTTACACCAGCTCCTTCCAAAGGAACTGCTGCTTCTTCCTCCAAGAAAAGAGTGGAAAGAAGTGATTCAAGGTATGTTTTAGGATTTTGTGTCGATTTGGAGTGGGCCAAGAAAGTTAGATTCAATGAATTAACCGACATACTAAAGAAACAGGGTATGAAATACTTGTTTGAAACCGCTTTTAATAATGTCTTAGTTCCTTTAGCTTTGGATGAATTTTGTGCAAACTTCATCAACACTGATGGAGTATGTACTACAGAAGTTAGGGGGAAGAAAATAATATTTTCCCAAGAAACTTTAGCAAAAATATGGGAAATTCCTTGCAAATGAACTGATCTATATTTTAAGAGGAAGGGAACTGTCGCCTTTCCCAATTTCTCCCAAGATGAAATTGTTCAAACCTTTGGGGGAACTGCTGGCCAAAACAAAATAAACCATAATCTTCTTTCTCCTGTCCACAAAATTCTGTTTAATCTTGTTTGGAGAGCACTTATTCCTCGAATTGAAAAGAGGAATGAGGTGGGTCTCTTGGATATGTGTTATATGTTTTGCCTTAACCACCACATTCAAATAAACTTTCCTTCTCTCTTTATCCAACATCTAACTCATTGCATTGAAAATCATTGTGTTGTTGGCTATGGTGCATTGATCATCTCTCTTCTTTCTCACTTTAAAGTGAAGACTACTGGTTGGCCTACCTTGGGAATAAAACAAGGAAATATTCTCAATGAAAAGACTTTGTATGGTTTGGACCTCTCTGTCCAAGATGGAGTGTTAACTCACGGGAGAATTGTTACTAGTTCCTCTCACAAGAGAAAACTGCCCAAGGCAGTAGAAGAGGAACCAGTGGAAGTTATACTGGAGGAACAAGTTCCCGCCCCCTACGAACCTAAGGAACAGGAAACCCAAGAGGCGCAAAAGCTTTGCCAAAAAGCCTTTCCCTCCCGTTCCTAAAAGAGTTAGACAAAGCACTAGATTGAAAATTGCTAAAACTGTCCCTGTACCTTCAAATAAGGACTCTCCTTTAGTCCTATCTGATGCAGAGGAACAGGATCACAACTCACCTAAGGAACCAACTCTTCCATCCTCACCAAAAATCCCAGTTACTCTCACAACCATTCCTTCCATTTCCCCCTCATCCTTCTCTGTTCCTTCCAGTTTTGAACTGTTGAAGGTTGAGATGAAAGAACCAAACCCTTTCTCCTCTACATCCACTGATCTTCCACCACAACCACCTTTTTACACCACCACCTCACCTTCTGTTTCTCTCCCAGGAACAGCAGGTCCTTCACAAGAAAACACCCCAGTTCCTCCACCTCAACCATCCTCTGCCTCTGGTTCTAAGGGAAAGGAACAAGTTCCTTCGGATGAATTTGGTTGGGTTAATGAAGTGGGTCTCCCTGCTCAACATATGATTAAGTTTTACAATCATCTTCACTGGACTTTATATGCTAAAATTGATAAAATGATGGGTTTAATGAAAGTCCTTAGTGATATTGTGATTGAACAACAAAAGAACATGGAGATGATGGCCCAAGCCATTAACAATTTGAAGCAACAACTTGATGGGCAACATGGAGAGGTGATGAAGAAGTTGGAAGAAGTGGTTGAGGAAGAAGTCGTTGAGGAACACCATTCCCCTTCCCTTCCTAATGTCTAGTTCTTGTTTCTCTTAAAGGAACAAGAATTCTTAGCTTTTGTTTCTTTTCTTTTCTTCTTTTTCTCTTTGGTACTTTAATGGAACAAGTGCTATAAATAGATGACTTTTGCAATATTTGTCTTCGTTTGTGATTGAAGTGCATAATTTCTTACTTGGAATGGCTAGTATTATGTGATTGATGTTTGAGCAAGTCTAACCTTGAAAATTCCTAACTTAACCATTTTTGGTGCTTGTTAATGGTCTCAAGGTCTTGTACATATCAGTCTTCCCAAAATCACCAAGCGTTTGATTTTTTTGACGATGACAAAGGGGGAAAAGATGAGGAACAAACTACATTGAACATTGAAAACATAACATGAAAAAATGAAAAATTTAAATCCTTAATCTGCCTTAATTAAATTATATAAATTATTAATTTATCTTTTTCATTCTCTTATGTTATTTGTTGTTTGCCTTAGTTTGTAACTTTGTTGTCATCATCAAAAAGGGGGAAATTGTTGAACCCTAGTTTTGATGATGACAAAGGAACAAAGATGCAAACTAAGTATTGGACTAACAAATTGTTTAAGTGAATGAATTTCAAGGTATCAATGAAAGGAACAAAGAGAACACTAAGTCAAGGAAGAAATCAAGTTTGGATTTTGAAGACTAAGTAAAGATGTTTCATAATTTGGTACTGGAGCAGCATTGGAGCAAGAAGACTAAAGCGAGGCTTTTTATTTCTAGTTCCATTGTAAAGGAACGAGTAAGAATATGGTAAGGAACTATGGCATTCTAGAATGAGAATGAGCGTTTGTTCCTTTGTAAGGAACAGACGAATTGGCGCTTAACTAATAAGTTAAAGGAACTGACTATTAAAAGGAACTAGACTTGGGATGAAGCATTACAACGGTTTGTTTATGTCTGTTGAGTAATTTATGCCTAGTTTCTAGGTAACCGTTTTATTTAAGATAAAAACTGATTTTAAGGAAAATCTTTTTAGGGAAAAGATTTTATTTTTATAAAGATAATAAATATCCTTTTCAGTTTTTATGGAAAATATTTTAAAGATAATATTTTTGATAAAAGGATTTTATTTTGGTTTTAATAATTAAAATGTTTTTATTGAATCAGATTTTCGAATTAATGCTTTAAGTGGTTGCTAAAATTAAGGGAGCAGTAACATAATTATCTCCCACGTTGAACAGTGATTATGGAGATCATGGGTTGAATGAGGAACGTGTTCCTCCGGGTAAGAAACATCATGGGATAATGCTTTTACCACTAACACATGTTTTAATTCCACGTTCGAAGTTATTACCACTATAAATACTAATGTCTAATTAAGTTCCAAGTTGTGTCTGACCAAGTGAATTAGTGAGTTTAACTAAGTAAAGTGTCAGTGCCTTCATTCTCTCATAAAAGTCATTTGTTCTTTGCCTTCTTACTCTAATTCCACTAAGTTTATTTGATCAATTGTATTTTGGTTTTTGGGGTAAGGGGACTTTGAGTGAAGTTCTGTAAGAGAGAAGCTTTGAGTGAAGCGAGTTAAAGTGAGAAAACTTCAAGTGAAGTTGAGAGGAACAGCTGTTAAGGGAACAATTGTTCAGGAACTTGCGTTTTGAAACTCAAGGTGTGGCCCGTGAGTAGAATTAGGTTGTAACGAAGTTGTTTGGCCTAATTAGTGAAAGAGTTGAGTTTAAAATCCCTAGTGGTCGAGGTTGTTTCTTATTGTTGGGCCCAAGAAGTTTTTCCTCGTAAAAATTCCTTGTGTTCCTTTAGCTTGTTTCTTTGTTTAAGTTTAAAATTCCGCAAAAAGTTACGTTTATTTCTACACATACAATTCACCCCCCCTCTTGTATTGTTCCTAGTGAAATAACAGTCATATTTATATATAATTTTTTGGTGTATTTAGGTTGCATTTTAGAACATTTAGGTTCATATTTAGGTTCATTATTGCATCATATTCTTAAGTTATGTTATTATACTCCTATTCGGTATGTTTTCTTGTTTTTGATGAATTTCAGGTAACGAGAACGTATTTGGAGGATAATTAGCTAAGCTTGAGGATTAGGAGCACTTGGAAAGAAGCTACAATGCATAAGGATCGTATGGATATGTCATAGTACGAGCTTCAGCGAAAACAAAGCGGAAAAACATTAGAAGAAATGTGAAAAAGGAGTTACGTCTACTCTTCTTATCATAACTTTTGATGTGCTTCTTAGAATCGAGTAATTCCAGCAGATTTGGAAACTAGACTTGAAGAGCTTTCCAATGATAGGTGGCACGCTCCGAGGAGACTTCTAATCAAGGAGTTATGCTCTTCCGAAGTTGGGACTGTTTCTGCTGGAATCTGTTTCTGCACGCGCGGATCACAAATTCCGCCCATTTAATGATATTTCGACTTTGCTATTTTTTGTAACTTACTTTCCTAGTCATATGAGGTTACCTAGTATTAATTATATTAGGTTTTCACTCTTTTCTCTTCTCCTCCCTTATCACGTTATTTTTGGTTTCTTAGGTTTAGTTTAGTTTAGTTTTCTTCTTCTCTCTCTTTAGTTTAAACCCTAGTTTCTCTTTTCTTCATTAATTCATGAGTTTATAATTTTCATCTCTTTTATTTCATTGATTTCTTTGATTATGTTTTCTTTTATAGTTTTAGATTTTATTATTTATTTTATGATAGAGTAGTTTTTATTTCTAGGGTTTGGGAATCCATGTTTATATGTTATGATTCTTGATTGATATTTATTGATGGTTTGATTAGTTATTGATATCTCTAATTGATTAGTGTTTATTGTTAATCTTGCAACCTGATCAATTGTCTGATTAAACTTGCTAATATAGAGTCATAGATCGAGAGATAGTACTTTTTAGAGGCTTGCCTACAATTAGCAAATCTGATTATGTTAGCGACAATGCATATGTTGATTTGAGAGCGTTAAGACCCGACCGTAGGATTAACTTGTGCTCTAGATATCTGATTAATTGAACTATTAATGATATTTTGATAGATTATAGTTATAAACATGGTGAACCATTTCCCTAGATCCTTTTAGTTTGATTTTCATATTTTATTAGTTTAGAATATTAATTCTCATATTCCTGATCTTGTTTAGTTTCTCTATACCTTAGAAGCTAGATTAAAACATCCATCTCTCGTGGAATTCGACCCTACTTACCCTACTACATTGTTAGAAGGTTTTGCAGAAATTATTTTTGACGGGTGTACGACAAGCCCATCAATGGTCCAAAAACGAAGCTAAGCGGCGTTCCCCATTGATAAGCTAAGGCCAGCATTCCACGGCCCAATATTCGCTCATAAATCAGATGCATCCGTCCAACCCTTTCATTAACCCTTAATTTCAGTAGCCTCTCTCTCACCTCCTCCCTCCTCCCTACAGTCGCCTCTTTCCTCTCTCTATTTCACTCCAACCCCTAAAATTCTCACCCAGTTGTGTCTCTCTCCTCACTCAATTCCCCTCCTCACTTCAAAACCCTAAACAAATCGCCTTCCCCATCTCACTCAATCCGCCCTCCTCACTTCGAAACCTCAAGATGCGAAACGAATCCGGCGAAGGATGAAGCTAGGCGCGAAGCGAAAAGACGCGAAGAAGAGTTCGCGAAGGAAGAAGAGTTCGCAAAGAGTTTAATTAATCCATCTTCACCGGTGATTTAATTCAGTTGATTCTCTCTTCTTTTCTCGGCGTCGCGTTCATCAAGGTAGGCGAGACCTCCGTCTTCCTCGCTCGATTTAATTTGCTCGATTTCGTCGCGTTCATCAGCGGCCACCAAATGCCACCGTAGGATTTTTTATGCTCAACATTCGATAAATGTAGTTTTGTAATTAGGGTTTCAATTGAATTTCGCCTTTTGTAATCACGGTTTCGATTTAATTTAGTTTTTGTTATTCAAGTTTCTTTTTTGTGATTAGGGTTTCGTTTGTTTTTATTATCATTTTTTTGGCTGCAATTTTTTTCTTTGCTTTTTATTTCGTATTTTGTAGTTCGTATGTTGTAAGTTCGGTTGTTTTAATTTAGTTTGATGTAATTTTGAATTTCGTGGGTTTCGTTTGTTGGAGTAATGAATTTCGTTGGTTATGATTCGAATTTCGTTTGTTGTAGTAATGAATTTAGTTGGTTTCGTTTGTTGTAGTAATGAATTTAGTTGGTTTTTATTTCGATTTTTGCTGCAATTTTGATTATCTCCTTTTTCGTCGTTTCCTGTTTTCTATTTCGTCCGTGCTGGGATGTGGCTGTAACTTTTTTTTTATTTTCATAACACACAAAACTAATCCGGTCATTCTGGATAACCGGATCAGTTATCTTACTATACTGATCCGGGTTTCAACCGAATCAGTTTTTTTTGCTAGCCGCTCCGAGCCCACCCTATCTGGGTCAAAACAGGATATGTAAGCCCGATTTTGTTCGGATCGGATGAGCTTTTTTCCACTAGTGATAGGTCTAAAAGATTAAAATACGAAAGAAACATGATAAACAATGGAATTATATAACTATAACCTACCGGAACTGCAAATTAAATTGAACTTAAATTGAGCAATTAGTAGAAGGTGCACACGGGTATACCATGACGAAGGCTGGCACGGGTCAAAACGCTGGTCAACAAAGCATAAAACGCAGCTTCATTAAACCAACCGCACAGGGAAAGAACATATTATGATCTCCAATGAACACCGAAAAACATAAAACCTAGTTTTGAATTTATTACTTTTATTTTACCACATATATTTCCTCAAAATAAAATAAACGGTTTTTTCACCAAATACCCCTGATAAAAAAATTTATTCACCAAATACCCCCATTTTTTTTCGAATTCACCATATACCCCTGACTTTTAAAAAAATTCACCAGATGCCCTTAATGACTAACGGCGGTTAACTCCGTTAGTCATTAACGTTAATTAACCCTAAAAAACCTAATTAACCCTAAAAAAATCCTAATTAACCCTAAAAACCCTAAAACCCTAACTAACCCTAAAAACCCTAACTAATCCTAAAAACCCTCACTAACCCTAACCCACCCCAGTCCACCAGCCCCCCACCCCCTGACCCCACCACCCCCATTGACCCCTCCCCTTGTAATCCCCCGTATTTTTATAAATTTTATAAGAATATTTTAATATATAGTTATTTATATTTTAATATATTTTAGCATTTAATGATTTTATATTTCAAAGGTTGACTATTTGAAAGTCAACGAAATTGTTTTAATAATTTATCCAAGTTAAATATTTATTAAGGTCATGCTTTGAAATACTTGAAATGTTTTAAATATCTATTTGGATTTGAAAAAAGAGTTTAAGAGGGTTTGAGGAACCCAAATACTAATTCTAGTGATGTTAGGAGTTCAATCATCATTCCTTATTATCATCAAACTTTATTTGAAGCCCAATTGCCTTTTTTTAAGCCCACAAGGAAAACACCCATATAAATACCTTGAACCCCAAATATTTTACCCACACATTATTTTCTCTCTCCTCACTCCTCAAAACCGGCACCCCTCCTTGTTTTCTTCCTCTCGTTTTCTTTCTTCTCTTCCAAGAAACACTTTCTTCTTCGCCAAGAAACGTCGCAACACCAATCACCACCGCCGCCGACTTGCTGCCGCCGCTGCTTTGGTCTGCTGGCGCCTTTTTCCTCCTTGTTCTCTTCTTTGTGTTGGTTTAATTCTTTTATTCCTCCTCAAGTTTTGATTAAAGATTATGTTTTTATGTTTTGTTTTAGTACTAATTATGATTAGAGGCTTTAATTTACTGTTTTAATGATGAATCTATGATTATATAAATTATGTAGGATTTTTTGATGGGAATAATCCCACCTTTGGGCGATCTCTCCAAAACAGTCCCACCTTTCATAAAATTGAGAAAAATCCCACCTTTGTTGGACATTTGTCAAAAACGGACCTTTTTACCAGTCACTTGTTCAAAAGGTGATGACCCACCTTTTATGTTTTATTTTTAAAAAAAAACCCTCCCTCCCCACCCCCACCCCCACCCCGTCGGCCCCACCACCCCCACCTTGCAGCCCCCCACCCGCCCCTACCCCCCTAGGTCCCCTACCCCTCCCTCCCGCAAACCCCCTCCCCGCAAACTCCCTCCCCCTCCACCCAGCCCTCCACCTCCCCTCCACGCCGCAACGACCCCCCTGGCGCCCCACCCCCACTCCCACCCCCTCCCCTCGGCAGTCGTGATTTCCCCACCCCCTCCCCGCCGCACCCCCCCCCTACCCCTCCCCCGCGATTTCCCCCACCCCTCCCCTCGGCCAGTCGTGATTTCCCCACCCCCTCCCTGCCGCACCCCCACCCCTACCCCCTCCCCATGATTTCCCCCACCCCTCCCCGCGATTTCCCGGCCCCACTCCCTCCTCGCGATTTCTCTCTCTCCCCCCCCCTCCCCGTGATTTCTCTCTCCCCGCGATTTCTCTCTCCCCCTCGATTTCTCTCTCCCCAGGCTCGAATTCTTTCTCTCTAACCTCAAACCTCCATTTTTGAATATTTTGAGCTCCGATTTTGGCTTGAAACTTGAAGATTCTAACCTCGGGTTTGGAGGCTCGAAATTTTCGAACCATTTTGTACCTTTTCCGGCGGGAAACGCCAGGTGTGAGAGAGGAGAGGTGTCGGGGAGAGTGCGGGGGGGGGAGGGAGGGAGGGGGGGTTTGGTGGGGGGGTTGGGCTGAGGTGGGGTGGGGTGGAGGGAGTGAGGGCCCGGTGGAGGGAGGGGAGGGGAAGTGGGGGTGGGGACTGCAAGCGAGGGGGCTAGGTGGTGGTAGTTGTGGAGGAGAAGAAGTAAAGGAGGGAGAAAAGAGAAAACCTGCGTTTGCAGGTTACCAACAGGTAAGGGTCCGTTTTTGACAAATGTCCAACAAAGGTGGGATTTTTCTCAATTTTATGAAAGGTGGGACTGTTTTGGAGAGATCGCCCAAAGGTGGGATTATTCCCATCAAAAAATCCAATTATGTATTGAAAGAATAAAATTTCAGATTTGATTATTATATTTAGACTGAGTTTTATTTATCCAAAGCATGAATTTTTAGGGTGTTAAAGATTGAAAAATCATAGTAGCATGTTATAAACTATGAAATTGATTTAACTTATGAATTTAAGCATGTTTAAGTATGTTTAAAGGAGGTTTTAATAATTTATAAGTTGCTGGAATTTTAGAAAGGTTGTTATTAATGGAGTTTTATGGATTTTATTGACTAGTATAGTAGTACTATGCTAGCATATATAAGTAATTGAGGTTTTAATGATAAAAATAACTTTTAAATATTTTTAAAGGGGATTTAAAGTATTTTAAAGTTGCTGGAATTTATTTGGAGTATTGATTTTAAGTTCTATTGGTTGTTTTAGACGGAGATTACTCTTTAGGCGATTTTTAAGGTGATTAAAGGTGGCCTATCAATTTGTCTACACAAGGTACGTACATACCTATGTGTTGTTTGCTGTAGTATCATGATTTTAGGAAAGAAAAGTTATGTAGTATCATGTATAGGAACTTTTGTGAGTTCATATATGATTCATGTTTGTATGGAATATTGATGCAAGCATGTTGGTTGGGAACTTTATTTATTAATTCACATGGTGGAATTAGTATATTTATTGAGTTGAATCATGTGTTCCCTTATATTATTATTTTCACTACTTTATGAGGACTGTGGGCCTTATTTGGTAAGTTGATAATTCATGCCTATGAAAGGTAAGTTGGTTGTTGGCTAGGTTCAACAAATAAGAAGGATTGAAATAAGAAGGAATTAATCTTGGGTTGTAAGTTGTATGATCACTTATTTACTCCTAAGATAAAAAGGAGATAAGTTGTGAATGTTTGATTATATGTTATCTGTATTGCTTGTGTGTCATAACAAGTAATAATTGGTAAATCATGTAAAGTGTAACGTGGATAGTAATAAACTTTAGGCGGTGCATGTACGAAGTTGGACAATCGGGGAGTTGGGGTACATGGTGAGCGTGCCATGGCTTTTTCTGGGAATTGGATTGATCACCGTTCCTATTTATTCTAAAGGTTCCTCGATATCGTAGGTCATTTTGGAATACGGAGTCACGCCCGTATTTCGTCTTCCTAGGTGAAGGCTGGTTTTAGTTAGACAACTCGGTCCATTGAGCAGAAAAAACATCACGAAGAATCGAACACCTTACCAACAGAATTCGCGACGATGAACAAAACGAAGATGATGCTGAGGAACAAAACGAACGATTATAACGAACGAAACTTCGAACAAAACGAACGAAACTCGCCGGAAATTCATCGCGAGAAGAAACTTCGAACTTTCTAATAATTATAGAGTTTACCATAATTTTTTGGAGAAATATTTTGTCTAAGAAAGAGCGCTTGATCGACTACGCCATTGATGCGACCTTGAAATGAATAGTAGCTTCACTTCAATGAATCTCCAGGAATATCAACCGAAATCACTAGAAAAGGCTGATAAACATGAGCGATGAATTCAATTTCCGATTCAATTGAGAAGATTTTTAATTAATCTTTGGCAAATTCAAGAGAAATCGCCGTGAAATCCGAGAGAAAGAGGTTGATGAAAATCGAGAACAAAGGAATCAATCGTCAAAGCATAAGAAACAATCGCGGAATCGATCGAAGAATTTAATTAGATTGAACAAAGCTTGAGGAAGCGAGAAAAACGAGAGAAGAGTAGATTTGAGAAGAGAGAAAGAGATAAAAACGAAGATGATGCTGAGAATTTAAGAGGAACATTGATGGAGGCGAAAATGAGGAACGTTGAGAGAAGAGAGATGAGGGTGAACGGATGAAAATGAGGGAAAACGGCGCCTAATAGATGCTAAAAGGATAAAAAACCCTAATGACCCTATTGCTGCGGTTTCTTTTAGAAACCGCAGCAATAGATTAAAATATTATTAAAAAAAAATTATTTTAATCTATTCTTTGCGGTTCTTGTCGAAACCGCAGCAATAGATTTGGTCAAATAGTCAACTTTATTTCAAAAATTTCCCGTTGAAACCATATTGCTGCGGTTTCTAGCCACAACCGCAGCAATATGTTTAATTCCGATTTTTCCTTTTTTTTTGTGATTTATTGCTGCGTAAGGGTCATAAAAATGCCCCAAATCACTTTGGGAATAAGGCTTAGTTGTTGTTTGTTTGTTATTGCTGCGTAAGGGTAAAACCGCAGCAATACCATCGCAACAATAAGCAAAAATTCTACTAGTGGTAATAAGAATGTTGTTAAAGTTTAGTTCAGTAAAAGTTATCTGCAAGTTATTATACTATTATTTATTCCTGCCTACTATTTATTAGTATCACATTAGGATTGTTTACTTGTTTAGTATGTAGTACTCAGCTTTGCTGATTACGTGCTTTTGTTGTGTATGTTGATCATGGCTTTGCTTTAATTTATTGATCCTGTGATGACCCATTTTGGTGAGCAGTCTCTAGGGATCAATAGTGCATAGTCCATCTAACAGGTTCGAAGATGGTGCATCATTGGGATCGGGATTTGGAGAGCTTGTGTAGTTATGCGTTGTACTTTTGAATTATACAATTTATAGTTGGTTTAATTTGGTTTAAGGTTGACTTTGGTTTTGTTAGAGTTGACTTTATGGTTGACTAAGTTTTATTTATAAAGTTTATTATTATTGTTTTCCGCTGCAAAATTCTAAATAAGCCGATACGTTTTCACACGGGCGATAACGCTTTGATGATTCTCTATGTTTTATATTAAAAAGGTATTTTTGGAAAAGAGCGAATTATCAGGGTGTTACAAAGTGGTATCTAGGAGCTTTAGGTTTTTATTGGCCTTTCGTGCCAACTTTAAGTCTTTAGGCGCCTAACTAGCTAGTACTTAAAATGAATTTCTTAGAATTGAGCTCCTACTTATTCATGGTATTCAAATTATCTTTGAAAATTCTTTTTCACGATTGCGATAGAATTTCGCATTCGAATTTAATTATTTTTTTTAGTAGGTCCGAAATTGTTTTTTATAAGGTCTGAATTTTTTTTTTTATTTATGAGGTTCGGTTTTTTTTTTCTTATGTCCGAATTTTTTTTATTATTATTGTTATTGAGTTCGAAACTTTTCGAACTATAATGTAAATTTTTTTTTTATTTCGGTTTTTTTTTCGGATCTTCTGTAAATTCGAAATTATTTATTTCAATAATTTTCAATACTCTAGTTTATTTTATGAGAGATGGGTAGTATAGGATGGGCATATAAGATAGAAACATTATATGTCTGCATTAAGGGTGTGTTCTTTTCACCTGAACTTATCTGACCTGAACTTATTAGACCTGATTGACCCTTATTGGAACTTATTCATAAGTGTTGTGTTAGACCTGATCAAACCTGATCAGAACTTATTGGACCTGAAACTTATTTTTTTAAGGTGAAGAGAACACACCCTAAATAGTTAGTTCAGCATGATTATATTTTTCTTCCCTGCTAAATGTTATGTTATCCCTATGCTTTATATTTCTGTTATTCTTGCTTATTGCTTATTATTGTTGGGAATATACGCAAAGTGAGAGTATCATTTGCTTATAGAGGTAGTATTCATCTATTATGGGATCTCTAGACATGTCTAATAGAGAGAATATTCGAGTAGGGAGCTACTACAACCCAATTGTATTGAGTGATGATGAGTATGATGGAGAGTCTGATAGTGAGAGCTACATCAGTCTAGAGATCATTATGTGTTGTGTTTTGAAAGTAAGCATTCCTGATAGCAATGATGAGGTTATTCAGGAGTTTGATTGTACTAGAGGGCAAACCTGAAAGGACATCTATAGTATTACTTGGAGATCTTATCTGAACGATGTGAGTGATTCAGAGTTGGCCGAGGATGGTCATCAACCCAAAAGGATTCGAAGATCTACTAGACCTAGGAATCCAGGTTATTATTATTCTTATAGTGGAGACTCTGGAGACTTTGAGGATGAAATGTTTACTCCATAAAAGTATAAAGAAAATAAGGATAGGAATGATAATGTAACTCCATAGAGCATTTATTTATGTTCTAAGGTTAGTAGTTGAATAAGTAGCTAAGCTACAATGGTTTAAATTTCCTTATTTAGCATCTTTATATTGCCGAGGAATAAGTTGGTTATTTTGGATTGGGAAATATTCTTATTATCGTTCGAGGAATAAAAGTTATTATTCAGTTATTTGAATTGAGTGAGAATTTATTCGTACGCTAAAAGGGGAATATTTTCTTTAATTATTGTGATTGGTTGCATTTGATCCTTATGTGATTATTAATGTGAATATTTATTCATGCGTGAATATATGATTGTTATGGTTCATAATGTGTGAACTTAGTGTTATAGTAACTTCATGAGAAATTGTTTGTTGATGCGATCTTTATGGTCAAATCAAATGTTGCCTTCATAGTAAATGGCAAGTAGTTGTGTATCGAAACCTAAAGTAGAGTTAGGTTAAATTTAAGGTCGCGAAATAGAATGGCCAACAACGGTAATGCCTTAGCTTCTGCTATTCGCCTATTGGCAGAGAATTTGTCTCACGAAAGAGTTGAGCGTACCGATCCTGCTGGGGACATGTTTGAGAGACTAGCTAAGTTTAAACCGCGGTACTTTAATAGGCAAACAGACCCTACCTTTTTAGAGAGTTGGATTAGGGAATTAAAAAGATTTTTGGGGCTGTGAATTGTCCTGAAGTTATGAAAGTAGGTCAAACGGTATTATATCTCGAAAGAATGGGACTAGACTTAGTCTTTGTTGAAGGGTTTAATTGGGATCCCTTTATTTCGCTAAAGAGGGAAGTTTTACCCCTGCATTTATGAGGAATCGAAAGCCCAAGAGTCTATAAACCTTAGGGTGGGGAGTATGACTATTTCCGAGTATTACCGTAAGTTCATAGCACTGTCGAGGTTTGCACCTGAGGTAGTAGCTACTGAAGAGTTAAAGGCTCAAAGATTTTTTGAGCAAGGTTTGACTGAGGAAATCCAATTGGGGTTAGGTGATGAGACATTTGTGTCCTCAGATGTTGTGTATGGAAGAGCCGCCCATATTTATGGTCTTCAGTCGAGGCGTGATAAGAAGAATACTGTAGTGGGTGAGAAAAGAAAGGATTTCAATGCTGGAGGAATTCAGGGAAACTTTTAGAAGAATAGTAATGGGAATGGAAATTTCCAAAGAAGAAATGGTCAAGAATTGAATAATAAGGGCCAGTCTGAGAGGAGTTACAACTGTAAGAAGTGTATGTAGTAAGAACCACCCTTGTAGAGACTGTAAAGGGGATCTAGCGATCTATCGGTTTATTTCGTCATCCGTTATTAAAAGTTTGGGGTTAGTAGACTTTCAAGTAATTGACCTGCCTGTTAGTATACCTCCTGGAGAAGTCATAAGGTGTACCAAGTGTTTAAAGATTTGCCTATGAAGATAGAAGACTATGTATTTCCTTCTAATTTGATAGAGTTTAATCTGGGAGACCTAGATGTTATTCTTGGGATGAATTGGTTAGGTTTCTATAAGGCCAAAATAGATTGTGAAACTCAGAAAGTAGTCTTGAGAAGCCCTTTGGGAAGTTAACTTCGTATTGACGTTTTGGGAAGCCTAAGAACTTTGGGGTCATTTCTGCAATGCAAGTGAAGAAGTTGGTGAAGAAGGGATGTGAGTTGTTTTTCTGTAGTGTGCAAGATAATATAATTCGAGGTTTATTAAGTGTAAATTGAGGTTTACGAATGTTAAATGTGATTAGCTAGCATCTCGGAAGTAAAGAGGTTGGATTGAAGATTGAGGATGTACCGATTGTGAATGAGTTTATGGATGTGTTTCCAAGTGATATTTCTGGTATGCCGCCTGAAAGAGCCGTTGAGTTCACCATAGACTTAGTTCCTGGAACTGCACCTATATCTAAAGCACCCTATAGAATGGCACCTCCTGAGATGAGTGAATTGATGACGCAGTTGCAAGAGCCTTTCGATAAAGGTTATATTAGGCCTAGCGCATCACCTTGGGGAGCTCCTGTGTTGTTTGTTAAGAAGAAAGATGGGAGTATGAGGTTATGTATCAATTATAGGGAATTGAATAATGTAACCATCAAGAACAAATATCCTTTGCCTAGGATAGATGACCTATTCGATCAATTGAATGGAGCGAGTGTGTTCTCGAAGATTGATTTGCGTTCGGGGTATCACCAGTTGAGGGTAGCTGAGAAGGATATACCTAAGACTGCGTTTAGGAGTCGTTATAGTCATTATGAGTTCACTGTAATGCCTTTTGGGTTAACCAATGCACCTGCCATATTTATGGACTTGATGAATAGGATTTTCCATGAGTTCTTAGATAAGTTTGTTGTGGTATTCATTGATGATATCCTGATTTATTCAAAGAATGAAAAAGAGCGTGATGAACACTTGAGGATTATATTGGAGATGCTTAGGAAAAATCAGTTGTATGCCAAGTTCTCTAAGTGTGAGTTTCGTTTGGAAAAAGTAGCATTTTTGGGTCACTATGTGTCTAAGGAAGGAGTCTCTGTATATCCTGCTAAGATTCAAGTTGTGAATGAGTGGCCTACTCCAAAGAATGTGTCAGATATCAAGAGTTTTTGGGTCTAGCTGGCTATTATAGGAGATTTGTGAGGGATTTCTCGAAGATAGCGAGGCCAATGACCAATTTGATGAAGAAGGAGTTAAAATTCGAGTGGAGTGAGAAGTGCGAGGAAGCTTTTCAGATTTTGAAGGAGTGTTTAACCTCTGAACCTGTTTTGACCCTGCCGGATAGGAATGAGGGATTTGAGATGTATAGTGATGCTTCAAAGAATGGTTTGGGATGTGTGTTGCAGCAGAATGGGAAGGTGATCGCGTATGCGTCGCGTCAGTTGAAACCTTATGAGGCTAATTACCCTACCCATGATCTAGAGTTAGCTGCGATCGTGTTTGCCTTGAATATTTGGAGACATTACCTTTATGGGGCAACCTGTAAGATCTTTACTGACCATAAAAGTTTGAAGTACATTTTCACCCAGAAAGACCTCAATATGAGGCAGAGAAGATGGTTAGAGTTGATTAAGGATTATGATTTAGACATCTAATATCATGGAGGGAAGGCGAATGTAGTTGCCGATGCTTTGAGTAGGAAGTCGAGCCATAACATGAGTGCCTTGGAAGTTCCTGGGGAATTGTGTCGAATTATGCAAAGGCTTAGCCTAGAAATCTTAAATCCTGGGGAGATCAAGGCAAGATTGAGTGCTTTGTCATTGGGGTTATCACTTTTCGATAAGATCAAAGATGGTCAAGTTGGAGATGAACACCTAGATAACATTAAGAAGAAGATCAAGTAAAGTAAGGAAGTCGATTTTAAGATCCATGATGATGGAAGTTGAGTTCCAAAGGAAGGTAATGTGTACCACAAAAAAGTGACGAGATTAAGAGACGTTTTATGGATGAGGGGCATAATACTCCATATTCTGTGCACCCTGGGGGTGATAAGTTGTATAAGGATCTCAAGGAAATCTATTGGTGGCCGGATGTGAAGTGTGAGATCGCTGAATTCGTGTCAAAATGTCTAGCTTGTCAAAAAGTGAAGATAGATCATAAGAGACCAATGGGGAAAGTTCAATCCTTAGAGGTAGTATAACAATAGTTATCATGCGAGCATTAGAATGGCTCATTTTGAGGCGTTATATGGAAGAAAGTGTAGAAGTCCCATTTGCTGGAATGATTTTAGTGAGAACATAGTATTGGGGACAGTGTTCATTGAGGAGACTGTCAAGAATGTGAAGTTGATTCAGGCTAGAATTCAAGCTGCTCAAGATAGGCAAAAGAGTTATGCCGACTTGAAGCGAAGGGAAGATGAGTTCGAAGTAGGTGATAAAGTGTTTCTGAAAGTATCACCAACTAAGGGTGTGATGAGATTTGGGAAAAAGGGCAAATTAAGTGCCAAATATGTTGGTCCATATGAGATTCTACAAAGAATTGGGAAGGTAGCTTATAGGTTGGCTTTGCCAATGGAGTTCGAAAAGATGCACGATGTGTTTCATATTTCCCAACTCAAGCGTTATATTCCTGATGAGCGTCATGTCTTGGAGCCTGAGAGGATTCAGATTGATAGTAGCCTCACATATGAGGAAAGACCTGTGAAAATACTTGATAAGAAGGTGCGTAGTACACGCAATAAGGATGTCAATATCGTGAAAGTGCTTTGGTCGAACCATGAGTCCGAAGAGGCGACGTGGGAAGGCGAAGTCGAAATGAAGAAGAAGTATCCAGATTTATTCCTTGAGGTGAGTTACGAGGGCGTAACTCGTTTTCTTTAAGGGGGGTAGAATGCGATAGAATTTCGCGCTTTTTACCTATTTTTATGGTATTTTTATGCATTTTTATGATTATTTTGGCTATTTGCACATGTTGGTGCAAAATAAATAGATTCTCCGCATAAGAAAAGGTGTTCATAAGTAACACAAATGATTGTAAGTTGGCAAAAGAGTGCACATTAGTGGCACAAGTATTTCTCCAATAGGAGTTGAGTTGAAAAACTTTTGAAAATGTTTGAGTTTTCGTGTCAAGTTTCGGGACGAAACTTCTCTTAAGAGGGGTAGACTGTAATCCCCCGTATTTTTATAAATTTTATAAGAATATTTTAATATATAGTTATTTATATTTTAATATATTTTAGCATTTAATGATTTTATATTTCAAAAGTTGACTATTTGAAAGTCAAAGAAATTATTTTAATAATTTATCCAAGTCAAATATTTATTAAGGTCATGCTTTGAAATACTTGAAATGTTTTAAATATATATTTGGATTTGAAAAAAGAGTTTAAGTGGGCTTGCGGAACCCAAATACTAATTCTAGTGATGTTAGGAGTTCAATCATCATTCCTTATTATCATCAAACTCTATTTTGCCCCAATTCTTTTTTTTAAGCACAAAGGAAACACCCATATAAATACCTTGAACCCTAAATATTTTACCCACACATTATTTTCTCTCTCCTCACTCCTCAAAACCGACGCCCCTCCTTATTTTCTTCCTCTCGGTTTTCTTTCTTCTCTTCCAAGAAACACTTTATTCTTCGCCAAGAAACGTCGCAACACCAATCACCACCGCCGCCGACTTGATGTCGCCGCTGCTTTGGTGCTACCGGCGCCTTTTTCTCCTTGTTCTCTTCTTTGTGTTGGTTTAATTCTTTTCTTCCTCCTCAAGTTTTGATTAAAGATTATGTTTTTATGTTTTATTTTAGTACTAATTATGATTAGAGGCTTTAATTTACTGTTTTAATGATGAATCTATTATTATATAAATTATGTATTGAAAGAATAAAAATTCAGATTTGATTATTATATTTAGACTGAGTTTATTTATCCAAAGCATGAATTTTTAGGGTGTTAAAGATTGGAAAATCATAGTAGCATGTTATAAACTATGAAATTAATTTAACTTATGAATTTAAGCATGTTTGAGTATGTTTAAAGGAGGTTTTAATAATTCATAAGTTGCTGGAATTTTAGAAAGGTTGTTATTAATGGAGTTTTATGGATTTTATTGACTAGTATAGTAGTACTATGCTAGCATATATAAGTAATTGAGGTTTTAATGATAAAAATAACTTTTAAATATTTTTAAAGGGGATTTAAAGTATTTTAAAGTTGCTGGAATTTATTTGGAGTATTGATTTTAAGTTCTATTGGTTGTTTTAGACGGAGATTACTCTTTAGGCGATTTTTAAGGTGATTAAAGGTGGCCTATCAATTTGTCTACACAAGGTACGTACATACCTATGTGTTGTTTGATGTAGTATCATGATTTTAGGAAAGAAAAGTTATGTAGTATCATGTATAGGAACTTTTGTGAGTTCATATATGATTTCTATTATGATTGGATTTTTACATGTTTTATGCCTGTGTGCGAACATGTTGATTTTAAGAATTATTTATGAGTTGAATATCATGTTTGTATGGAATATTGATGCAAGCATGTTAGTTGGGAACTTTATTTATTAATTCACATGGTGGGATTAGTATATTTATTGAGTTGAATCATGTGTTCTCTTATATTATTATTTTCACTACTTTATGAGGACTGTGGGCCTTATTTGGTAAGTTGATAATTTATGCCTATGAAAGGTAAGTTGGTTTGTTGGCTAGGTTCAACAAATAAGAAGGATTGAAATAAGAAGGAATTAATCTTGGGTTGTAAGTTGTATGATCACTTATTTAATCCTAAGATAAAAAGGAGATAAGTTGTGAATGTTTGATTATATGTTATCTGTATTGCTTGTGTGTCATAACAAGTAATAATTGGTAAATCATGTAAAGTGTAACGTGGATAGTAATAAACTTTAGACTGGTGCACGTATGAAGTTGGACAATCAGGAGTTGGGGTACATGGTAAGCGTGCCATGGCTTTTTCTGGGAATTGGATTGATCACCGTTCCTATTTATTCTAAAGGTTCCTCGATATCGTAGGTCATTTTGGAATACGGAGTCGCGCCCGTATTTCGTCTTCCTAGGTGAAGGCTGGTTTTAGTTAGACAACTCGGTCCATTGACTATTCCATTTAAAGTAATAAGAATGTTGTTAAAGTTTAGTTCAGTAAAAGTTATCTACAAGTTATTATACTATTATTTATTCCTGCCTACTATTTATTAGTATCACATTAGGATTGTTTACTTGTTTAGTATGTAGTACTCAGCTTTGTTGATTACGTGCTTTTGTTGTGTATGTTGATCATGGCTTTGCTTTATTGATCCTGTGATGACCCATTTTGGTGAGCAGTCTCTAGCGATCAATAGTGCATAGTCCATCTAACAGGTTCGAAGATGGTGCATCATTGGGATCGGGATTTGGAGAGCTTGTGTAGTTATGCGTTGTACTTTTAAATTATACAATTTATAGTTGGTTTAATTTGGTTTAAGGTTGACTTTGGTTTTGTTAGAGTTGACTTTATGGTTGACTAAGTTTTATTTATAAAGTTTATTATTATTGTTTTTCCGCTGCAAAATTCTGAATAAGCCGATACGTTTTCACACGGGCGATAACACTTTGATTAATCTCTATGTTTTATATTAAAAAGGTATTTTTGGAAAAAGAGAGAATTATCGGGGTGTTACACCCTCCCCCGCCGCCGCACTCTCCCTCTCCCCACCACCCCATCCCCTCCCCCTCCCCCGCATGCCCCCCTCCCCGCACACAACCCCCCCTCCCCCCACCTCCTTCGAATCCCCTTTTTCGAGCACAATAGAGGACGAACCCCCTTCGGACTCGAGCACAGACGAGGACGAACTTTTCGGGTTAGTCGAGGGTTTAATTTTCACGGTTGAATTCAACCTCCGAATTCGAGCACAACGAGAGGACGAGCTTTTTTAGAGATCGATTTGTTGTTGTTGTCGTCGTCGGAGTTCGGAGGAGGAGAGAGAAATGATGTCGGAGGTGGGGGCGGAATTGATGCTCGGAGTTCGGAGGAGGAGAAAGAATTGATGTCGGAGGGGCTGCGGGGAGCCGACGAGTTCGAAGGGGGTGGGGGGGGAGCCGACGAGTTCGGAGGGGGGGGGCCTGTGAGTTCGAAAGGGTGGGGGGAGGAGGGGGGGGATTCCGGGCTGGGGGTGGTGGGGAGGGGAGCGCGGTTGCGGGGGAGGGGGCTAGTGGGGCGGGGTTGGGGGTGGTGGGGGCGAGGGTGGGGGGCCGGGGTTGTTGGGAGGGGGTGGTGGGGCTGGTGGGGTTGGAGTTGGGGGTGGGTTATGGAGAGAGTTAGGTTGACTAGGAGGCTAATTAGTTGAGCTTAAATTTAATGGGTTGGCTTGAAAGCAAATCTTGTAAATAAACGCTAACTGGAAGACTAACGTCCAGTTAGCCAAAGGGCATTTTGGGTAATTTTTTAAAGGTCGGGGATATATGGTGAATTTTTTAAAGGTCAAGGATATCTGGTGAATTTTAAAAAAAGTGGAGGTATTTGATGAATAAATTTTTTTGTCAGGGGTATTTAGTGAAAAAACCGTAAAATAAAACGGTACCGTTTTGTACTGTGCGCACCATGAGGGAAGGTGCAACGAATTT
Source organism: Beta corolliflora (assembly GCA_947648045.1). Taxonomy (NCBI): domain Eukaryota; kingdom Viridiplantae; phylum Streptophyta; class Magnoliopsida; order Caryophyllales; family Amaranthaceae; genus Beta; species Beta corolliflora. Next base: position 49,925 of record CANSZD010001350.1, read on the forward strand.
GTGGAAATTGAGTCTAAAAGAACAGTCCTAACTCAAAAAAATGTGCGACTCAAACAGTAATTACCCTGCTTCTCAGTCTCTTACATTACCAAGATGATCGAACTTCACAGAAGCCATTGAAACTCCAAGCCAACGCTTCAAAGACGCTACAAAAACTTCTAGCCTCCATAAATTAGTGGCTTAATTTGGGCTAAACCTCAATCTTCAATTTTCTCCCAATCTCTTTTCAGAAAAAAAAAACTTCAACTTTGAAATTAATTTGTCATTGAATTTAGTGCTAATTTCACAAAAGTTACACCCCCAAATAATGGGGATTATCGAAGATGGAACTGCAATAGGGAGTTTGCCAAGTGACGAATTATTTGCAGTCCACTACCCTGCATATCCTTCATCAATGTCGCGTGCTGTTGAAACCCTTGGTGGAATTGATGCAATTGCCAAGGTACATTATATAATCTCGCAATCAATTTTTATTAGACAATTATTAGGGTTTTAAGAAAAGTTCATTGAATTGGTAAATTCGAAAATGTCGCCCGCCTCTTTTTATTATAAATGTTCACTAAAATATGATGATAAGTTTTTTTTTTTTTGTCATGATAAATCTAGCATGACCTGACGAATCAATACTATCTTGGTTTAACTACGAAAATTGAATTTGGTATATCAATTTTTGGAATGAAGAACTATCATTTAGAATTTTGCAAAAATTGAGCAACTTGGAGTAACTGATGGTTACTATTGATTTTATTATGTGCAGGTTCGCGGCTCCAAGTTAAACAGATTAGAGTTTCGCTTTCGGCCTGAAGATCCATGTTCGCATCCCGCTTTTGGTCAAGTTCATTCTTGTAATAATTTGCTGTTGAAAATATCTAAGAGGAGTAGTAGTAGTAGCAACCAATCCAAGGATTGTAGTTCTGGAAATTCTGATGTACTTTGTGCTGATATTGTTGCTCGAGTTCCGGAAGCTTATAATTTTAATGGTGAGCGACCTACAATGTTGTTCCGTCTTTTAATGATTCTGGTATGAGTTTTAAGACAAATAGAAACTTAGAAGGTGCATCTATCCTTGGTGGGGGTTGGGGGGACTACATAATACAAAGTCATCTTCTAAATATACTTTCGAGGAGAGGAAACTGAAAATTACTCTATGAACATGAGGCTTACGAATCTATGTTTGTATATGTAGTGAATACATAGAGTATATTGAAGAAAGAAAAAGAAATCAATGCCTTGATGTGTCAGCTTTATATGGTTTTTTTGCTGAGTTTTGCAAATAGATTTAATGAACTACTTCTCTTATATTCTTTCTGCACATCTTTAAACAATTCCGTGTTTAACGTTCTTTTCCACACCTTGCTCATTGTGCTTGTTACAGAGCCACCTTGTAGTAAATGAATATTGGGCTTATCCATTGGAAAGAAAAAGGGTTGGCTTGATGATGATTTGACTGTGTGTTCTGTAATTGGATAATGCAGTTGTTTTCCCAAATATTTTCGTTTGTTTATGTAGGGATGGTAGATTATCAGCATGTTCTTCCTGTTCACGCTGATGTTGCGCGGAGGAAAGAAAAAAGGTGTGCTGAAGCAAAGGGACCATTTGGTAATGTTGTTTCTGAGGAATTATTATAAATCTATTTTGTCATTAATTTTTTTTTTTTCATTTTTCTCAAAATCGACTCTTTTATAGAAAAGGGAGATCTGGGTGATGCCGATGATGAAAATTTGATGATGCTGGTACCCCCACTATTTTCACTAAAAGATACTCCCGAGAATTTAGTGTAAGATAGTCCTGCCTCTATAAGCATTTTAAGATTTTAATTAAAATGGAAGTTGGTATATCTTTTAGGCAGTTTTTGACCGATATTCTGGTTCTCTTTTTTTCTTCCTTCTTAAAAGCTCATTGGGATTTTTTGGCACTTTAATAATGACACTATATATGTTATGTGCTGTTCAGTTACTTGTAATCTTTATTTTCTTTTTTTTCCTGTTTGTTTGACATGGTTTCCATCAGTGATCTTGAAACAATGTTTCCAACATGGTTCATCTTGTATGTTGGTTGCTTCTCTGTCAACGGGCTCTGCTTTTGGCCTTCCTCATCTAGAAACCACCCAACCTCCACTTCCACTGCCCAACCATCACCACCAGCCCATTTTCACCTTCCTCCATCACCACAAATATACAGTCAGGGAGAGAGAAAATATGCGCGGGTGAGAGAATGAAACCGCACCATCCCCAACATTATGTGGTGTGAACCAAATTGGTCTAGCATTTTGGGTGGTAGATCTGACCATGACATGGTCGAATGTGACCACTAAGGTTCCAGATCTTGAACCTTTGGAGGTCGAACTCGAACACCTATGGTGGAGTTGGCAGTGGGAGTACTTTATGGTGGTGGTGGAGGAGAGAGATAGAAGGGGAGAGAGAGATGGGTTGATTTGAGCGTGGGGCTGGGGGTTGGAGTACTTTGCACTGGTGAAAGTGGTTTTGATGGTGGTGGTGGCTGGACAAGGGCGAGTGTGGGTGGTGGCTTGTTCAAGGAAGGCCAAAAGTGAGCTCCAATGAAGGATGGAGAAGCTATTGTATACCATCAATTGGTAGCGTTATCAGAACAAAATTTTCATACGATTATATAAGGCAGTTATTTGCGAAAGTTGGCATATTTTAGGTAGTTTTTGACAGATTTTTCTGTTCAATTTTTTTTTCCCTTAGAAGCTGATTGGGATTTCTTTTGAAAGGTTTGTTTGTATGTGTGGAAAAGTGATTGGGCAGATAAAGGGATGGAGAGAGTATCATCTTCATCATTTTCACCTTTTCTTCGGGGTTACTCTGTGCATGTTTCTGCTCTGCATTAATTCATTCTTTTTCAAGTTTTAAGGGTAGAGGGTAGGGTCGAGGAAAGGTTTCTTTTTCAGCTAAGGAGTTACATTTGTGGTGTGCTTTGGGTTCAATGAGACCAGTGCACTACTGTACTGTGTTGGTTATGGTTTGTTTTCTTGTTAACTTTGATGATTTTGCTGACATGTACAAGTTCGAATGTTAGGGATTGATATAAGTCTGTTTGATCTCATCAGTTATGCCTGCTTATATATTGTTCAGGTTGAGGCCATCAATTACATTGAGTTCCAAAAAGAAACAGGAGGGAGTTGTACAGCATCGGTGGGAGGTATTCCAAATGATATATTATAAATTTCTTTCCTTTGGCTTTGTTACATTCTGCTGATGGGCTGAAATGGAATGATTTATAATGCTTATTAGTCGACAATAACTGCTATTCTGGTTTGTGTTTCTGGAGTTAGTTATAATCAATCAGTTTTCTTTATTTTTGTCTGTGAAGGTGGATTACATATGACTCATTGAATTTTGTCCTTGATGCAGATGGAGATTGAACCATGTCTAGCAATTGATTTCAATATCAAAGATATCCTCAATTGGAGAAATTTTTCTGATTTTTTAAAAAGCTTATAGGCTTGTGTTGACTCTTTGAGCTTTGTTGCTTTTGCCATCTGTTTAAGCAGTTCATGTTGTTACACATATTCTCCATATTGTGTCACTGGTTAGGTTGTTAATACTTTGGTGAATTATTTTCCCCTTCCCTTCTCTTATTTTTTCATTGTTCTTTTCTTCTTTCGACTGAGGATAGGGATTATGGGGATTCCATTGTCTCTCCTTTGTTTCTCTAGAATATACTACCCCCGTTCCATAATTCATGCAACACTTGCAATTTCACGGTCTCCCATGTACTAGTTTGACCATCAATGTCTTCAATTACCTATAAGTAAATCATGAAAATTTAATATTTGAAAACTACACTCAAGATGATTTTAACAAGATCCCACATGAGAGATGACTATTTTTTTCCCGTATATAATGGTGATTATTTGTAGTCAAAGTTTATAAAGTTTGACCTTGAAATAGTAAGTGTTGCATGAATTATGGAATGGAGGAAGTATATGATCTTATCGTATGTACATTATGATGGTGCAGGACTGCTGGTTGATATATTGATAGATGTGGTTTGGTTTGTCGTCCGTAGAATTGAGTTTGCAGAATTTATTTATTGGTCCTAAGTCCTCATTTCTGATGGAAAGCTGGTCTGACTTTGTCTTTCAACTTTGATTTCCTTTGTCAGAGAAAGACTGAAAGTCATCTTGGCTATGAATCAGATGTAATGCATGCTGGTTCAGCCCTTTCTCTTTTAGTCATCTCAGTCACTTGTTTGAACTTTGATATACCAGTGATTCATTTTCTCTATGGAAATATCTGTATAATCTAACTAATGAAGCCACCTTATTATGCTGTGACAACAATTAAGAAGTACTATCCTTCTTCACCTTTTGTTTAGTAGCACTTAACAATCACACAGATTCCAAAAAAGGTGAACTGGGAGGAATACATTGCACGAGAATCAGATCAATGGAAATGGCAGATGGTTGTGTCTAACTTGTTTGATGAACGACCCATATGGCCAAGAAGCTCTGTCCATGAACGCTTGTGTAAGGAGGGTCTGAAATTTGGAGACCATATGCTTAAGAGGTGGTTTCTATCACTGTCATCTTGATACTATTCTTTTAATGCTGGCAGTTTGTATGATATAAATATAGGACTAAATATCTTTCATCTGGCTTTTTCTTTTGTTTTCTGACAGTACAGGCTTCTTTTTCGAAGTGCATACTACTTCGGAAGTGGACCATTTCATAGGTTCTGGATCAGAAAAGGTTATGATCCTCGCAATGATCCTGAATCTCGCATGTGAGAACTCATTTTACAATCAAATTCTCTACTCCTTTTGGTAGTTTTAACTGGGAGTTGAACACTCATAAATCTATTAAGTTTACCTTCTTATTTCTATTGAGCTTGTAAGCCATGGCGTGTCGACTTTCTTGGATCAAATGGAGTATGAAATGATTTTAACGTGGTTATTGGGGGAAGCCTTTTTAACTCCGCCTGTGAGTGTCTGTGTGACATTCACTGCCGGTCTCAAGCCCGGATAAAGGAGGAGAGTTGCGGTAGGTTTGGGGCGGCCAGCATAAAACATAGTCCCATATCATGACATGAATCGACAAATGAAAAACGTGGGGGCGTCCCCTACTCAGCGACGCGCCGCACTTCATAGACCGGGTGTAGTGATAAGTATGCAAGGGTTGCTAGGTCGTCGCCCGGAAGCGGCGCGCCATCCCGGCGCCCGGGGGTGGTGTCAAATATGCAAGGGTTCCCGCATCAGGGACGGGTGCGGGTAAAGAAGTTAGTCCAGGGTAGTGGTAGTGGTAGGGGTAGTAGGTTGCGCTTTGGAACATGGAACATTGGCTCTTTGACGGGAAGATCGGCGGAGGTGGTGGAGGTTATGAGGAGGCGAAAGATTCACATAATGTGCCTTCAAGAGACTAAGTGGGTTGGTGGAAAAGCAAGAGAACTAGCCCCGTGGGGTTATAAGCTTTGGTACTCGGAAAGGATAAGTGTAGGAATGGAGTAGGCATCATTATTGATAAGGAATATATTGATGATGTGGTGGAAGTTTCGAGGAAGAGTGACCGCATTATGAGTATCGAGGCTAGTATTAGGGAGTAATGCGGTGACTATCATAAGCGCATATGCGCCGCAAGTAGGATTGGAAGCATTTATTAAACAACAATTTTGGGAGGATTTGGAGGAGGTTGTGCAACGAGTGCCTATTAATGAAAAAATTGATCATTGGTGGGGATCTTAACGGACATGTGGGCACTAGTCGAGTTGGCTTTGAGAGCATTCATGGAGGTTTTGGGTATGGGGAGAGAAATGAAGCTGGAAGTGATATCTTGGATTTCGCATTAGCCTATGGTCTTAGTATTATGAACACTTGGTTTGAGAAAAGAGAATCTCACCTTGTGACGTATAGGAGTGGAAGTAACGCGAGTCAGATTGACCTCTTTTTAGTAAGGAATGGTTGGCGGAAGAGTTATACAAACTGCAAGGTGATACCGGGTGAGAGCGCGACCACCCAACATAGACTAGTCGTGCTTGATTTCCGGGGTAGGGAGTCTTTAAGAAAGCGAAAACCCAATGTGGAGCCGCGAATCAAGTGGTGGAAGCTCCAAGGGGAGCACAAAGAGAACTTCTTAGCTAAGATGGCTAATAAAGATATTTGGGCTTGTAACACGGAAATGGATGTAGATTCGATTTGGACAAAGATAGAACTTGGTATAAAGGAAGTGGCGAAAGAGGCCCTTGGAGAATCTAAAGGAAGCTGTACCATCAAGTAAGGACACATCTTGGTGGAACGAGGAGGTGAGACAAGCGATAAAAAACAAACGAGAAAGTTATAAACTTTTGGGAAAAGATAGCGGCGATGTGAACTATGAGAAGTACAAAGAGGCGAGAAAAGAAGCCAAGAAGGCAGTACGGGAAGCTAAAGCACAGGTAAACAAAGAGCTTTATGCAAGATTGGATACGACAGAAGGTGAAAAAGACATTTATAGAATTGCGCGTATGAGGGACAAGAAGACAAGAGACATAAGAAAGGTAAAATGTGTCGGGGTGTGGACCAAAGAGTGCTTGTGGAGGATGAAGAGATAAAGGATAGGTGGAGGTCGTACTTTGATACCTTGTTCAACGGTGATAAAGCACAAGACATCGGGGATGTACACATTCCGCCAAGTATGTTAAATCGAGAGTTTATGAGGAGGATTCAAAAGGGAGAAGTCGTTGCGGCATTAAAAAAGATGGGATTGAAGAAAGCTACGGGGCCGGATGGCATACCTATCGAAGTTTGGAGGTGTTTAGGGGGAGAGGAATCGAATGGACATGACATTCTTCAACATGATTTGGAGACACAACAAAATGCCATTAGAATGGAGGAAGAGTACTTTGATTCCTTTGTATAAGAACAAAGGCGATGTACAAGATTGTACCAACTACTGAGGAATCAAACTAATGAGTACATACGATGAAACTGCGGGAAAGGGTGATTGAGCAAAGACTTAGGAAACATGTGAAGATATCGGAGAACCAATTTGGATTTATGCCGGAAGATCGACTATAGAGGCCATCCACCTCTTAAGACAAACAATGGAACATTACCGTGATAGGAAGAAGGATCTACATATGGTTTTCATTGATTTGGAGAAGGCATATGATAGAGTACCAAGAGAAATACTTTGGTGGGCGTTGGCGAGGAAAGGTGTTCCACAAAAATATATAGATATCATCGAGGATATGTATGAGGGGGCAACTACGAGTGTGCGGACTACGGTGGGGAGGACGAGAAGAGTTTCCTATTACGATCGGAGTGCATCAAGGTTACGCACTTAGTCCCCTTTCTCTTTGCCCTAGTCATGGGCCGAACTAACGAGGTCAATTCAAGATGATATACCATGGTGTATGATGTTTGCGGATGATATTGTGTTGATTGATGAAACAAAGGAAGGTATTGAGAGAAAGTTGGAATTGTGGAGACATACATTAGAAGCTTAGGGGTTTTAGATTGAGCGTAAGTAAGACGGAGTATATGGAGTGCAAGTTCGGTGGGGTTACAGGCAACGAGGCGGGCGGTCACTTTGGATAGCAAAGTGGTTCAAGGATCGAACGTCTTCCGTTACCTAGGATCCATTCTCCAAAAGGATGGAGACCTGGATGGAGACGTGGCTCATAGAATTAACGCGGGTTGGTTAAAGTGGAAAAGCGCCACTTTGGATTCCTTTGTGATTCCGGTATTCCCCAAAGCTTGAAGGGAAAGTTCTACCGTGCAGCAATTAGGCTGCTTTGTTATATGGCACCGAATGTTGGGCGGTGAAACAATGCCACGTCCATAAGATGAACGTGGCGGAGATGCGTATGTTGCGGTGGATGTGTGGCCACACAAGGAAAGACCGATTAAGAAATGAAGTGATCGGGAAAAAGTTGGAGTTGCATCCATTGAAGAAAGATGAGGGAGAATCGGTTAAGATGGTTTGGTCATGTGAAAAGGAGATCGGGTGATGCACCGGTGAGAAGAATTGAAGAGTGGAGGAGTAACCAAGTTGTAAGGGGTAGGGGAAGACCTAAGATGACTTGGATGAAGGTAATTGAAAGTGATATGAGGTTACTTGGGATTGAGGGAGAGCATGACGTTGGATAGAAGTGAGTGGAGGGGCGGTATCCATGTGGAGGAAGGGGTGTGATTTCGCATTTATTTGTTTTTCTCAATTGTGTTGGTATTAAAACCTTTTGTTGAAAACCTCTTTTAAAACTTGTTGGTGTAAACCTTGCTTTAAAAAAAAAAAAAAAAAAAAAAAAAAAACCTTTTTATCACTCTTGGCGATGCCATCTCCTTTGGTGACGGTTTCAGTTGACGATTCATGTTAGCCGACCCCAAATCACTTTGGGAATAAGGCTTAGTTGTTGTTGTTTGTATTGGGGGAAGCCTTTTTCAGATCATGAGATGTTGCTACTAGTCCTAGAACAGATGTATGCATGTCTCTACTACCATGTTGATAAGTTTGTCATACTTGCTTATGTAACTTAGCTACTCGGGGTATCTATGTTGTGTATATCGCCTGGTGGATGTACACGTGCTGTGTTTTAGAAGCAGTAGCACTTGCTTACTTGAATAAAAACAATTGTGATAAAATACTCCGGGTCAAAATTCATCTCTTCAAGACAAGACGACGCAGATGCAGATTGCCAGTTGGTGTATGTCTGCTAAATTGAGATGTAATTTTTAGATATACAATTATACATTCTTGCTGTGAATTTCCTTGTGGGATGAAGTCATCCTTTTAGCTTTTTTGTTGGTCCAGTCGACAGGACATTTATCATTATATGCACCATGGATTTACAGGGTAACATGGGTAATTTGTACCCCCTCCCCCTTTGTGGGCTTATTGTATTCTCTTAGGTTGTACACTTCCTTTCTGTTTCTTAATAATATTAATCTGATTCTGAAACATAAATATTTTTCAAGCTTACTTTGGCTCCAATTTTCTCTTTTCTAGCTCCTGGGCCCTTTGTGGATGTTAACTTGGCTTGATAACTCTTAGTTTCCTATGAACTTAGTTAGTTAGGTTTGATCTATTTTTAATATCTGGATACAGCTTTATTTAATCTCTTTTGATAACATTGTGAACCTTTGATTCATTGGGACTGCTTATTTGACTGCAAACCCCCTTTTCTTTAAAACAATTTCCTTGTGTCATTTGAACTACTTAAGCACAGAGTTAAATGTTGTTGATCCTCGATTTTGACTCCAATATTTTCAAACTTCGACAGATATCAAAGAATTGATTTCAGGGTCTCCCCAGCTTTGAGAGGGTATTGTGATGCTGCTAGTGGGTAAGTTATCTATTTGATCATTGATTAAGTATGTTCATTTTTCTTTTGATGTGTTTCTTATTTCTAATGTCATGTTGGTAATTGATTATCTTGGTTGGTAGGAGCTTTAACTATATTGTGCATAGTTTCATAGTGGTTTTTGCTTTGTTTTGTAATCTCATATGTGAATTGATGTGTATTTATATGTGAGAAGAACAGAGATATATGAATGTAAATCATGCAAATTATGTTGAATATATTGTATAGCACTTGTTTAGGAGCAACTACAATCCCCAAATGAAGGTGTGAAACCAGGAATGGAATTGTTTGCTTCCTCTATAAATTAAGTCTTCTTATTTAAAGATACATCATGGGCTCATTGATATAACTACTGCAAAAGAATAAATAATTTGTCTTATTGTCATTGAGGTACAATGTACTTGGTTAGTTTCCTATATGATTGTTGCTTGAGTTGTCTGCCGCAAAATAATATTTTTGTTATCTTTGGATGATCAAATAATGATTAATATCTAGTCATACTTAAGAAAACCTGAATGACTTCTTTTTGAGTACAACTTTTGCTAGTTGTTAGGGGGAAATTTCTCACTGCTTGGGCATTGTTCCATTTCCAGGTTTTGAGATGATAAACTGTAATTATGTAGCTGGAATTTTTGATAAGGAGAATTTTGGATCTCATGCGGACTTCTCTTTCATTGTTTGGTTGCATTTTGCATGTTTAATATGGTGGGAAAATTTTGATCTATGTCTCAGGCAGAGGTCTGAAAAGGTGTATTTTGTATATGCACTTGGTGCTGGGAGGATATTAGGTGTGGGCCCCACTTTTCTTTCATGTCTGTCTTGCCACTTGAGTGTGGGTGTAGCCTTGGATAAATTTTTTTTTTTTATTTCCAGGTAAATTGAAGTTCAAGGAATTAAGTTTCAGTGAGGAAGAGACACTTAAATAACCCTTCTCTTATCTATATCATGCTCTATTGCAAATTCTAATCAGGCTTCCAACTCTGCATTGTACAGTGTACCCCTTGCTCTTTAGTTTCACTTGCAGGACATCTTTACTCTTCTCCGCACATACTAGTGTTACTTAACTTGTCAATGTTCATCCTTTGTACTTCTTTGGGGATGAAGAGGCATTGTGATAAGCAAATCGAACTTCAGTTTGCTGCTCTTAGTTAGTAATTAGGCTCCGTTTGGTAGGGTGTAAAATGTTTTCCATGAAAATGAGTTTTCCTTTTCCTTTCATTTTCCGTTGTTTGGTTTGGTAAGGGTGTAAAACAAGTTTTCCATCAAGGGAAAAGAGCTCTTGTATAGGTGAAAATCATTTTCCTTTCAATAAGAAGGAAAAAGACATTTTCCTCCCTCCTCCTTAGCAATCTTTTACTCTCCTCTTATCCATCTTCTCCCTTCCCCTTCCATTTTTCTTTTTTCCATAGCTTTTTTTTACATTGAATATTTGAACGAAACAATGAAAAATTCTTATCCATCCTCTCCCTTCCCCTTCCATTTTTCTTTTTTCAATAGTTTTTTTTACATTGAACCAAACAATGGAAAATTGGTTTTGCTATTGAATTTTCCATTGTAAAATGTTTTACTTTAAAAATCATTTTACAGTGAAAATGTTTTACATCCAACCAAACGGAACCTTAGGCTTTGAATTGTCTGACCAAGTATTGGAAATTTGGAACTTTACATAGTTGATATCAGGTGCTAACTTTCGAGTTCCCCCCCCCTCTTATACTACTGTTGTTCAACATCTTGAACTAACTGATATGGATGCCAGTTCACTCCTCGTATACACATAGGGAATTTCTTCCTGGATAATACTATCTGGAACGAGTTTACATGGATCTGATGCTAAAGAAAAAGGATAGATAAAGGAAAAAAAAAATCCTTGCCACTTCAAGGGGATATCATAAATCATAATATAAACACAGATTATTATTCTCAAGTAATTGTTGTTCTGTAATGCCATAATGGAAACACAGATTTTGTTTACTTCTTGACAAATATGATATTGAGATCTTTTCCTAGAACTCGATAACTACTAAGATCACTTTCGTCTCTAAGCCTTCTTATTAGTTAGTCCAGGTAAAGCGCTCAGCCCCCGGTAACACGATATGAAAACTGCTAGCCTAAATTTTATAGTTCTAATTGTTTCCTTTCTGCAATATGTACTTCCACCGTTTCTTTTTAAGTGACACACTTCTCACAAAAAGCTCTCACATAAAAGAGAGAAGTGTGTCACACTGTCATTTAAAAAGAAACAAAGGAAGTTTGTTAAGTGCTTACACTTGCTGATACATGGTTTTGGTATCGAATCTTCCGTCTGCATGATTTTCTGTTTACTGCCAATTTTTAACTGTTCATAATTGTAATATCCTTTATCTTGGGAACATCTCTTTTGCAGAAAGAAGCATAACTGGGAGGATTTGTGCGCATTTCGGGTTTTTCCTTACAAATGCCAGACATATCTTCAACTTTCTGAACTTGCCGATGATTACATTCAAAAAGAGATACAAAAACCTCCAAATCACACTGTTTGCACTGTGAGTTCCTTCCCATTGATTTGTTAACAGAGGCATAATAACATTTTTTTCTAGCTCATCTATGTAACTGCTGCTACTCAGCATTAGCTAAATGAATCGCTTCATTGCTGACTTTGAGTATGATGCCTTCCCCGTAACTGCTGTCTCTTGTCATAGGACAATCTTGTTCTTTAGCTCTCATCAAATTGCTCACTATTACAGTTGGTTACGATGTCTGAAATTATGCTAAAGAATGAAGCATATATGTGGAGAAGCGCCATTTTTATGCAGTAATAGATTATCATATATTATCAGGTATTCAGGTGAGCTTTTGCAGCCACCAGAATGAACCTTTCAGGATGTGATTACATTCATGACAAACAAATGCTAAAATGATAGAATGCAGCTTTATTAATCTCTTTCTCAGTTCCACTCTCTCTGTCTCTCTCGCCCAGTAATGAGGGCTATATAGTAGGATTAGCTTTTTAATTTAGTGCAGCTTTAAGCAACCTTTCTTAATTGCTATTTATTTGATTCTGTCATTGTCTTGAAGAAAGACTGTTGAAGGTGTCATCTATATACGCTCATATGTGCATTATCAATGATGATCATTGTTTTGTCATCTTTATCTTAAAATCTCAATGCTTTTATGTAGTGTTCAACAGGATGGTTCACATCATATGCTCTCGATAGTTTAAGGTTACGTGTTGCAGTGAGGTTTATATCAGTGTATCCTGAAGAAGGTGCTGGAAGTTTGCTGAAAGCTGTTTCTGAAAGATTTGAGAAGTCGAAAAAGATGCGTTTCCAAGTTAACAGTCTCAAGCCTGGGGAAGAGAGTGAATTGCAAGTTAATCAAGGTTTAGAATCCTTTTGCTGTTTCCTAAGCTTCTTGGCAGTCTAGAGGATTTGTTATAGATAAGCTTTTGTTTGAGAAGCAACTTCAACACCCTACCCTCCCTTCCCTAAACAACGTAAAATGCAATGGTTAATCAAAAGTAAATTTATGCACAAGTGAATACATGCTTTTTGGGGTCCTTTTGTTGTTGCTCCTGTTTTCCTATCCTTGTTTGTCAGATATTGACTAAATTTTCATAGCAGAGCTAACTGGAGATGAAGATAAAGCAGATGATGATGACGATGATGATGAAGAGAATGAAGTAGATGATGAAGAGGAAATGGACATAGATGACACTGCTTATCTGGTGAGATTCATGAGCTTTTGTGGTTGGTCCAAATTGCCCTAAATAATAGGCCATGCTGGGTTAGATGATGTTGACTAATTTTTCCCTGTTTTATCCCCTTTATAATATTGTATGTTTTGTGTTTATATAGGACGGAGAGGATGCCGATTTCACCCTGCAGTCTGATTCCTGTATCCACATTGTTAATTTTGTAGTAATATTGTGAAATCAAATTGTGGCCATGCCTTGCGAAAGGGGAGTCGTGCCAATTCTTCCTATTTAATATTTTTTCTGTATATAGTTTGTTCATTTCTGATGTTCGTCTTCAATACCAGTTGTTCACCTTTACATACGTCAGATTTAGGCACAGAGAGCATTTCGAAAAACTACTTGCAAGAACTATTTGAAAGCTTTCCATCTACAGGAGCTTCTAGTCAGTTGCATGGTGCAGATGTTGGGGAATATCAGATATATGAACAAGATAGTGATGGCAACTATTCAGATGATAATTATTAATTAAGTCTTGAGTTTTTCTAACAAAGGTTTGTATCTGCAACTTTATTCATATTCCTAATTTTCAATTTTTGGCCTAAGATTCACATTTTATGCAGCTCTTAATGTCAATTAAGGGAGAGAAGTAAAAGAGAGCCGTAGAAAGTGTTGTGAAGGTCTGCTTCCCAAATGAAGGTTTTTGATTTTAGGACAAATAGTTTTTTTCAAGTATTTTTACCCGTGTCACCAATCCCCTGTCATCCCTTTTTTCTTTTTTCTTTTTTCTTTTTTTCCTTTTGATGAAATGTATTTTTCTTTTTCAACTGTTGAAGAATAATAATAGAACATTAGAACTACTACATTGATCCTTGAGACGTATTTGTCTTACCAGTAACTGTTTTTTTGGGCCTTTCGGGAAGCCAGTGGTAAAAGAATTTCTCTTGTTCAGCCTTTGCGCAGGGTCATTCACGTGAGGCCCAACAAGCCCCAAACCCCCTCCCCCAACAATATTGAAATTACGCTTCATTAAGATTTGAGCGGCAGTACCAAGTGTGGGAGATAGGAAGCGCATCTGTTGGATCCAGGTCGATGGTGTCTTATCGAGTAACTTTGCGGTTCTAGAAATTTCTTGTTTTTGAAGTTGATACTATAATTTACTAATAATGTCGGAGGATCGTTGTTGACTATGGTAAATTTGAAAACACAAACCGAGGCCATGTTAAAAATCGCCAAATTATCAGAGTGAAATTTAAATATGGGGAGGGAATTTTGTACTTTGACTTTCTCAAAACTAGTAGCTTGTTTCAGAAGGACATCTCCCTAGAGTTATCATAGACAATTTTTAGAGCAACTTTTAAAGAATCGGTCATTATAGAAAAAATAAATCGAAAAGACTTGATTAATCTTATTGCATTACACTAAAATATAGAAAAGACCAATTAGAATAATTAGGAGATTCCCTAGAAGAAATTTGGGGTTATGCTTTGAGCGACAACTTGCTAGTTTGGTTCAAATCAATACAATCTAAGAAAAAAGATTTGGAAGTTAATCTCATCGATCTCTTGGAGCCTATCAATCGCATAAGTATCATACCAAATCACATCAATTAAATCACCTTTTTCGAGAAAATACGAGACATCTAAGTCATACAAGTAAAGAGATTTATTCATTGATAAGAGAAGGAAATAGGGTAAACGGTGATTAGATGGATGATAAAATAGAATTTGGGTCACGAGCAGTGATTCAATTGATGATGGCGAAAGAGAATTCTTGGTTCAGTTCTCCACATTAATGACAAAAAAAAGAGATAGATCAAATTCTATTGAGTCTGACTCATAGTGATCATTGATCAATGAATGACTCTGGTTATCAAATGATTGAACAACCGGGAGCAATTTACTTACTATACTTAGTTGACTTTCGTAAAAAGTATCTGATTAATTATGATTTATGAGCTCAATACATCTTGTTTAGCAAAAGGACGAGTATTCCTTGCTCATTATCACAAACCTCGTTTGGGGCTAATAATTTTCATTTTCCGTCTCACTGAAGCCTTTTTCGCTCCGCTTAGCCCTATCCCCCTCTAGGGGTACTTTAGTGATAGAATCTATAGGAACTAGATGATCCTATCTGGTCAAATAGTAAAGTGTCGGCAAAAAAGAAAAAGAAAAAAAGAGCACCCAAGTGGTATATTTTGCATCCATTTTCTTTCTTTTTTTTACCATTCTTTTTGTTGTTATAAAATCTTTCCTTAGGTCTTTTATTAGTTTACCCATATATCTTTTTGGGATGTCCCTTATTAGTTTACCCATTTATTTTGTTTCTATTTTTAGAATGGGACCACTAATTTCCATCACACACACATTCAACTTTAATATAAATTAATCTTTTCTCTTTCTTTCTATGTCCCATAACATCATTTCTCCTAAAAGCTCGCGAAAGAAACGGGTAAGTAATAAAGGCTAGAAGGGAGTATTGTGAACTCTCAAAATCCTAAATTACATAAACACCTTATCTAAAATCCATCAGAAATAAATTTTAGAATATTACAATATTATGCCAAGACCCAAATCCTAAAATGAGGAGTAAGCAAGTATTGTTCACTCATCTATTATGGCCATTATTTGCGTGAATTTTGACGTTGCCAATGCGATAAACCCTTCATTTATACATACCAAACCAAGAACTTGCTATGCTAAAATGAGGTTGCTTTCTTAACTGTATATTGGGATACTAATGAGCTTGATTAAGTGTTTAATTTGACATGATATATCTACAGAAACCAAAATCTATATTTCATCAGAACATAGAAGATCATAGAATTCCGAAAAATTAACAAATGTTTTGTCTGCAAAAGAAAACAGTGGATACAGTAGCTTTACTAATATATAGACGAGGAGCAAATGAATTCCTTCAAATGAAGTATATTTAGTATGGTGACCTACTCTACAACGCAATGCTAAACAAACCTTCCAACCCCAGAAATTCATCCTCCAGCAAAACAGTGTAAGACGTGTTTGACCGCTCTTTTGTTCAAAGGGATCGTGCTTCCCAGCTTCAAATAATCTATGGACACAAGTTTCTTTTTGTTCTATTTTCTCAGTCCAGGTAGAAGAGAGTTACGATCTTCCGAAGGTTTTTTGCTTCTTGACATGTTTCCATGAGTAACTTGCTATCATGGAATGCAAAACAAATAACCTGCTGAACTTTTGAAATAATGTCCATGTTGCATAACCTGCAATTAAAACAGTTACACCACGTTACATAGTTGTATGCTCTCACTTTCTGGAAAAAATAAAGCTACAGTCTGTTTTGGATGAAACCAAGTTAATAAAGAAAAGGTATATTATGCTTACAGCATAATCATGAGAATTTTTGAAAAACTTCCGCCTCTCTCTAAAAATACCCCCAAACCCTAAAAAACAAACCCTAAGTAACCCGTCAGCCCGCCGCCTTTGAAGGCATGCCGGTGGCTGGCGTGGTTCCACCGGTCGCCGGCGAGCCTTTCTTGTAGTGCGTAGAGGTCGGTAGTTGTAGCCCCAGTCGTGCGTCGCCCTATCCCCTCCCTTGTTCCCCGTCCCCAGTCGTGCGTCGCCCCCCATCCTTCCCCCGGTCGCGTCTCCCCTCCCCCTCGCCGCCCCGTTTTCCCTGTTTGTCGTGTCCCCTCCTTGTGTCTCCCCTCCCTCTCCGCTGGTTGTAGTCGTCGTTTTCCCCTCCCCCTGTTTGTAGTCGTTATTTCCCCTCCCCCGTCCACTGTAGTCGCGTAGCCCCCTCCCCCCTCCCCGTGGTTACGTCGTCCACCACACGTCGTTCACCCTTTGTGTGCCGTAGCATCCACCCCGGTTTTTAGGTAGTCTTCGTTTTAGAGTTAACTCCCCTCCCCGTACCCCACGGTTATCGGTGCTTGAAGTTTAGGATTAGTTTTCCCTTCCTCGATCCCCCGTTCGAAATTGAAGTTGTAAGTTCTAGTTCCCCCCTCCCCGTTCCCCTGCTCTAGTCTTGAGCTTTAGAGTTTAGTGTCCCTTTCCCCGTTCCCCACTAGTGTTAGTTGTCAGTTCGCATGGCCGTGAAGATTTCATGCGGTTTCGGAAGATTATGGTTTGGATGTTTATGCGCTTTATGTATCTTGTTTATGCTTTTTCTTTCCGGTTTAATTTAGGTTTATTCAGATCTAGGTATGCTTCCGTAGGGGTTGAAGTACTGGGTAAGATGAGAGGTAGTAATTCTTTTAATCCTGTTGTGGTTAGATCTTCTAGGTTCGAGATTGCAAGGTTGGATCTTCGGATCCGTAGATTGGGTGAATTTCTTCAATATAATTCGCCCACAGCTCATGTGATGACCTTTGGAGTCATCGCACCTAAAAAATGCATTTTGTGGGAGGCTCTTCAATTTAATTTGGAGCAAGTTATGACCTCCACGCATTTTGAGTTTCAGTCTTGCGAGACTAAACTCTAGTTACCCTTGCAAAAGGGTCAGAAGTCACCAAAGGAGGTGACTTCTTGGTGAAGGTGTTCATGTTCAAGGACCTTGGGATTGTGTGGCTAGTAGCCATTGGGGGCTACTAGCTGAGTTGCGGCAATCTATTTCTGAAGATCGTTTCGGTGTCGTCTTTCAACAGGTTCCCTCTCATATCAGGTCTGCTCCATCAAGACCTTCCTCCCATACCCTCCTACCATCGGCTGAGATTAGTCTACATTGGTCTGAATATGTAATAGTTTGTTTTTATTTCATAGAGTACGTAAGAGCAAATGAAACTCCTTTAGTTTCATTTTGCTTTGTTTTCTGGTTGGTTGTATTAGCATTAGGTTGTACTTCCGATTTTAATTAATGCAAGTTTTCCCCGTTGTCAAAAAAAAAAAAAATGAGAAAACACACAGCAAGTAGTTTAGCAAGACATGGTGGTGAGTATTGTCTTCATTCTTTTTCTCTTTCTTTAGGCTTTATTTGGTTGGACGGAAAGGATTTTCGCTGGAAATTGGTTTTCCGTGAAATTTTATTTTGAACAGAAAACAAAATTATAAATTTGTTTTCCTTCGCTTGTTTCGTCACAAGAGAAATAGAAGAAAAATTGAAAATGAGAGGAGAGGATGGATAGGAGAAAAGAAAGAGGAGGGTGCAGAATAGGAAGGTAAATAAGTGATTGCCTTCTTTCAGAAAGAAAAATCCTCTGAGACAGTAAATTGTCAATCTAAGTCAAATATTTTTAAAAACACACTTACTATTCCCTCCCCCCTTATTTAATTGACGATCCAAGTCTAATATCTCAATTAATTACCCTCTAGTTCTATTTATGTACTCCGTAGAAGCTAGTCACTGTTTCTCCAACCAACAGTCCATAGTTAACATAACTTACTATCTGCTGTCCAAGGAAAGGTGGTTGATAGTATGGTATGGTATCGTTACCCAGAACAATGGGAGCTTACTGATGTTGAGAATGTCATTAGGTCTTTCAGCATCAAGAATCAGACTGACGGACTAAAGCAAAAATGTGAGCAATTCTCAGTCACTGATCTAAATGTGCATTGTGTGCTATACGAATAAGCATAAATGGGTCTCACAGGCTCCTTTCATGTCACGAGTGTTTGCATCATACCATAAAAATCAGTGGCACCTCTTTCTGATTTCTCTAATGTCAATTACTAAGAACCTGGACATTGGTAAATAGATGAGATTTTTATACCTGCTTGCTTCTAGTAAAGGTAAGTGATCATTGTGAGGCTTCTCTATGACATTCTTCACCTGCAAATCCAAGTCAACAGTAAAAATCCAGCAAAAGCATAGGCTTCAAAATGTGGCTATAAACTTAAATCAGAAATCTTTCATCAAAGAAAATGTAAGATACAAGGAGCGAAAACCAGAACTGAAACTCAAAACTCTAAAAAGGAACTCTAAATCACAATTTACATCAAATAGGGGATGCCAGAGAAAGCACAATGAGAACACTTATCCAATTGTTTCAGAAAAAGCATATCTTATTCTCCTAGTTTAAGGGGTCCTGCACTAGATTTAGCATCTTGAAAGTAATCCATATGGAATAAAGGAAAATAAATAAAGAAAGAAAAGGACAGAGGAAGTAGAAAGCCCACAGACTCGGTGCAAGTAATGACCCTTTGCATGGTTGATCCAAATGCTACAATCAAAGTAATGTATCCTGTCACTTACACAGTAAAATAACATTGTCTACTATCCATTAACAATTATTTGTCGAAGTAATGTCAGTTTGAGACATAGGGAAGCAGAAATAAATTAGATCTGCTAATACCTTCTTGAAAAATGGTTAGTCAAAGACCGTTGACGATTGGCAGTTGAGACATATTCCAAAATACATTCACATGAGTTGCATTCTCTTCTATCCCACACAAGAATAGAGACAGAAAATGCAAAAAATAATTAAAATGCAGTGGTATGCTCCCTAGTCTCCCTACCTCTGAGCCCCACGGTAAGGAACTCGAGTCCTAGAGCTAGCAAGGTAAATGTTTCACCATACTTCCTCCCTTTCCCTACTGGGCCCACTTACCAACAAAGACAGAAAAAAAGGCCAAACAACAAGCTGGAATGATGTGCATTATTAACCATCATTATTGACATGTATGTCGAAAGGAATTCAAAACATAAAATTATTACTTTAGCTAATAGCTCCTGGCTTTCCGGTGGCTGCTTTTTCAAACTTTGAGGTAAAATTACAGTAAGCAGTTCTGGTCTCTCAGCTCTTAAAGCACCTCGAATGACAGCTGCATTAGTCCCTGCGGCACCAGAGGTATATATGTGGTTTTTCTGCAGAATCAGAGTACTTTTTCATGATTGTGAGAAAAGAATTACGTGCAGAGAATAAGATGCATGAAATTAAGTAGACATACAGTGATGACCATAGCATAGCTAAGTATCTCAATCAGCTCTTGATGCATGAAGCCCATATTTCTGGTTCCGAAGAATCCAATTGATCTTGGCCCTTGCTGCTGAATAGCTAACAGCTCCTGCAAAATATCCAACAAAGACAAAAGTCTGAAAACAACCAGCAACTAATTTAGGCTTATCAGACAGAAGTGCCATGTAGTCAAAGCAAAAAAAAATAAAGTAAAAGGTCCTCTTGAATGTCACTTTTGTACAAGTTTCATAACTCTTGCATGGCAGCTATTGTTGCAGTACTTCTATTATAATAGCCATTAATTGTGAACTTGTGGTCTAATGGCAGATGATAATTTACAACACTGAAACTAGTTTTATTAACACACAACTACTAGACCTAATATGGCCTTGTGGGCTTATAACAGATTACATTATAAACGCCCCCTCATCTCTTTCCCTGGTTCGATTGAGTTGATCATTGTGAGATGCCAAAGATGCTAGGTGATCATAAATTTCCTAACCTGTATCTTTTAGAGAAGCTGACTTTCTTTTAGAGAGAAAGGGAATGCACTTATCTACCTTGGGTTGTGGTGCCAACCCTGTGTAGATGCGAATATTAGACGTGGTTGCACAAAGGTACTGGAATTTCAATACTAGAGATATACTTCCTCCGTTCTATAATTATTGCAACATACCCCATTGGTACATTTTTTAAGAAACTCATGTGAAGAGAATAGAGATAAGATGAAAAGTAGGAGAGATAGAGAGAAGATATTACCAAATAAGGAAAGGTTGCAATTAATATGAAACTTCCAAAGAAGGGAAACGTTGCAATTAAAAAAGAACAGAGGAAGTAATAGACAGGATCCACTTTGTTTTAAGGGGGACGGGGGAATTCTGCTCACCAGCTAATAGTGGTAAGCGTAGATGATTCAATAATCAATAGAAGGGGTTGAAGGTAGGCGGCATTCTGATGGTCTTAATGGCAATCATGCCAATTTTGCAGAGAGGCGCATTTCCACAAAAACACCAACTCCCTCTTCTTTCCCCAAAATTTCCTGTTGAGAGGGAACAATCTAGCACAATTTTTTTCTTGGCATGCAGATACTATTTCTTTTATCTCAAAACAACAGATCCCTCTTTGCTGCACCAGGATTTATTTATCATAGCTCAATTCATTTTAGATGCTACTCTATTTTAAATTCCATAACAAATTTCAAACGCAACCGTTCCTTTTGAATAGTGCAATCTCTTCCTCCCACAGGCCCCACCCTACCTCGTCCCCCCCCCAAAAAAATGACACCTGGCTTACATATTTTGTGATTTAAGTAATTCTGAAAATCAGCATGTAAACAATGAAGAATAGCAGCAGAACAATGACAAAATAAGCTTAAATGTTAAAACAGGGACCAAGCAAAAGAAGATTAAAGAATGGACCTGTATGTAATCAACATCACGAACAGGTTTAAATTCAGACACCATTACTGAGCTTGACCCCTCCACAATAGATTGTGCTTGTGTAGGAATTTTAGTGCCAGTCTCTTCGTCCGAACCAAACATGTCAGAGACATTTTCAATTTCTGTCCTTCCTCTGTCCGTATTGTCAGGAATCCTCAGATTTGCGCCAATCTACTATACCAGTACATAAAAAACAGAGTCCCTGGTAGTAAATCATTAGTGAAAACCAAATGTCCACAATGTAAGATGATAGACTAACTCAAAACACGAATTCAACCACCAGGGAAATGAGACTTCCTACACAAAGAATGTCTGCATTAATATATTTAGGCAGTACATGTAAGCCATGTCTGAAGAATAGAGTAAGAATACATTAATTGAACTTCAGAACTCGTGTCACACTCTAGTATCATGTATGTGTCCAAGTATCAGACTTGGCTATTTTACAAAAACTTCCCCTTATGGGTCCAAAATAAAAAATCAAGGTCTCCATACACACGTCAGATTGTGGATGGAAAGTTATAGTAGATTTCATAACCGGAATCAGTTCAATACCCAAGCTCTCAAAAATTCTAAATTTCACATTATCTGCCTTTATAATTCTTTTGCCTTCTGTTACTAAGCACTACAAAGATAGTCAGTTATAGTTACCATCTATGCTCCAGACCCGGATAAAGAGACTTTGTTTAAGAGCCATCACCAAAACAAAAGCCAAAATGACGGATAATGTCTTCTAAGGAAGGAACGTGGTCTACAATCAAGTTGCTAGTAATTTGCACCCAACATTATCTAATTCCTCACTCCTAGACTAAACCAGGAAGATACAAGAGGTATCATTATGCGGTTATTGCGTTCTAAATTGTTGCACTCCAACAAACTATACAGAAAATTTATGTTCGTAAAATGGAAGAATTCTGAATTTAGATGTAGAGATGTATATATAGCATCAGAAAATTATGCTTCTGTAATGCAAATTAACAGTAAACTGTACATGTAACACAGTAAAAAGATAAATGTCTATTGTAATAAGTTGACATCAATATATATGCCAGTACAAACTAAAGGAATGAAGTTTCGGCTCACCAATTCAATACAAGCAGTGTATATAGATAGCTCCATGAGCTTTGGATACTAAAAAAGTCTATAGCCAAATAAATAAGTAGCTGCATACATGTGGAAACAGTAAGCATCATCTATGTCCTCAACAAGCCCATGTGATCATGAAGCTTCTCCTTCAATAATATTACGTTAAGTACATTCCAACACCTTCACCAAATCTTATCAACAGGCTCACATTTCAGCCAAAACTATATAGAGGTGCATTAGAAACACTTCAGCATCAATCTGATCTTGGAACTCATCAGGCATTGCCAACAAGTAACCTTCCCCATTTTGATTAAACAGCAACAGTGCCAAAGTCTTAATCTTAACAAGATAGAGTCGGCTGCATAAGACTAGATTCTATCTCCGGTGGTCGTCCACATAAATGCTATACCTACATTCTCTTCTTTCAAGTGCCACATGCTCGCAAGACCTAATTTGTTCATATCCTTCTTAACGCCTTTTATCCAAGCCATCTTTGGCCTTCTCCACTTCTATTAGAGATCTCCATAATTCCAACTATCCACTACTCTTACCGGTGCATCATTTAATCGATGTCTCCCATCCTCAAACCACCACAACCGGTTCTCTCTTATCCTATCCTTATATTAGCTATTTCAACTTTCTTCCTAATATCTTTATCCGAATCTATCTCTTAAGGTGTTTCGACACATTTATCTCAACAACGCATCTTTGCTAGTCTAGGGGTGAGCAAGAAAAAGCCCGGGTACCCGGTTCTAGACCCCGAAGCCGGTTGGACCGGCTGGTCCGAAGCCTGGACCCGGTCCGCTTGGGATCGGGTCCGGGTCCAAATCGAGGACCCGGTTGCAAGTGGTTCCAGTGCGGGTAGTAAAATTTTGGACCGGGTACCCACTGGGTACCCGGTAAATCTAGATACTTGATGAAACTAGGTCTCAAACTAAGTACCTAGTGGAATTTTTTTATGTATGATGAATAATTTAGAGTCTTAAAACTTATTAGCTCGTCAATAGAAGTTTGGCCGAAATTATATCAAGGGATACTAATACACATATGATATGGTTCTTATTTTAGTCTTTATTAAGCTTAACAATACAACAATTTAGCTTTTGAATGCCATTGGGTACGGGATACCCAATACTTAAATCGGTTCCTACCAATTCCAAGACCCGGTTCTAGAAAGTCACCTCTAGTCAAAATCGACATTACATCACACTTCCCGGGAGAACGGGTTCCGGTGTTGGAACTGGTCCCAACTGGTTCCAAGACCAATTCCAGAAAATGAGGACCTGGTCCAACTAATTCCAATTCCGGTTCCAAATTTTAGGAACCGGTTCTGACTGGGTCCGTGTCCAATTCTCAGAATTTTGACCGGGTACCCGGTTGTGCTCACATTGCTACCCACCTTTTTAGTTTAATCCTTCGTACATGCCTAATACTCACGAGGTCCTAAAGATTTTTTCTTTTAACCTTAAAGGTACATTACAATTGCAAAAAGAATCCCAATTTCTCAACTTCATTTGAGCTATGTTGGCTCTATCAAATGTTACTACATTCTTAATTGACTCCCTCTAATTTCTATAATCGCACTCGATATATTTTGATCCAACTTAGCCTAAATTCTCAAGATTCTAATGTTTGCTACAATCATTCGAATTTAGCATTAACCCCTTTACTACAAACAATATCATCCGGAACCAACATACATCATAATATCTCATTCTGGATAAGCCATGTAATTTCATCTATTATTGTTGAGAAGTAAGAAAGGACTTAATGCATGAGATCTCTCATGCAAGCCATCGTTATAGGAAATCTTGCGTCACTCCTCCACGACTTCTATCATTTGTTTTCATGTCTCGATACATATCCATAACTAAGTCGATATATTTACTTGATATACACTTCTTCAACATTGCCCACCCAAAAGCGCCCTCTCAAACACCTTATCATAAGCCTTCACCACGTTAATAAAAGTCACGGGAAGATCCTTCTTCCTCGCCTCCTAATATTACATCGTCTGTCTCATAGAATATACGACCTCTATGGTAGATTATCCTTGCAAAAAACTGAAATTGGTTCTCCAAAATGCTCTTACATTTCCGGAATCTATACTCTATCACTCTCTCTCACATTTACATGGTATGACTCATAAGTCTTATCCTCTTATAATTTTACCTTTATTTTTTTTAATTTGCACTAGATTGTTTTTCTTTAATCTTACGGTATCATGTTTGTCCCCAAAATCTCATTAATAAAAAAATCAATACCAACATGCTCTAGGCATCTCCAAATGTAAATAGAAATACCGGTTGGGCCAACGCTTTCCGTACCTTCATTCTCTTCATGCCTTCTTTACCTCTATTTTCGAATTCTTTGCATATACTTTCCCCTCCCCCGAAGATGTATTTTACGATACTATATGGCTTCCATTAAATAACTCATCAAAGTTCATATAATGCCTATCTGCCTTCCATTATACATCCTGCGTTTCAAAATAGTTGACACGATTTGGCTTTTGCACTATTCACACACTATCCCTTGACCGTGTTTTGTGATTTTTCCGTAAGGAAAAGTATAGTCATGTGGGATCTTGTTCGATTCCTCTCGACATGTACTTTCAAAATATCAACTTTTTATAATTTTTATTTATAGGGAATTAGAGATATTAATGGTTAAAACTATTCATTGGCAAGACCAAGAGTGTGTGAAGTATTTTGAAATAGAAGAAATATAACTCATCAAGGTATCCTATAACTCCTATTGGGCTTCCATTAGATATATCTCACCATATCTTGAATTTGCCTATGAGGCAACTTCTTTTGCCTCCACCTTAGCATCCTTATATTTTGCTATATACGATACATTCCTACATTTTCCCAAGTTCAACTAGCTCTCTTTCATTCTTAAACGATGTTTCTAATCTCTTCATTCCACCATGTTGTCCCTCTGCATGGGAATTTTTCTTTGTGATTTTCCTAGGACCTCTTTGGCTACTCTAGGAAAACAATTCTTCATCTTTACCAAGTTAAGTCGAGGTCCTCATTTGAGGTCCAATTGGCTTCTTTAACCACTATGACGAGAAAATCTTGAAAATTACCTTCCTTGTAAGCTCCACCATCTTATTCTTGGCTCACCTCGACGTTTATTCCTTCTTAAAATTCCCATTCCCTTTCATAAAGTAAACTTTAAGTCCGAGCCGCCAAGATAGAACTTGATAAATGGACTTAAACATGTTCATGACAAAAACATCCACCTACCCATGGACATGGACATACTTAATCCACTCTCCACAATATCAAAAGGGTAATTCAAAGTATGTTACATTGAAGCAAACCCAATTCACACAGTAGTTTACACAAGCCTGAGGGACTTTTGATCCCATAATTAATTGGCAATGGATTGAATAGCTCACTAGGCTTATATGCAAAATCGGCGCCATCTAATCGTTGTTTGGAAACTTTTTACTTGCATTTCAGCCGAAATAGACACAAGTGAAGTAATACATCCCACAAAAGCAAATTTCACAACTCCTACATTTCACATATGTAAGTTGTGCGATACCTCGATCATAAGCGTTAATGCCTACCCAGGAATGAAACCAAAATAATACTGATGAATCCAACATACATAAATCACCATTAATCGTGAAAATTTGGAGCAAAAATAAGAGATCTATCCAGAACCATCACTCCCAAGTCAGGGGCGGATTTACTATGGGTTCACTGGGTTCAGTTGAACCCAATGATTTTTGGAAAAAAATTGCCCAGTTTTTTCTTTTTTTTTAAAATTAAAAATATTTTAGCTATTAGATATATACAATTTGCGCGC
Organism: Beta corolliflora; assembly: GCA_947648045.1. Classification (NCBI taxonomy): domain Eukaryota; kingdom Viridiplantae; phylum Streptophyta; class Magnoliopsida; order Caryophyllales; family Amaranthaceae; genus Beta; species Beta corolliflora. The sequence goes on from CANSZD010001350.1 coordinate 76,112, forward strand.
AAAGTGAAACATCAATGAGGTGGGTGTCAGAGTGGTTTTGTCTCTCCATAAACTTCTATGTATGTGCGCGGGTTTGAGTTCGAATCCCATTAAAAGCAAAACTCCCTTGTTTTTCCTTCTCTTTCCAAACTCCAAAGTCGACATTTTTTTCTCCAAAACCCTAACTCCCTAAGCAACGAAAACACCCACTTCACTGCCAACTGACCGCAGGAATACGGATATTTGCTGCGGTCCTCGACGGCACGCTGGCGACTACTCACCGTCTCACCCACCTGCCACCGCGGTACGACTGAACTGACGACAGCCTCACAGCGACACAGCAATTAGCCAAAGGTAACTGATTTCTTGTCTTCTTCAATTCTAAATATGAATTTCAGATTTTAGTCTTTTAGATTAGAATATGTATTGAATATTCGTGATAATTAGACATAAGAATTTCAGAATATGTATTGTTTGAAGGCTCTTTCGTGAAATTGAGATAAAATTAGACTCTTTCGTGAATTTTTAATGCCAAGCAAGCCTTTGAGCTGTTGAAGAGCAATAGTAATGGCAGCACCAGCCATAAACCCAACCGTAGCAGCATGAGAAAGGAAGTCCACTAAAAAGCCCAATCTAGCAACAACCAAAGCCCAACTGTTTTCAATTAGATTGTTACGCTTTTACCACACTGATTTCTTGTCTTCTTCAATTCTAAATTTCAGAATTTCAGAATATGTATTGTTTGATGAATTTTGTGACTTATGATTTGTGATTGAACTTTGAAGGCTCTAGACTCACTGACTCATGGAGTTGCAATTTCTTGCTTTATGAATTTCAAATTTTAGTCTAAAAGACATTAGAATATGCATTGAATTGTTGAATGAATGAATGTGGATTGTGGAGTTGTTACTTGTTAGTTACTTTGATTGAACTTTGAAGGGTCTAGACTCATGGAGTTGAAATTTCTTGCTTGTGTAGATTGTATTGTGACTATGAAAGGTTTAGAATTCTTTTGGAAAGATCGTGAGGAAACAAGTCACAAAAATCATCCACTTGCTATTGTAGTTTGATATTTGAATTAATGTATTGAACTTTAAGTGAATGAATGTATTTTTTTTTTACCGGCTCTGAACCCATAGGGTTGGAATCCTGGATACGCCACTGTCCCAAGTCCAACTTGCTAATAAGCTCAGCACCACAAGTCAAACACTAGCTAGAATAAAATTCAGCACAATACATCCAACAAAAAACACAAGCATAATAAAAAAGACAAGCAATTGAGTAAATATTTCATCAGAATCTCACAATGAGGTGAAAAATCACCTAAAAAAATGCAAAAATAACACAACCCAATTAAATCCAACAAAAACCCATTTCCCTTATCCAATAACTCAACAGAATAAAAAGCACCCAATTCCCCTTCTAAAGAAAACTCCCACAAAAACACACAAACAAACAAAATCTAAAATTCTACCAAAAAACTCACACACTAAAACTGGAGGAGAGAGAAAGAAAGCAAATACCCTGGAACTGAAAGAAGATCTCTTTGGCACGAACCATTTTTGTTGATATGAAGAAGAAGAAGAAGAAGATGAAGGTGAAGTAGAACAAAAGCTCCAACTAACGGTTGAAGATGAAGGTTGAAGGGGAGGTGTAGAAGGAGAGAGAGACAACAACAGCCTCAATGAGGTGGTGGTTGACATGTTTTCTGTGTTGGCCTCTGATTTTTTTTCTTTTTAAATTACAATAAAAATTTTCTAAATTTTCAAACAAAAGATTTGATTTTTCTGGGGTTTTTGGCTACTTTTGATGATGCCAGATTCCAAACCCCGCTTTTAATTTTTTATTTTGGAAATAAAATTGTATGATGAGGAAAGAAAGATGGCGAATCAAGGAACGAGAAAGATATGCTCTTTGGCTGCTGCAGTGAAAGAAAAGGGTGGGTTTTAAAAAGGGAATCTTTATAGATAATTTTTTATTTTGGTTGATTTTTCGTTTTGTTCTAGTTGGACTATTTTGACGAGATTGTTTTTCTTACGGTTTTTTCACCCAAGACTCCGAGTTTTGAAAAATTCACCCTGCAGTGTTTTCAAAATTCAAGTGCACTCGGTTTTATGTAAATACATGGAATGCTTAATGACTACTCGGCGTTAACCGTTAGTCATTAACCCTAATTTTTTGTTTTAACCCTAATTAACCCCTAACGCTAACCCTAATCCTAATCCCTAAACCTAACCCTAACCCTAAACCTAACCCTAACCCCCTCCCCCACCCTCCCACCACCCCCGCACTCCTCACCCACCCTCCCACCACCTAGAAGCCCCCCACCCCCGCCACCCCGGCCCCCTCCCCACACCCGCGCGCCCCGTGCCCCCTCCCCACACCCGCGCCCGCAGCCCCCCTCCCCACACCCGCGCTCCGCACCCCTCCCCCCCCCCCGTCCATTTCCGCACTACCCCCTCCACCCCGTTGATTTTCGTGGAATTTGAACGACCAGCCGCGAGTCCCCACCCTCCCTCCCCTTCCACCATCTCGTGAAGACTTCGCGGGCGCTTTCGAACACCGCAATCACGCCCCGTCGATTTTCCCTTTGCTCGCAATCACGCCCCCACAATACTCCTCTTTATTTCGCTCTCCCCCGTTTCTTTGCGGTGGATTAGGGGTAAGGGCCGCTTGGGCGGCGCGGGGGTGGGGATGGGGGCGTCGCGGGTGGGAGGGGAGACGTCGTGGGGTAGGGGGGGAGGCCGTACATGGTTCCGGGGCCGCTGCTAGGGTGGCCGCATCGGGGTGGTGGGAGGGTGGGGAGGGGGTGGTGGAAAGGTTAGGGTTTAGGGTTAGGGTTAGGGGTTAGGATTAGGGTTAGGTTAGGGTTGGGGTTTAGGGTTATGGGTTAGAGTTAGGATTAGGGGTTAGGGTTAGGGTTAAGGTTAGGATTAGGGATTAATGACTAACGGCGTTAACCGCCGTTAGTCATTAAGTATTTGAGTGTATTACAACAAAACTTGGGGCTTGTCGAATTTTGAAATCATGGAGAGTGTACCGGTGAATTTTTTGAAAACTCGGGGGTACTGGGTGAAAAAACCGTTTTTCTTATTAACCCTGCGAGTTAAGCGTTGAAGGTCACGAAGGATATATTCTAATCTAGTTTGAACTGATTAGATTTAGTTTAAATCTTTTCGATTTGTTTCCGGTTTGATCTAGTAACTAGTTGTTGCCCTGGGAGGTACCCCAGATAATTTATCAATGTGAATTTTAATTTTGAAGTTTTAAATCAAACACTCGAAAGAAGTGGAAAAAAAGAGTTTTTTTTTTACATCAACGAAATTTTGCATTAATTAAATTTCAAGTTATAAACTAAAGACAAGACACACAAACAACCTGAACAGAAACAAACACTAAACTGAGCCTTAGTAGCTCCTACAAACTATATAACGTAAAACCAACAAATAAAACTTGCAAGGATAGTATCACATAGGGGCAACTGCTTGGGCGATTTTTGGTAGGATTGAATTTTATGTCCTGCAGAGAAAGTATTGTTGAAGTGTGATAGAGGTAGCCGGGACTCGAAACAAAATCGATCTTCAAGTAGGGAAAAAAGAGATAGGCATTGGATTGTGCTCAGGAAATGATCTTCCAGCTCTTTTTAAATTTAATACATAGTAAATTATAATATGAATTATTCATCAATATAACCATCGGCTTCAAGAGAGTATATATATATATATGTATATATATATATGTATATATATATATGTATGTATATATATATGTATATATATATATGTATATATATATATATATATATATATATATGTATATATATATATATATGTATATATATATAGAAGTGAGTTCATATGAGAATTTATACTTACATGAGAAATGAGAATGAATTTTACGCGCTATAACTCTAATGAACAAGTGATGTAACTCTAATGAAAAAGTGATGTGACTCCAAAAAAAGAATATTAGAAGAAAAAAAATTCAAAAAAAAAATTTTTTTTTGGGCTCAAAATTTTTTCTGAGGTATAACTCTAATGAACAAGTGTTGTAACTCTAATCCAATCGTGTGGTTGAGATTCATTCTCATTTCTCATGTAAGGAGCATTCTCATGTGATCTTGCCCCTATATATATATATATCCTCCGTTCTGTTTTAAATGAAACATTGGGTGAAATGACACTATTCATTGATCAATTTTGACTCGAATTTATCGCCATTATATAAAGAAAAACATAGTCAAGTGAGATCTTGTTAGATTCGTCTCGATGCATACTATCAAATTATAACTTTTTTATATTTTTTACATGTGCACAACTAAAAATATTAATGATTAAATAAGCGCGTTGGGTTGCGTGAAAAAGCAAACGTTTCATTTAAAACAGAACGGAGGAAGTATATATATATATATATATATATATATATATATATATATATATATATATATATATATATATATATATATATATATATATATATATATATATATATAATACAATCTTGTTTTTGAAATTTAGGTTAATGTGTAAGAATACAACCGATGCAATTAAAAGGTGTAGTAATGGTAATTCAAAAGTTATAAAAATTTGAAGAGCTTTTTTTTTTTGAGGGAAAGAAGAGCTATTTTTTATATAAGAATGATGAAGGAGACCCTATTATTAGCATTAGCTTAATAAGTATTAATATATACTCCCTTTGTTTTTTTTTTTATCCTTCTCACTTTTCTGTGCGCGTCTCCCAATGCACATCTTTGAACTTAAATATCTTTCATTATATATTAGTAAAAATTATAACGATTGAATATTAATAAAGTACTAATTGAGACGAATCAAACAAGACCTCACATGACTATGTTTTTTATTATAAATTGAAAAAAATTGAGAAGATTCTCTCTAACTATGAATAGTGTCAAGATTCCAAGTGAGAAAGATAAAAAAAACAGAGGAAGTATATTTGTATTTATTTGTTTTAAAAAAAATATGGGATATTATCTCAGATAACCCTGACTTATAGGCCTTTTTCCAATATAACCCTGACTTTGGCAGGCCTGTCTCCGATAACCCTGAACTTGGTTTTTGTCATTAACCTGGACGGAATTTGTGACGACGTTAAATAGACCCAAACTATGTTTGACTTTTGTTAACTTTATTTTGGCGCCAGGTTTATGCAGGTGGTTAGTTGGTGACATTAAATGCGAAGAACTAAAAGGCACTTCATTTGATTTGGGAAATTTTGAAGGAGAATTACGAGCGATTTAGGGTTTCTCTAATCTACTGAACATCAACAAGAACCAAGCATTGAAGCACTAAAATCGAGGCAGGAGAGGAATTTTCGAAGCCGCAATTCGTCTCTATTGAAGGTAACCATCTGTTTCCTTTTTTCTCCCCATTTTAATGTTTGAAATTATACAAAATTCGATCTTTGTTGTGGTAGAAAAATTTGATTTTGTTGTTTTATTGGATATGTGCTGATTTAGTAGGAATTTGTATTGTTTTTCTGTCATTTTAGGTTTGTAATGGATTTGGGAAAGTGGATTCTTGTAAAATTTGGGAATAGGGAATTTGATATTAGAATTGAAGATGTTGATGAATATGGGATTTTGCACTTCTTAATGGATTTAGAGGATGAAGGGTTAAAACAAGGAGTTTTTTGTCCCGTTTATCCTTCGTGTTCTATAGCCCAAATGGAGATGATTGCATGGTAGAGATAACAAATGAGGAGGATTTTGACAAGTATGTTGAAGTGTTATAAGTATTCGAGAGGAAATAACATTATTTGTGGAGGACAGAGGTAGTCCTAGTCAAATTGTTTTGATGAGTAAGATGCTTAGGGCAGCAATTGAAACCAAAAAAAGAGAGGCTTGGGAGAAAGCTGAATTGGAAAGGCAGAGAGAGAGAGAAGAAGCTGAGAGGAGAGAGCAGAGAGAGAAGGAAGAAGCTGAGAGAAAAGAGGCTGAGAGAGTAAGAGAGGAGGAGGAATTATTTAGGCGAGAGGGAGTTGGAGGATCCGGAGTTATTGAGGAAAGATCCTTCTTATGATGATGGGCTCGGTGTTTGGGATCCGTATAATGTGCGGCCCATTGCTACGAGAAGAACCTACAGCCCAACCTAATATTTCCTCAATCCCAAATCAAGCCCAAACACCCACAAAAGTGAAGCACACTTGCTAGGAAGAAGGTTAAGCCCAATACCCAACCCGAATCCAAGCCCACTACCCAACCTCGCCCCAAGGCCCAACCTTACCCCTAAGGCCAAGGCCCAACCCGACCCTAAGCCCAAGGCCCAAGCTCCCCAACCCAACCAAACTCGGGACCGATTCAACTTCACATGATGAAATTAAAAAGCAACCACAGAGCATCCCAAAGCCATACCAAACCACTCCCCAATCCACTCAACAAAGTTCAAATGAACAGCACTTTCCTAAACAGAGCTTCCCGAACCACTCTTTTCTACCGAAAACCCAAGTCGGTCCAATCCCACTCCGAACAACCAACCCAAACCAGCTTTTATCAAACAAGCAAGAGGCATGAGAGACCTAAAAAGTGTCTAGGTCAACCACCAAGAAATTAGGTGTAGCTTTCACCCCTAGCTACACAAAAACCGCCGCACAAGCTAAAGAAACCGAAGGGGTGAGGGCAAAGAGGAGAGGCGGGGCTGAGTGTTCTAGCGAGAGGGTTGAGTGAGGGTGAATCGTAGAAAGAAGATGAGGAGATCGATGATGTGTCATTCCATGAGGAAGAGATTAGTGATGATGATGAATCTGAGGATACAAGTCTGGTGAATGAGAGTGATTTGGAGGCTGAGGACATTCTTGAATTTGATCCAAGTAGGGCTAAGGACTGGGTTTATGAAGGAGATGGGATTAACCCAAACTACTTGCAAAGGGTTTACAAGAATGTAGTGATTTATGAAGATATGGGATGGAGGAAGATTAAGCTGCAGGTTTGGCAAATTTTTTTGGACAGAGAACATTTTCTCTCTGTTTTGAATGACTATTGTGTGCAGGAGGGGTTTGATTTACTGAGGGAGAAGGTTGAAAGTAATAGGTTCACTGCCTCATGTAAGGATGCTGAGTGTCCATGGAGGATCCATGCTAGTGAGCTCCCAGATGGGGTTACATGGGCAATCAAGACCATGACTGAAAACCACACTTGTGATAGGTTAGAAGGAAATCCAATGGCAGGGATTAAATGGTTGGCAAGTAAGTTGATGGATGAGATCAGGGCAAACACAGAAGTGCCTATTAGAACACTAGAGCAGTTAGCAATGGAGAGATTTGGAGTGTCAGTTCCAAGGCCTACTTTGTACAAGGCAAGAGCCCATGCTGTGAGTATCATTGAAGGTGACCATGATGAGTCATACACTAGGCTACCTGCATACATTGAAATGGTGAAAAAAACACACCCTCATGCTCATGCATTCATCAGCTGGCACAGTTTGAAAAGGGGACCAGATCCACCTCTGCTTTTCAAGAGGATGTTTATAAGCTTTGATGCCCAGTTTAAGGGGTTCATAGCTGGCAGCAGACCTCTCATTGGGGTTGATGGTTGTCATCTAAAGGGGAGTCACAATGGTGTGCTCTTATCTGCTGTTGCCTTGGATGGAAACCAGGAGCTATTCCCTCTTGCATATGCCATCACAGCTGATGAAACAAAGGAGGCTTGGAGGTATTTCATGAACTGCTTGAAGTTCACATTAAGGGAGAGTGAAAGGCAAGACTGGACCTTCATGAGTGATAGGCAGAAGGGGGTTGAGTCAGCCTTAGCAGAGTTCTTCCCAGATTGCCAGAGGAGGATTTGCAACAGGCATTTGTTCAAGAATTTTTCAGTAAGTCTCTACCCCTCCCTGTTGTCAATATTGTGTTCTACTCTTCCCAGTTTGTGATGTAGTAATTGTGTAACAGGGTGAGTTCTCTGGACCTCATTATGAGGCTTATTTTTGGCAAGCATGTGATGCATACAATGAGTATGTATTTTCAAAGGCAATGGGGAAGATTGCAGAGTTGAGCATGGAAGCATATCAATATTTGATGAATATTGATTTGAAGATGTGGGCAAGGTTTAAATTTGATACAACCTTAGCTTCTGATGACAACACTAACAACTTCACTGAGTCTTTCAATGCCACACTTGGGCTTGACAGAGTGAGGCCTATCCTCAGTCTTGCAGAAGGTTAGAAAGAACCTTCACATTTATTTCCCCTTTTTTTTTTGACATGTCCTAACTTTGATTCTTGTTCATACATGCAGGGGTGAGAAGAAGTTGCATGATAAGGATTGCAAAAAAGACAAGAGGAGGTCAAGGTTGGGTCGATGGTGACATCACTCCTTATTGCAAAAAGCAACTCAGATTGATGAATGATGATAGCAGGTTCTGCAAGATATTTGCCAGTGGAAGGGGTCAGTTTGAAGTGCTTGAAGACAATGTCCAATATCCTGTTGACCTTGTGGCTAGGACTTGCATGTGTGGACGCTTCCAGTTGACTGGAATTCCTTGTAGACATGCCACAAGAGTAATTCACCACAGGAGGGATCAACCTAGGAATTATGTGAGCCACTACTATTCTGTGCAAAATTACAAGGCCATGTATGGGCTAAACATCTTTCCTATAACTGACCACACTCATTGGCCTACATTTGATGTTCCACAAATTGAGCCCCCAATCCTCAAAAGATCAGTTGGGAGACCACCAAGAAATAGGAGAAGAGAGAAGGGAGAACCAAAGAAAGGAAAGAGGCAGGTCACTATTAGGTGTTCAAAGTGTAAGGAGTTAGGGCATAACAAGAAAACATGTATGGGTGGTTTGACAAAAAAGCAAAAAAAAGAAGCTGCAAAAGTGGGAAAGCAACAAGAAGAAAATGCAGCAGGGCCAAGCACCTTTCAAAGGATGGGAACAAGACACTCCCGAGAGACAAGCCGAGGCAATTTGCTCGAAGAAGGAACACAAAGCCAAGACACAAACTTTGAGATCACAAATGGACAAAGGAAAGAAGAAGCAGAAGACACAGTAGGTGTTTGTTAGCAACTTAGGGGAACTGAATTCTGTTATGTAATGGTGCCTAGAAATATGGTGTTTGTTATTCACCAACAAGTAGTGCTGTTATGATGTATTTTGACTTTAATTGTAATGTCATAACTTGTATTTCAAATACACATATTTTGGAAGCAGTACTGCTGTTTTAATGACATAATTTATGGTCTTCAACAAATTTTTGCAACAACAATATGCTAATGACAAAATAACTATTTTCCATTCATAATCTTGCCAATGGCAGATTTACATATTAAACTACAAAATACATCACATCCATTCATAATCTTCCATCACATTTCTAATTCTAACACATTTCCTTACATTTTAAGAAGAACTAAAACCATAAAAACACATAAACCCAAAACCATACATTTCACCATTAACCCCAACTGAAATATGCTTTCGTCAACTTTCTTCATAACCCAAGATAATTCCCTTCGCATCTCAACATAATCACACCGAAATTGCTCCCCAATGCCATTGAAAGTGATTGCTTCCTCCCTTAGTCGTGGCACACACCACTCGAAAAAATCGCACTCTTTGCAACGATAATAAAGCTTGTTAGGGTTATCCCTAGATTCTGAAATCCTCAACTCAGCCTTGCGCGCGATTCTGCATCTGCATCTCTTGTTCTCGTACTTCAGATTTGCTAAAATACCTTCCACTTCCCTGTTCATTTTGGAATTAGGGCACGAATTTGGACAAAGGTTGAAGAAGGTAATAAGGTGACCAACTACTTATAAACCTGGCGCCAACCAAAGCAAAAGTCAAACATAGTTTGGGTCTATTTAACGTCGTCACAAATTCCGTCCAGGTTAATGACAAAAACCAAGTTCAGGGTTATCGGAGACAGGCCTGCCAAAGTCAGGGTTATATTGGAAAAAGGCCTGGGGTTTTGGCTACTTTTGATGATGCCAGATTCCAAACCCCACTTTTAATTTTTTATTTTGGAAATAAAATTGTATGATGAGGAAAGAAAGATGGCGAATCAAGGAACGAGAAAGATATGCTCTTTGGGCGGCTGCAGTGGAAAGAAAAGGGTGGGTTTTAAAAAGGGAATCTTTATAGATAATTTTTTATTTTGGTTGATTTTTCGTTTTGTTCTAGTTGGACTATTTTGACGAGATTGTTTTTCTTATTAACCCTGCGAGTTAAGCGTTGAAGGTCACGAAGGATATATTCTAATCTAGTTTGAACTGATTAGATTTAGTTTAAATCTTTCTGATTTGTTCTGGTTTGATCTAGTAACTAGTTGTTGCCCTGGGAGGTACCCCAGATAATTTATCAATGTGAATTTTAATTTTGAAGTTTTAAATCAAACACTCGAAAGAAGTGGAAAAAAGAGTTTTTTTTTTACATCAACGAAATTTTGCATTAATTAAATTTCAAGTTATAAACTAAAGACAAGACACACAAACAACCTGAACAGAAACAAACACTAAACTGAGCCTTAGTAGCTCCTACAAACTATATAACGTAAAACCAACAAATAAAACTTGCAAGGATAGTATCACATAGGGGCAACTGCTTGGGCGATTTTTGGTAGGATTGAATTTTATGTCCTGCAGAGAAAGTATTGTTGAAGTGTGATAGAGGTAGCCGGGACTCGAAACAAAATCGATCTTCAAGTAGGGAAAAAAGAGATAGGCATTGGATTGTGCTCAGGAAATGATCTTCCAGCTCTTTTTAAATTTAATACATAGTAAATTATAATATGAATTATTCATCAATATAACCATCGGCTTCAAGAGAGTATATATATATATGTATATATATAAATATGTATATATATATATATATATATGTATATATATATATATACATATGTATATATATATATATACATATGTATATATATATATATAGAAGTGAGTTCATATGAGAATTTATACTTACATGAGAAATTAGAATGAATTTTACGCGCTATAACTCTAATGAACAAGTGATGTAACTCTAATGAAAAAGTGATGTGACTCCAAAAAAAGAATATTAGAAGAAAAAAATTCAAAAAAAAAAAAATTTTTTTTTGGGCTCAAAATTTTTTCTGAGGTATAACTCTAATGAACAAGTGTTGTAACTCTAATCCAATCGTGTGGTTGAGATTCATTCTCATTTCTCATGTAAGGAGCATTCTCATGTGATCTTGCCCCTATATATATATATATCCTCCGTTCTGTTTTAAATGAAACATTGGGTGAAATGACACTATTCATTGATCAATTTTGACTCGAATTTATCGCCATTATATAAAGAAAAACATAGTCAAGTGAGATCTTGTTAGATTCGTCTCGATGCATACTATCAAATTATAACTTTTTTATATTTTTTACATGTGCACAACTAAAGATATTAATGATTAAATAAGCGCGTTGGGTTGCGTGAAAAAGCAAACGTTTCATTTAAAACAGAACGGAGGAAGTATATATATATATATATATATATATATATATATATATATATATATATATATATATATATATATATATAATACAATCTTGTTTTTGAAATTTAGGTTAATGTGTAAGAATACAACCGATGTAATTAAAAGGTGTAGTAATGGTAATTCAAAAGTTATAAAAATTTGAAGAGCTTTTTTTTTTTGAGGGAAAGAAGAGCTATTTTTTATATAAGAATGATGAAGGAGACCCTATTATTAGCATTAGCTTAATAAGTATTAATATATACTCCCTTTGTTTTTTTTTATCCTTCTCACTTTTCTGTGCGCGTCTCCCAATGCACATCTTTGAACTTAAATATCTTTCATTATATATTAGTAAAAATTATAACGATTGAATATTAATAAAGTACTAAGTGAGACGAATCAAACAAGACCTCACATGACTATGTTTTTTATTATAAATTGAAAAAAATTGAGAAGATTCTCTCTAACTATGAATAGTGTCAAGATTCCAAGTGAGAAAGATAAAAAAAAACAGAGGAAGTATATTTGTATTTATTTGTTTTAAAAATAATATTATCTTGTTTTTATATAAATTTTTTTTCCCACAAAGACCAACATGAAATTGTAGCGTAGTTGGTTAGTGCATCCGTATTTCAAATGAGAGGTTATGAGTTTGAGTCTTAAAACACACATTTTATAAGAAAATATATTCATGTGATACATTGTTGGATTCATCTAAATATATAAATTTCAAAAGTCTATTTTTTTAAAAAAAATAAAAGTTTACTCATATGATATTAGAGATTTGAAACTTATAAACGAAATTATGAAGGTGTGGTCTGATCGGATCCGATTTTGATAAGACTAAGTAATAAGTTCTACTAGCTAATCTCAAACCTAAGTGTGGCTTCCTATCCTCTCCCCACTCTCCTCTTCCTCCTAAAAAAACCCTAATCCTTTTCTTCTAGATTTGGGCTGCCATCATCCTTTCGATGGTGGTAATCCCCCAATTCTTTATTTATCTTCTATTTTTTATTACTTTTGTTATTAATAACCCTCCATTCTCTTTCTATTTGAGAGTTTTTGACCCAATTTTTGGGTTCTTTCTCTCCTTTCACGGGAGTTTGGAGTTTGATTTTGTTCTCTTCCCACGTGGAAGTTTAAAAAATGGTATCAAAAATTGTTCTTATTGGTTGAAGTTCAAGACTATCAACATAAAGGTATTGGAAACTCGGATGCGGTTAACATGGTTAGATCAAGAATGTTCTTCCCCAAAATATGTCAGAATGATGAACCTCCCCATCAATAGTTGCTTGATTCAGCAAATACAAGGGGGACGTATTGCTCGATCTGTTCATTGTAGTTTATCCGAAGACGAATTTGATTTGATCATGTTTTATTATATCTTGTTTTTCTATAATTTAACACTTATTGTAGATGTAGTTTGACCTTTAATTAATGAAATTTCTCTTTAAAAAAAGTAATAAGTTCTTGAAATGAGGGGAATGGAACATAGTCAAAGAGTTAAGGCGTATCGACTTCTTTAATCTACCCGTGGAAAACAAAAGGATTTGTAAGGGATCTAACTTCTCTCAAATTTTTCCTCGATTGTTTTTGGGAGATAAGATTGTTGTTTCAATTATATGGATTGACAATTTTTTTTTATTCTGGGAGAAGATAATCAACAATTTTCAATCAAGCAAGATAAGATTGTTGTTTCAATTATATGGATTAGGGTTCCTTGGAAAATGAAGATTTAGTAAAATTGAAATTTTTATTAAATGAAGGCTTGTACGTAATTGACAATGGATTGTGCCTAATTGAAAAATTGTTGATCAGAATTAAAGTTTTAATCTGATTTTTCTTCTTTATAGGTGTAGACATATAATTGTGTCTCCTCATTTAAGGGCACGATGATGAAACATACCGCGGTCTTAATTGGTCCGACCAAAGGGGAGAGCAGTCCGAAGAGCCACCCCAAAACTGTTTTAAAGTGTTTTATAATCCAAAGTCTTATTTTGAAGTCCAATTAATTATTCTTGATAATTAATTGTATTTTGAGACCAAAAAATAATATTTCGAACCCAATCCTTTGAAAAAGCCCATTTAATTATTCAATGACAATTAATTGTATTTTATTTAAATAAATAAATATTTTCAAAGATATTTTTATAATTGAAGTCGGATTTTATCCCGTAAAATCAGATTTCCGGATTTAAAGGATAAAAGAAAATCGTTTAAAACGCGTTTTATAAAAAGGCTATCAAAGCATGTCAGACGCAAGGCGGTGCGCCACGTGTGCCAAGCGCACAGGTCGAGCCGCGTCAGACGCACCAATCTGCGCCTAACATGTGGCTCTGTGCGTCACACAAAGATGTGTGCCTGACGCACTCCTGCTTTTATATCTTTTTTTCAATGTTTTCCTATAAATACGTTGCGGTTTTCCGAATTAAAACGGACCTCGAATATACACTTTTTCATGAACTATACACTTCGAACTTTACATTTTCGAACACTTACGAATTCTCTCTAAAAAACTCATACTTTTATACTTTCAAACACAAACACAAACACATACATTCAAATACAGACATACACACATACTTTCTTCAGGCTTCACGATTGCTCGTCCCGAAGATTGTCATTCTCTCAGACCCAAGTCACAGTATACTCCTGAGGGTCCTTGAATAAATCTCTATTATTTTTATATTGAAGTTACTAACTATTTCTTTCCATGATGTAGATCTTTAATATAAAAATCGTTCATTTGTATATTCTAACCTTCTTTTCTTTTTTATTTATTTTTCGTACATATGCATGTTATATGATTGTCATGTTCGTGCTTTCATCACCCCACATGTTATTATTGCTAATTGTAACACCCCGACAATTCTCTAATTTATAAAATACCTTTTTCCTACGAAACATAGAAAATCACCAAGGTATTATCGCCCGTGTGACAACACATCGGCTTACTCAGAATTTTGCAGCGGAAAATAAATAAATTACTTGAAATCATTAATTAAACTTAAAAGATAATTTAATGTCTAAGAACCATAGTGTTCTCAAACTAAGTCAACCATAAAGTCAACTCCAAAATCAAAACAAAGTCAAACCAAACATAAAAGGTAAAATCAATGAAACATAATTAAACCAAAAGTATAAAGAGTATTAAAAAGAGGCCAAAACACAAGCTCTCCAAATTGTCTCCCAAATCCCAATGGGTAAATCATCTTCAAACCTAGAATGGTGGATGCTATATTGATCCTGAAAGATTGCTCGTCAAATGGGGTCATTACGGGATCAATAAGGCACATCCATGATCGACACACTGAAAAACACGTAATCAGCAAAGTTGAGTACATACATAATAAATAAAACACATAACCTAACATGATATTAATAAGCATTAAATCATGGATAAATAATAACATAATAAAATATCAGACTCACTAGACTGAACTTGACTCCACAAAACCAACAGATTATTTTATTAATAAATTTGAATAGTTAATGGATAGAGTTGTCCAACCAAACCTTGCTTCAATTTAGAAGACGAAGTACGGGCGCAACTCCGTACTCCCGCGACCAACGATATCGAGGTACTAATTAAATAAACATAGGATACGGTGATCAATCCGGCCCCAAGGAAAGGCATGGGCTACCACCATGTACTCCAACTCATACTAGTCCAATACTTCACACGCGTACATGTCTAAAGCTTATTGCTATTCACTTTTCACTTTAAGTATTAATATTTTATTGGATGTTGGGACTCACAACAATAAGACAACCAACACAAATAATATGAATACACAAGACTCCAATTTTATCTTAGGATTAAATACTGTGATCATACAACTCAATTGACCCAGAATTAATCCCATGTATTTATTGACTAAGATCAATAACCAACCAACCTTTATTTGTTGACTTAAATCAACAACCAACCAACCAACCAACCAACCAACCAACCAACCAACCAACCTATCAATATGTAAATATCCAACTTTACTAAACAAGGCCCACAATCCTTATATCCAACTTTACAAAACAAGGCCCAGAGTCCTTATAAAGTAAATAATATAATAAATTCAAGGGAACAACATGCTACATTTGATGATCCAATAAACCACACATTTATTAATCCCTCATGTGAATTAATAAATTAAACGTTCCCAACCCACATGCTTGCATCAATCATCCATACAAACATGTAATATTTCATAATAGGCAACATGCTTCATACAACAGTATAAAACATGCAAATCCACTTAAATATAAGCCACATATGAACTATAAAAGTTCCCTACACGTGATACTATATCATTCCTAACCTTAGGACATAATACTAGTCTAAAAACATATAGGCATGTACGTACCTTGTGTAATTAATACGAGAGGCCACTTTGACAACCTTAGAACTCACTCAAGGTGAAATCTCCTCCAAAAGAAGAGAGGAACAAAGGGCGGTCGAAGAGGAGGTGGCACCGGCTGGGCTGCGGTGCCGGGCGTCGGGACTGGCGGCGGACAGAGGTGGCGACAGGGAGGTCGGCTGGCGACAGCCGAGAGAAGAGAGAGAGAGAGAGAAAATCGGGTGAGAGAAAAAAAGAGAGAGGAGAGGGCCGTGTGAGAGAAAGAAAATTAGGGTCGAGGGCTTTGTCTCCTAAGTTTAATGAGAGGCAAAATTTGTGAGGATGTAGTGTATTTATAGGTTTCCGTTAGAGTCCAAAGGCTAATGGGCTTGTTTGTTTAGTTTAATGAAAGATGATGACATGAAAAGGCTACAAAAGGTTTGGGCTCCTCAAACCCAATATTAAATTCATTTGTACTACTACTCAAACTTATTTAAATTTATTGCTGACTCTCAAAGTCCATCTTAAAAATAATTTAATTACTTTGACTATTTAAAACATTAAATAATCATTGACTTTAAAATAGTCAATACTCAAGAATTTAATTATTTCAATACTAAAGATACTTATAGATATACTTTAGATATATTTATAAAATTCATAAAATTATGGGGGATTACACTAATCAAGACCTAAGGAACTGTTCTGATTAAATCAGATTATATGGACAAACTATTAGGAACCTTGTAATATTGATTGCTTAATGACATGTCACTAAAAAAATAGTCTTTAATGTGTTTCATAAACCAACCTAGACTAATTATTTTTAGGGTGTACGAAAATATTATTTGGTTATTCTTTTGCATAAAACTTGACATGAATCGATATTAAGTAGAGGCCAGCAATGGGCGAATGTGGTTCCTGACCGTGTTCGTACCCTCACCCCCGAACTCGATCTTTGGTTCATTGACCATCTATGGAGTCAGGATGGGGAAATCTACCTTGGATAAGTCCCAAAGTTGTCCCAAGGTTTCCCAATATCCAATTAGGTTTATGAGTCTTCCTTTAAAGACTTGTTGGCGACTTCAAAATGTTTTCAATGAAACCTTTACAATGAGGTAGTCAAATACGCGCCGCGTAGGCAATAAAAATACGTCTACAATTTGGCGACTTCACTGGGGAGGATTTTTAAAAAATCAATTTTTTTTAAATGAGTGGGTGAAACTCGAAAAATACGATTCATTCTCTTTTTATGCCTTAGAATAACATAATGTTTTGCATATGAATGGCTATTGTTTAAGCCACTATAAGGACAATCTTCCTTGCCTCATTAGCGCATGTTCTATGCATGAGGCCACCCTCGAGGGGTTTGCGCTTTGTCCTTCCAAAAGCTTCCTGAGCGATAGTAGTGGATCTTAGTCATAAGCAAACCTACCCAACCATGGCATTGTTCTCTTGTTCCTGACTTGAGAACTGGAGTGCGTCTTATACGTGGCCACCTTATTAAGCGAAGGTACGAAGCGTGGGATCAATCTCTTAGTCATGGACCCTTTTCAGCCTTAACCTAAACCTGACCATAGTTGAAACATAGAACTGGACTTTTAGGTTGAAACTTTTGCATCCATGTTATATGACATTTGCTTGTGATTGCGATTCTTGCCTGTTATTAACTTGTCAATTTTCGTTGTTATGCATTGCGTTTAAAATCGCGTCTAAAAAAACAAATAAAAGATCGTATATTGGCCAAAACCTTGCCTAAATCTCTGAATAACATGTTGGGGAGCAGTGCACCAAGCGCATTAGGTTGCGCCTGCCGCACCGCTCCAGCGCCAGACGCACGTTTGTGTGCCGCGCGCAGCAATGCTACATGGCACACAGTCTGTGTATCGCATTGTTTTCGTCGATTTAGTCGTGGTGGTGGTCGATCTTATGTTTGGTCCGTCTGCATTCGCATAAAAGCATGGTCATTATAGGGGTCTCACCTAATTCAAAAAAAAAAATCGGTCTTTTCATGCATAATCTAAGGTCGAGTATATTCTAAAAAGTGCATCTAGAAAAGTATCATGGTAGAGTTAGAGTCGCCATGCATATCTACCTTCTCCCTGCTATCCAACTAATCTTCCCTATCAATCCTACCCTATCATATTCAATCAATTTGAAAAAAAACTTATATTTTTCAAAACCAATCGTACACCCTCTTCTATTCTACCTTTTTCGAAAACATTTACTTATCATCATCATACCACTTATTCGGAAAAAAAAAATTCAAAATTAATCCATCATCTTTTCCTAATAAAAGATAAAAACAAGGGGTCCCTTTCAAAAAATGAATTTCGAAAATTCTAAGCCCAGTCCAAACACCTTCATTCAATACAATCCCATCAACCCAATCCAATCCATTTGCATTCATTTTTAGGCCCATGTGCATTAGAGTCCATTTTGCATTCATCCTAGGCCCATCTAAATTTGAGTCCATACATTAGCTAGCATTAGAGTCGATCTTAGGCCCGTATAAGTCTAGTTCATGTCAAAATCTAGGCCCATTTGCATCTTTATGTGAATCCTAGTCCAAGTCTATTCCTAGTCCACTCCAATCTAAGTCTAATTCTAATCCAATCCCAAGCTTAGGTCCATTTAGGCCCAATTCATTCCCTAGGTTTAGTTTGCATCTCTATGTAAACCCTAGTTAAGTCTTAGGACTATAAAAGTTCATTCCCGAGGTCTAGTTTGCATCTCTATGTAAACCCTAGTTAAGTCATAGGACTATAAAAGTCCATTCCCTAGGTCTAGTTTGCATCTCTATGTAAACCCTAAATAAGTCTTAGGACAATAAAAGTTCATTTCCAGGTCTAGTTTGCATCTCTATGTAAACCCTAGTCAAGTCTTAGGACTATAAAAGTTCATTCCCTAGTAGGTCTAGTTTGCATCCCTATGTAAACTCTAGTCAAGTCCTCGGACTATAAAAGTTCATTCCCCAGGTCTAGTTTGCATCCCTATGTAAACCCTAGTCAAGTATTAGGACTATAAAAGATCAGTTGATACCCTAGGTCTAGTTTGCATCCCTATGAAACTCTAGTCAAGTCTTCGGACTATAAAAGTTCATTTCCTAGGTCTAGTTTGCATCCCTATGTAAACCCTAATTAAGTCTTAGGACTATAAAAGTTCATTCCCTAGGTCCAGTTTGCATCTCTATGTAAACCCTAGTTAAGTCTTCGGACTATAAAAGATCAATGCATTCCCTAGGTCTAGTTTGCATCTTTATGTAAACCCTAGTCAAGTCTTCGGACTATAAAAGTTCAACCCTAAGTCTAGTATGTAAACCCTAATCAAGTTTTCGGACTATAAAAGCCCAATTCATACCCTTAGGTCTAGCCTGCTTATTCCAAATATAAGTTCAAAGTCTAGCCTTCTTTATTGTCTAGCCTGCTTTGAGTCTGCTTATTCTGCCTGTAAGTGCAAAGCCTAGTACTCTCTAAAACTCGACCATTCAATCCAGTCTGCTTGCATAGTCCAGTCCAGTCCAGTCAATGTCTGCATTTGCATATAGTTAGGCCTATGTCTCCATCATGGTCAAGCCCATACTAGTCCAAAACCATACCCATTTATAATCATACCCATTTCTAATCATTTCCCATTTCCATTTCTATTTTCATTTCCCATCTCCATTTCCCATTTTCATCTCTCATCTCCATTTCTTATTTCGAAAAATCATTTCTTAAAATTTACGAGGTCCATTCGAATTCTGTTCAGGATAGGTCGTGAGATTATAACTTGAGAACGTCCAACAGAGAGGAAACAAGGTCAACCTACTCCCAGACTCGTCAAACGAATCCTCA
The DNA here is from genome assembly GCA_947648045.1 of Beta corolliflora. Classification (NCBI taxonomy): domain Eukaryota; kingdom Viridiplantae; phylum Streptophyta; class Magnoliopsida; order Caryophyllales; family Amaranthaceae; genus Beta; species Beta corolliflora. The sequence continues at coordinate 95,715 of CANSZD010001350.1, forward strand.
CTCTTTCAAACGAATCTTTCGAAACTTCTGAATCGTCATCTGAAATGGGAGACACTAATGAACAAATCAGTGCCATCATGGCTCAGCTTCAACTGATGAACTCTCGTCTTGAAGAACAAGACAAAGAGATTAAGGCACTGAGAGAAAAATTGACAACTGAGGGAAGTGAAGAGGAAGACACTCCACCACCACCGCCTCCAATCAAGTCCAAGACAGATTTGAGGTTCGAAAAACTCGAGAAATTGATCCAGTCAAGTTCTGCACTCGAGAATTAGGCTCATGGCCATGACAACATTGATCCTGAACTAAAGGAAAAGCTTCCTAAAAAGGTAGCACGTGGTGACCTCCCAAAAATCAAGGGGGTCGAAGACCCAGATGATCATTTGAGAGCCTTTTCCATCTCTATGGCTCTCAAGGGCATGAGCAAGGATCTTTTTGCTTATGTCTTTCCCTTGACCTTGGATGCACATCCATCCAATAGGTTCAGATCACTGAACAAGACCAAGCTAAATAACTGGGACTACATCAAAGAAGAGTTACGCAAGCAGTATATATATAACACTCAGCTTCCTATTGGTCTTCGTGAGTTGGAGTTAACTAAAGAAAACTCCAACGAAGACTTCGTCACCTTCCTTAACAGATGGAGGGAAAAGGCCGCACAAATGACTAACAGGCCAACTGATCCGTAACTTGCAGCCCAAATATGGAGATCACATCAAATTCTAACCTATAGAGTCTTTCACGAAACTCTATAAGGTGGGTCTGCTGATTGAAGAAGAGGTACAAGCCTCAAAGAATAAGGGTTACAATAACAACAACTCTTTCAAGAAGAGTAACAACAACCATTCTAGCTTCAAAGGCAATGATGTCAATGCCCTAGCTACTGAAAAGGGAGGTTATCAAAAGCCTCAAAGAACCTTCACTCCCCTGGGTATGACTTTAGAAGAAGCCTTAAATAGGCTTCATCAAAGAGGAGCAATCCAGCCTATTGGTCCCACTCCAGACCCTACACCTGAGAATAGGCCCAAGAAGTGGAACCCTAATGCCTACTGCAAATATCACCAAGGGAATGGACATCCAACATTTGTGTGTTGGGCCTTAAAGAATGCTCTACATGATATGGCTGATAATGGCACACTTCCAATTCCGCTTGCAGCAAGAGTCAGCAACAACAACAATCACTTGGGCATTGTCTCAACAGTGCAGGGGGCTTAGTTATTTAGCGCTAGTTTTCTAGGTTGAGTCAGAGAGTCCCTCCCCTAACTCCTTTATTTCTTTTCCTGTCGAGTCTATGTCATTTAGGACTTTAATATTTATCAGCCTTGTTCCATTTATTTCTAACTAATAAAATAATTGCATTTTCATTTTCATTGGTCTTCCATCATTTTATTTATGCTTCTAATTCAATGATGAAACTTAAATCACCCAAATGACTTTTATTAATAAAAAAATAGGGAAATTCTACATGATAGCCACCAACTTTTAGGTTTTCTACATGGTAGCACTTCTTAAATTTTTTTATACTTGGTAGCCCCGAGCTTTTAGGTTTTCTACATGATAGCGCTTCTTAAGTGAATTCCGTTAAGTTGTCGTTAGTTTTGACATTTATTAGTCTGACACGTAAATTGAGACTTTTTCGACACCCAAAACGAGTATTTTTGATAATTTTTTGACAATTCCGACCTTTAATCGAGTCTTTAAGGACAAAATTCCCCCCTTTCATTGTCAAAAAATGATCAGAAATACTCATTTTGGGTGTCGAAAAAGTCTCAATTTGCGTGCCAGATTAAATAAATATCTAAGTAACGAAAACTTAACGGAATTCACTTAAGAAGTGCTACCATGTAGAAAACCTAAAAGTTCGAGGCTACCAAGTATAAAAAAATTTAAGAAGTGCTACCATGTAGAAAACCTAAAAGTTGGGGGCTAACATATAGAATTTCCCAAAAAAATAATAACAAAATAAAATAAAATGGACATACTTTGGATTATGAGCTTATTCCGGCCTCTTCCCTCCATCTTTTGAAAATCCATCATCCATAAGCCATCTCATGGAATCCAAAAAAAAAAATCCCTTAAACCATCATATCCATTAGCCAAATAATCCATTCAAAATCAAAGCTCCACAAATAACCTTCAAAACTTCCAATACCTTAAACCACCAATAACATGTGTGCAAGCCTTATTCCATAAAAAATCAATGCCAGGCAAAAATAAAAATAAAAGGTGAAAAAATTCAAAGTGAAAAAGCAAAAGCAAAAGAAAACGCACAAGACAAAAAGAAAAAAATGCAAAAAGAAAAAGCCAAAGGCAAAGAAATAAAAAGTCAAGCTAGGGGGCTTGCACACAAGTTCTACCCCTCATTCCTAATCCCTTCTATCCATCCATCAAAACCTTAGCCTATATAATCCAAATCTATGATCCTGCCTTAGCCCAGCCAATTAAACCTTCATCAAAACCTAAAACCTCAACCTTTCAACATTTCATCAACCCTAACTCCTTCTCCAAGGTATGTCCAAGTCCGCTAGGTTGAAAACCCGAAAGGGCGGCCTAGGCAAAAGTTGGGGCACAAAAAAAAAGTTCAATCAGATAATCCAGAACTACGAATGGTCTGATTCCGCAAGGATACGCAGGAATCCTCATCTCGAGGTCCGACCGCTTTAATAAAAAAAAAATAATCAAGATCTAATGATTTGACTTTCTAGAATTCAAGAGCATACTCTTTCTAGATCCTGACATAGACTCGAGTCTGAACCTAACCACGTCAAAGCCTTTTCCCACCTACATATATATATGAGTCACAAAATTTAAACCTTTTTATTTTTCAATCCAAGCTCTCCTTTTCCCTGAAGGACTCTCCGGTAATTCCATGGTCTCTGGCGATATTTGACTTTGCCTATATCAACTCCTTAATGAAGAATCCCAGTGAAGAACTATGAATGCTCAAGACAGATCAAAGCTCATAACGCCTAATTCAAGACAAGCTTACCCAAAGTGGGGGCTTCCTATATATGTGGTGGTTCCTCCAAATCAAACTCTCGAAAAGTTGTAATCTGCGGATCTCACTTGCGGACCCCGATTCTTTACTAAAATAGTTTTCGAAAATCAATCTATCTATTTCTAATCATTCTCTACCTATCCAGATCTCCTAACCTTGCAAAAGTCCGACCTTGCATTGCATTTTGATACCTCCTAATCTTGCATAATCCTGACTTTGCATTACATTCCATCTTTCGTGTCCTTGCATAATCCCGACCTTGCATGACGTTTCATCTTCCTTAGCTTTGCATAACCTTAATCATTGCATAGCGTCTCATGCATCCTTAGAGAGTCTAAGTTTGCATCTTTGCATCATTATGTGCTTTATCTGAGTTGTTTGCACCTATCTGCTAACATCTTTTTCTGCAGGTAGTCAGATTGCTTGTAGTTATTGTCCTGCATACTAACTTTATTTTGCAGAGACCGACGATATATAGATCAGTTCTAAACTGCAGAGCATTTAGAATCGTTCTCCGTCCCGACACCGTATACTTTGACTTTCGGTTTCCTGAACCTCAGTCAAAGTAGGGGCTTCTGTAGACACATAATCGTGTCTCCCCATTTAATGGCCCGATGATGAAACATACCGCGGTCTTAATTGGTCCGACCCGAGGGGAGAGTAGTCCGAATAGCCACCGTACCCCAAAACTGTTTTAAAGCGTATTTATAATCCAAAGTCTTATTTTAAAGCCCAGTTAATTTTTCTTGATAATTAATTGTATTTTGAGACAAAAAATAATATTTCGAACCCAATCCTTTGAAACAGCCCATTTAATTATTCAATGATAATCAATTGTATTTTATTTAAATAAATAAATATTTTCAAAGATATTTTTATAATTGAAGTCGGATTTTATCCCGTAAAATCAGATTTCCGGATTTAAAGGATAAAAGAAAATCGTTTAAAATGCGTTTTATAAAAAGGCTATCAAAGCGTGTCAGACGCAAGGCGGTGCGCCTGGCGCACCACGTGTGCCAAGCGCACCATTCTGCGCCTGACACGTGGCTCTGTGCGTCACACAGAGACGTGCGCCTGGCGCACTCCCTGCGTGACGCGCAGACGGCTTTTCTATCCCGTAAAATCAGATTTCCGGATTTAAAGGATAAAAGAAAATCGTTTAAAATGCGTTTTATAAAAAGGCTATCAAAGCGTGTCAGACGCAAGGCGGTGCGCCTGGCGCACCACGTGTGCCAAGCGCACAGGTCAAGCCACGTCAGGTGCACCATTCTGCGCCTGACACGTGGCTCTGTGCGTCACACAGAGACGTGCGCCTGGCACACTCCCTGCGTGACGCGCAGACGGCTTTTCTATCTTTTTTCCAATGTTTTCCTATACATACGTTGCGGTTTTCCGAATTAAAACGGACCTCGAATATACACTTTTTCACGAACTATACTTTTCGAACTATACACTTTACGAACACTTACGAATTCTTTCTAAAAAACTCATACTTTTATACTTTCAAACACAAACACCAACACATACATTCAAATACAGACATACACACATACTTTCTTTAGGCTTCATGATTGCTCGTCCTGAAGGTTGTCATTCTCTCAGACCCAAGTCACGATATACTCCTGAGGGTCCTTGAATAAATCTCTATTATTTTTATATTGAAGTTACTAACTATTTCTTTCCATGATGTAAATCTTTAATATAAAAACCGTTCCTTTGTATATTCTAACCTCCTTTTCTTATTTATTTATTTTTCGTACATATGCATGTTATATGATTGTCCTGTACGTGCTTTCATCACCCCACATGTTATTATTGCTAATCAAGACCTAAGGAATTGTTCTAATTAAATCAGATAATATGGACAAACTGTTAGAAACCTTGTAATATTGATTGCTTAATGACATCTCACTAAAAAAAAGTCTTTTATGTGTTTCATGGACCAACCTAGACTAATTATTTTTAGGGTGTATATGAAAATATTATTTGGTTATTCTTTTTCATAAAACTTGACATGAATCGATATTAAGTAGAGGCCAGCAATGGGCGAATGTGGTTCCTGACCATGTTCGTACCCTCACCCCCGAATTCGATCTTTGGTTCATTGACCATCTATGGAGTCAGGACGGGGAAATCTACATTGGATAAGTCCCAAAGTTGTCCCAAGGTTACCCAATATCCAATTAAATTTATGAGTCTTCCTTTAAAGACTTGTTGGCGACTTCAAAACGTTTTCAATAAAACTTTTACAATGAGGTAGTCAAATACGCGCTCATCCCATGTAAGCAATAAAAACACACCTACAATAGTGCAATATCTTCGTCCTAAGCTCTTTTCTCCAATGTGATGAAACTCTTAATTTGATAAACCCCGAATTTTAATGAACCCTATTTTGTGAATTTTAAAGCAAATCTTACTTTTGTTCGAAGTAGTTGGGCGACAAATTTTTTTAGATGTCAAGCGCCCAAGATCCCGAATTCGCCAATTAAGTTTTTGGATTTTGGGATTTAAGAAAAAGTTGACAATATGTTGTTGAAGTTTTAGTGGTTAGCCTTTGAGCTTTCATGGAGAAAATCGAGCATAATTTCTAAAGAATCGGGGGGAAGAATGAATGGTAGGTCATACTTCACAAAGTTCGGACAGATTCTCTTACGAGGCAGCAAAACCAATAACTTAAGAACATGAAAGGTGGTTACATAAGAAAAAAATTAAGAAAAACAGTTATTTTGAAAGAGGGATATAGCATTATAGTTAAAACCAAAATATTTCATTTTTTTAGTATCATTTGCGCGTTATTTTAAAGCCTCCCTTCGGTCAAAAAGAAAAGCCTTCTTTATCTACAATTTCTGAGCAACACATATTGACATTTCACATTTCCGTGGCAGCAGCCTCCCCTAGTTAGTGCTTGCGCCAACAATTTTGGCTCCTCATCTGCTTTAGTAGCTAAAGCAACAATCTTGAAAAATGGTATTAAGTTTGCACTGTATATTTTTGGAATATTAACATTTGAGAAGACAACATTAATACTTCCTCTCTTTTAGTAGCACCATCTTCATTTTCAGTAAAATATTTGGAACTATTTATTTCTTAAAATTTATGGAAAAATCAAATGGTACAACATAAAAGAACAAGTAGTTACCAAATGCAATTTAAAGTTATCAGAGTGACATATTCCATGGACTATTATTGGTACTATTGGAGCTAATGTAAGATTCTGCTTCAATATTTTGAGACTGAACGCAGTTTCACCTTCCACACATATCGAGGGGCTAATAGAACAACTGATTTAGGTCACATATTCTCTTCACAGATTTACACCTCGCAAAAAGGCTGCCTAATGTATGTGATGCTTGCCTTTCAATTTAAAAAAAAAAAAAGAAGAGGTCACAGCACTCATATATCCAAAGTCTGCATTGTGTCCAATTCATCTCGCACTATTAGAAGTTATATAATACCCCAATTATGTACCTAGACGTTTCAAATATTCCATATATTACATTTTACAAGTGACAGTGTTCATTATCAATAAATTACAAAAGAGTTGTATTTGCAAAATAAAAAATGCCTACTGATTAACAAGTTCTCTAAATCCATTTTGGGAGCTAGTAAGAAAACAGGGAAAAAGAAAAGGGAAAAAAAATTCAGTGCAAACTAGGTCATATATCCCACCTCTTCTTCACCCGAAACATCAACGCTGAAGATTTTATGTCGTCCTGGGGCACTTGAAGCATGAATTGCACTTTCATTTTCATTGGTGCAGTTTTAGCTTTTCCGCCTTCATCTCCAACCTAGAATCAAGTCAACACAGTAATTGCGGGCATTTGTTTAGTTATGAGTAAGGCAGTATTTCCCCAGCGGTGCATTGTGCATATCATATTTTAGTGATATAAATCTGAACATTCATTGAGGGATCCAAATTTTGATCATAATAAGATGTTAGGCTTTGTGCAAACTAAAATTTATGAGTGTATTGTCGGATTCATAGCACTGGTATGTCAGACTTATTTAGTACATACTTCCTGTTGGAAATATATTACTCCCCCTCCCCACTAAATGTCGTACACAAAGGAAAAGAGGAAACACAGTTCCTATATATTTTTCTTCTAAAAGAAAAACTCAACAAGGACTGGGATATATATGCTGGACGTATATTAGGCTGATCGCAGGTCATGCATGTTTGAAATACGTAACTAGTGATCAAAAGCACATAAACTAAATTAAGCCTGGGTCAAGTACTCAGGAGAGAATGAAAAGTGGTAATAGTCGTTAAGAAGATCAAGAAGCAAACAGTGTCAACCTTCAGGACATATCAAAATCAACAGTGTACATAATGCACAATCAAAGCAAGTTGATTCAACCAACAGAATACCAAGACCTATCTCAACTCAAACTTTGGGACTCACCACAATCCACCAACGGGATCTTTTTGTTATGTTCCCAATCTTCAAGTGTTTTCAGTTACTTTTATCTCTCCATAAATAGCATGCCACATTGCCGTAACATCAACCCCCCCTCCCTCAAAAGTCCGTCCACCCAGAAAAAGGGTTTACAGCAGACAAGTCCTTGCAAAACTACAATTTGTTGAGCAATTGAGTATATCGAAGACATTGAATCAAAGATAGGACAAGCTTACCCAAAGTGAAGCCCAGCCAAGTCTGACCTCGGAATCATACCCAGCTTTGAACTTATAATCCTTGCCAGCGGTATGCTTGTACACAGTACTCCAATAGTTTGTATCAAGGTTGTACCAGTAACTGAAACCAGTTATATAAAAGAGCCAAAAGATGAGCAGGTGAGCACTTATAACAGTTTCCTTTTAAAAAAAAAAAAAACTGCTAACTTCAGAATTTATCATAGGCTATGTCATATCTAGGTTGCAGAAAAGTAACATGTGTAGAGTGAAAGATGAACCTTAATTTGTCAGAAGGACTGAACCGTCGCTTGAAAGCGAATGAAACAGCATTTGAAGGCAAAGAAATGCTTGGAATAAATGTCATTTCATCATCCTGCACAGTTCAATAAATGAAATTGGGATTGCAACACAAGAGAAGATGGGAAAAGTGTAACAGCCAAGAGAAGGGAAGCCAACTTTGAGCTGATTCAGATCTTTATTTCAATTCTTCCAACAAGCTTATTACATGAAATTAAATACTGGTGATAAGGGAATGTTTACCATAAGAAAGAACAAAAGTGATGCTCGAAACTTACCTTATAGGAGTATCTTAGGTTCAAATTTTCATCTTTGTACAAAGCAGTGCAAACCCCATTAAGAATTGAACCCTTCACAATACCATTTACTGATAAAACTCTCTTCACTTCTTCATCCTCTTTCTCCTCTAATGAAACTTCACCACAAGGAAATCTAAAAGTTGCCTTTGGCTGCAGCATCATAAATACAGAACAAATCATCACCATTCAATTGTATCAAGACAGAAACTAAAAATAGAACAGCATGAAACTGGAGAGCATGGACACAGAAGTGATAGAACCATGGCAACAAGTAATAATCTAAAGAATTCTTCCCCCCACCACTCCACCTTTTTTCCCCTGGTCATGGAATACCAACAAAAGAAGAACATTTGACAAGCTTCTGGTTCCACAAAAAATAAAATAGTAATAAAAGAAGGTACCTTCTAGAACAAGCTTATGAATGTGAATACGGGAAAAATTCTGACGACCAACTAGCCTTACCAAACAGACAAGATGGAGAAGGAGAAGCCATTCAATTTATACTTTGGATCACAAACCTCTAAACCTAGCTAAAGAAATTGGAAAAGTGGACATATTTTAAACCAAATGAGCTCACCAAACCAATAGATGGAACAGTAGATGCCAATTCAAATTTGTATCCTGGATCAGAAAGATTTGCTGCCAATGTAACTTCGCCCTGTTGTGCCTGTAATCATGAAAGACATGTCAATAACATTATGAAATGTCAAAATAGTAACTTTTGGATAAATCTTGTAACCAATAATGACATCTCAGCCATCAGTGGTAGTATGTCATTACACCACATAAAAACAATCCCCATAAGTCAAGCTGAACAATGATTAAGAAACTCTCTTTTCGTACTTGCTTAAATTATCTTTAATATACTGTGTGTATTAAAATTTACTTGACAGTAATATTACATATGAAAGCAACATAGTATTTACATAGACTGAGAGCCACCTAATCTTTCCCCTGTCAAATGTCCCAGAAAGGTATCAATAATACTCAGCTTCAACTGAAAACATCACCACTACCAAAGATTGGAATAGGTGTAATACAGTCAAATAATAATCTCCGTGTCTTGATATAGCCAGACCAAAAGCTCCTTCCATTACAATATAAATTATTTTAAAGCTAAAGTTACAAAACAATCAGGGACTAAGCTTGACAAGGATCATGACTCTCTTAACTGTCTTACTAATCTCCAATTCAAAGAGCATCATAAACTCTTCAAAGCAACAAAACGTAAAATCACCAAAAAAGAACTCCTGGGGAAATTAGCAGACAACCACCATCAATCTAATCCACCCAGAATCTGAGAGGAGATAGCAACTAGCAACAGATCAAGGATGCCCCTGCTTCAGATCAATCAAGAATTATGATGTACCAAATTTTTTTTGAGGCATGTGAAGTGAAAAGTTATGGAGCTGTGAGAAATCAGAGGTGCTAGTATGAATCTCGTAACAAAATGGTGTGCATGGTGCACCATAATCATAAGTGCTTGAACAGATGATTGAACTTGTAAAGTTGTATGGCACAAGAATCTGATTCCTAAAGCAATTTGTATCCTCCTCTAACCCCACCACCCATCCCCAAAACCCTCCACAATAAGGAATAAAGTGAACAAAAAGATTCTGCTACAAACAAATTAAGTAGCAAAAAAACAAAATTTGTTATACTATGATATGCACAGTTGCCATTATCAACTGAAGAATCACATATTGGATAAAAGAGTCCTTCTAAGGCTCTCCAATGGAGGCATTATAAATTTCCTCATAGACATGCCATCCTAGAAAAATTTGCAATACCAATAACAAAACCATCTCAGATAATTAGCATAATAGACATATAGCTTCGTAGAGTTTCTTAATTTTGTTATGAATATCTCAAACTATATTTTTTTTACAAAAGTACCATCTCATGGGAAGGAGTAATTTCAAACTTTGAATTACAATTTAGGACGAAGAGAGAAGGGGGAGTGAGTATGAGAGACCTTTTGCACCATAAGCAGCTCTCAGCTGCAATCTGGAACCAAGGTGGAGTGAACCTTGAACCAGTGTATTCTGCTCATTCAAATAATAATGGGCAGAGAAGTTCCGTGTCAATAAGCTGAGTTCAGGCCTGTAGGTTTCACTCTTCTTGTTATTCTGGTTTAATTAGCATAGGTGCCTTGTCAAATTCCAATTGGAGACACTACTATGCTCAAGGTATACTACTAGTGTAGGGCATATATACCTCTCAACTCAAAGCTTACAGCATCCAAGATGAACATGGAACAAGTAAATATAGTTTAATTACAAGTCGAGCAATATTAACAAGTGACAGGCATAAATTCAAAAATACACAAATCTATACTCTGGAAGTAATACTAAACCAATTTAGAAATTGAACAATGACCTCAAAATAATATTATTTGAACTGAAGGCAAAGAATTGGGTATGGAAGTGGACCAAGGGTCAGACCTGCTGGTTGACAGTGTCACAAAGATCGCTGGTTTTAATTTCAAACCATATTTTTTACACAAAGAAATATAATAGCACATCTTATCATTCAAGGTCTTGGCATGGGTAATAGGTGCGGTAAATTCAAGTAACATAGCTAATAGCTATACTTGGAAACAAATAGTTGTGTCAACACTAAAAAAATATGGGTATAGAAATGACGCAGCTAGTTTAGCAAGCGTAGATCAGCCATGGAAGCAAAAATTTAGAATCTTCCTCTTCCCCCTCCCCCCCTAAAAAAAAAACTTCCCTCCTGTAGGCAGGATACACGTCCTTTAAAGCTTTCATTTAAAAGAAATTAATATTCCCTTGTGCAGAAGGAAACAAGTCTTTGGCAGATCGCTACACTGAGTTTCTTCACTACTAGTTTAATATATCTCTTTTCCCACTTGAAGAGCACATGATCCAACATTACTAATGTATTGGGTGATCATAGACATAGTACGCATATAGTTGAGCCTCACTGCCTCAGTCTCACTCAGATATAGCTTGGTTTGACATAGCTTTCAACACTCTACCGAATCAATCCATGTGAAAGTTATCATAGCATCTGAGCCTAAAGGCAAGTTTAACATTGGATCTCCTTGCTCTGTCCTTTTCCCTTCACAGTTAAAATTTAATGGCACATAATTCTGCTATCCACCTTAATACATTTTCAGACTCGAATTGAGCCTCATGTCTTGAAGTCTAGAAGAAGCACTAGTGGTCATTATGCAGAGCTTCGGAAGTTCCCCAGTATCTTGGAAAACTAAAAGGCCAACTGTGGTTGCTATATCTTCGGCAAATGCAGAATATAGATCGACTGTGCTCACTACTTGTTAAGCAACATTGCAAGTTCATCTAGTAAAAGATCTTGGTTTGCATACAGTAGCACCTGTTCAGCTCGGATGTGATAATCAAGAAACCATCTCTATTGCTTCAAACGCAATTTCCCGTGAAAGAACCAAACATATTGCAGTAGAATGTCACTTCATTAGGGATAATATCAAAGATGGGTTACTTACGCCTTCCTATATCTCAACCAAGAGCAACTTGCAGATTTCTTCACAAAGGTTGTACTTGTTATACAACATAGCAAACTTCTTTCCAAGCTGGGGTTTCATCCTTGGATAAATTCTCAACTTGAGGGGAAGTGTTAAGGAAAACAAAGCTATATAGCTTGTCATGTACAGCTGTCATTGTGTAGTAGAGTTTGTAAATAGTCTCTCTGCATATATAAATGGTGTCGTATATTTTCTAGATGTATAAAAAGAAACTCGTCTCAACTTTTCTCTCTCACAAGGCCTCAAAGGTGGCAAGTCCCAGTGTTGCCTAATTCACAGTACCAAATTGAGCACAGGAACGCAATTCACTATCTTTTTTTTTTTTTTTTTTTTTTTTTGACGGGAATTCACTATCTAATCATGTTAAATGAGCCCAATATATACCACTAGCATGTATTAATTCACCTTTCTCTGATCGCAGTTCGCAGGGGGTTAAGGGAATTAGGAACCACTGGTCATAATTGCTAACTCAAATGCAAACCAAAACTGCAACTTAAATCAGAAGCGTAATCCGGCAATCTTTACCGGGCATTATAGAGTAAAACCTTACGAACCACAAGAGGTAGCTAATCTAGAGGCGATTCATAAAAACATTTCCAAATTCAAATTAATCTACCACAAAAGCATAATCAAACTACTCCTAGTCTCCTACCAACAACTGGCAGTCCGCCACACTCTTAAAACCTAAATCAGGAAGAAACCTAAAAAAGCACGCACGATCAAAAACACATGCAATTGATAATAAACTCTCAAATATAATCAATCAACCCATAACTTGAGCATATTCAGTAAAACTGGAAAGATTAAGCAATAATTAAGCATTAATAACATCGATTGACGCGTAATTTAGTCGAAAGAAACAAACCTTAACATCATGAGATGCTTTAAGCTTGAGATTAGGACCAACATCAAGAAAGCCTTTAACCAAAGCATTATGTTCCTCAACATCGTAATGAACAGCAAGATGCTTGGTAACGAGAACGAGCTGTGGCTCAGCGACTTCGCCTCTTCCATTATTCTGGAAAGAGAACTTGAGCTTAGCGAGGCCATTAAAGAACTTCGACGACACTTTGTGGAAGAACACCGAACTGTCGCTGTCGTACTCCGTCGTTACTCTCACCGGAGGACGCTTCTGGAAGGAGAATATTCCGAACGACGCCGTTTTCGGTGGAATCTCCGTCGAAGGAATCTCCGGCGCCGGCGAAGGAGGAGGGGGAGAAGGTTGAAATTGGAAGGAGGAAGGGCCGGAGAAGAGGATTAGGGAATCGGAATTGGTTTGGGGTTGAGAATTAGGGTTTTGTAATTGTGGTGGTGATTCGGTCGCCATTGATGGAGGTTGGAGGTTGGAGGTTGGAGGTTGGAGGTTAGTGAATACTGAATAGTGGAGAGGAGTGGACTTTGGTTAAGTCATAAGTGAGGTGAGGTGAGGTGAGGTGAGGTGAGGTGAGGAGAGAGAAAATTTGAGGAGGAGAATGGTGATGTTTTCGAGAGTGAGCAGTAAAAAGGAAAAGGGAGAAAGTATAAAAAATTAGATGGCCTATGCAGGTCTCGAACCTGCGACCTTCGCGTTATTAGCACGACGCTCTAACCAACTGAGCTAATAGGCCTTTGACAATAGTTTGAGTAATTTGTGAATAATGTATTGGAAATATTGAAAATGTGACAGGAATTACACGAATTGAGGCTAACCTTTTTTTTGTCATATTTTTCTAAACTAAGACTATTCTATGAAATATGTATATATATAAGGTTTATTATTATTATTATTATTATTATTTTAGTTGGTCTACGAAAAGAACTTGTTAACTTACTATTTGAGTTAAAGGGGTCAATTGAAAAGTAGCGTAAACATAAAATGAACCATAAATAGTAAGATCGTCTCATTTGAGATCTTACCTCTTTTTGATTTGGCTTCCTTCTTGAATAGATTTCACACATCCCCATGATTGCTAATTTCTGCCAAGACAAAAATATGGTGTTTATTTTTCAGTGCTTTTGGTTTTGAAGAGCTTGGTTGGATGTAATTGCTTCATTTAATACTACATGCTAGTTGCATCGAATCTTGTTGAACCACCCCATGTTGTAGATATTTGAGTTGTCTTATGTTGGAGAGAACACAATTACCTTATAAGATCGAGAAGCTACTCCAAACTATCTTCTCCTTTCTTAGGTAGCTCATGCCCTCATATTCTCTAAAATCTAAGAATTTTCCTCGCTTGAAGTTTAGGGTTACTTTCATCAAGAAGATGGAGGGAGGGATATAGGAAGGAAATTTCTTATCAAGAGCAGGAATAGAATGATTTAAGGGAAAATAAGCTACATCATCTTCAAGTATTATGAATTTTCTAAATTTCATGGTCAAAATATAAACAAGATGCAGTTTAATCATATATGAGTTAATCCCCTATTTCTTCATTTACTGATCTTGGTTCAGCAATTGGACATATTTTTGTTCTTCTTCATATAGATAACATGGCCTCTAGGTCGGGCCTTGTGCGAGGACAACTCATAGGTTATTCATCTTACCAATAAAAAAAACTAATTAATAAAATATAGATAACATGTTTCTTTTTCAAATCACTATTTCAAAAAGGACATGAGGAGAGAGAAGTCACTTACCAAAGGTAAAGTGTTGCCTACTTGCCATTGTACATGCTCTGGTATTTGGTACAAAATTAAGAGCCTGATATTAATCATGGGGAAAAGAGTTAAGCTTAAGAGGAATAAAAAAATGTTACGATGGAGAGGTTATTTCTTTAAAGGAAAAATCACCAACAATAATCCGAACTAGGAGTGTTATAACGAGCCAAAAGCTTGCAGTTTACTCCCTCCATTTCTTTTTAATTTACTCACTTCACTTCGAAGAGAACCAAGGAGGAAGTACAAAAGTATGAGATAGAAAATGAAAAGGTGGAGAAGGAAACTAAAAAGTGGGTTAAAATATTAAAAAGTGGATGACAAGGGTGGGAAAAGAGGAAAAAGTGTTATATATGTGTATGTGGATATTGTGGGAAATCGGATGGATCTTCCAAGCACATAGTGATACGCTTTCCTACAAGAATTTTACCGACCCACTATGATCAACGAGTTCACGGTAAACGCTTGTGAGATACGAAGAAGAAAATAATAGAGATCAGTTGATGTCAAACTCTATTCACTACAATAATGTGTTTGAAGATTGTGTTTTACTTTGAACAAGGAGAGAAATCTAGAAATGAATCTCCTAAAGCAAGTATGTGAATGTTTCTAAAAAAAATTCTCTGTGTGTGTAGTCTCCATATATATGTATATTAGGAAAATCAGAGATTACATGTCCAAAACATTGCATTGTTTCGCTCGAAATGTCACTAGAGAGAAGGAAAACCGCACCAGGAAACAGGTTCGCAGACCAGTGTCACGACCAGTGACGACCCAGGTCGCAAGGTGCGACCAAGTTCTGTCCAAGAACTTTGCTTTGTTGCATTTTTAGATTTGCAGACAGGAACTTGTAGCGAAGTGTGAAGTACGCCGCGAGGTGCGACACAAGTCTGTCCTTTGCTCTCAAACAACCTCTAGAATAATGTTATACTTAAACTCCACAACTCCTAATTATAACAAATAATACACACACCTTACAGACACATTTAACTATAAATGTTCCAACAAAAAGTAGATTAGACATGTTTCCAAAAATAGAAAAAGCAACTGTGTGTAGATAAGAAAATAGACGAAAAAGGAAAGTGTAGATTAGAAATAAACGGAGGGAGCAGCAAATAGACATATCAAGCTGAATCTTGAGCATTCTCAAGTTTTGATTTTCAAGTTCACTTACCTTAATACATAATTTGAATTTGAAAGTTATGATCAAATAATTCTCTTTTTTGTTATAGTTTTTTCGATAATAATTTTTTGCTACTTGTTTTCAGCTTATGAAATTGTTGAAATGAATTTAGATACTTCACGAGCCATCTAGGCTTATTAACACCGTTTATACCAACTTTTCTTGACAGGGCAGGGTGTCGATTGGGTTGTAGCGCATAGAACTGGCTAGTAGGGGTGGCATGAGATATTTGACAAAGTGGGTGTTGGATAAGGAAGTAGTTGCAAGGCAAGGCAAAGAAGAAAAAAGAAAAAAAGAAGAGATATGGAGTTAAGGAAATAAAAAGGCATCAACAAAAAGTTGACACATCATTTATATCACCTGTTCAACAAGTTAAGAAAGAAATAGAATTGTTTAAAAAAAAGGTAGGTTAATCGTTAAAACTTGTATAGTTGAAATTTTTCTAAGAAGACCGTTAAAAGTTGAATTATTATTGTTCTTTTTTCTTCTTAATTTTTTGAGTAGTTGTTTAATTTAATCCCATATTTGATTCATCGAAAATAATGGCGGAAAATGGAAACAACATTACCATTTGTTTTCACCATGTTTGATTCAACATCCATAAAAACTCAATTTGTTACTTGGTAATAGGCAAATCACATGATTTGTTATTGTCCATTATCCAATGGTCACAAAAAAGTTACTCATCCAACCCAAAAGGAAACAAATTGGTGTGGAATTCTTGCCCCCTTATCTCTCACCTTTCTCTTCTGTCACCTCTATTATCCCTCTCCTCTCTCTTTCATCACCCTCTTTAATCATGGTCATTGAGCTATTCGTAAATTCATCTTTGCAACTTTTTGGGCAACAATTAAAGCTAGCCAATTTTTATTGATCTCATTCAATAATGTTTGCTTCTCAAATTGCGGAACGATTTATCTGAGTAAGTTTTCAATGTACAACTTTTTTCATGTTGAAGTTTTTGGAAATGTTAAAATAGGTATGAGCCATATTTTAGATAAGAAATTATTCATTGATTTTAAATATAAAGTTATGGATCATATGACTCATATGACACAATCTTTCTTGTACATTTTTGGATGTTTTGACAAAGTTGGCATCAATCTTGTTTTTTTTCCTATTGACTTCGTCCATCTTTTGAATTTTTTGGTATTCAACATTTTGTAAATGCATATATTATTTTTATGACATCTATTTTTAGAAAAGTTATGTCATTTATATTATTTTTGAATTCTTGTAGATCAATTGCTTCTCATTTATTTTTGCATTCTTACTAATATGTTATTATTTGGTGAGATAATGAATATTAGACTTATCTCCTTCATTAAACAAATTCTCCAAACAACTTACAAAGCCATTCCTCTTTCTTATCTATTTCCTTTCCCTTTTCATTCCAAATTCCACTGTCTGAATCACACACCCTCTAATTTCACCCAGAAAAAAAGAAAAATCATACACCCTCTAATTTCACCCAGGAAAGAAAAATCATACACCCTCTAAAAGTCGCATTATGTGTTATCTATATCTATATATATATCTAAAACTCAAAGCAAACAAATGACATGCTGCCACATGTACCTCCCCCTCCCAAACAGATGATACAAACTAATCAACAAAAATATATGTATGAAGGCTCGAACACGCAACCTCTCACTTGAAATACAAACATAGTAACCACTAATCTACAATCTTTTTTTTGGTTTTTATGGGGAGAAAAAAAACTATAACATATATCTAAGAAAAGCATTTAAAGATATGGTAACTTACATCCCACAATATACCCCACAATTATTAAGGAGACCCAACATTACATGTAATTAACTACATTGCTATAAACTACATTGCTTCTAATTTAAGAACCAAATTGTAAGTAGGGGTGTTCAGAAGACCTGATATATTTGACCCATCATGTTGACATGTCACCCGGAAAAGGTATAAATATGAAAGTTCATTTTATGGGTCGGGTACCTGACTCGGGAAAAAGATACAAAAATCAGGTCGGTTAATGAGCTTGCTTTTAAGTTACACGTGTATCCCGAATAAACGCAGCGTTATATTTGTTTCTCTTTCTTTTTTCACAGTGACTTTAATCTCCTCTTATAAGATCAGAAACAATTGTGAAAATGTATTGAGTTATCTTATAAGCTACCCAATACCACGTTGTTGTGCTTGTGACTTTCGAGGGGAAAGAAAATATGAATAATAAAAAGAATCAACATTTTACAGGAGAAGTTGGATCAGATGAATCAACTTGTAAAAAGATGGATAGGATGAATCAACATGTTAATGAAAAAATTAGTTGTGATGCAATATGCAAGTGAGAATATTTACGTTATGGTTGATTGGTAGTAGATCCTTTTGACGAATGAGGATGAGAGTTGGCATGCAATTGACAATTGTCACTCATGGTAGTATCCCAAAACACTGCAATCAACATGGATCGACAGTTGATACTAATAGTAGTAGCTTCTTCTATAGCTCTTCCAATGTTTTTTTTTTCATAAAAAAAAGCTATGACACTTTTGCGGGTAGGTTATTATTCAGGGTCGAGTCATGGGTCGCTTTTCTAGCTACCCGAAAGGGGGTACCAACGTATTACGGTATCGCATATTTGGTACCCGAATAACTAGGTAACCGATTATGAACACCCATAAACAACAAACTCTCATTAATCGGTTACCTTCTTTAACAAAACAAGAAAAAAAAAGAACGACATTAACCATCTTAAATAATTAAAATGTAATGCAATATATAAATTAACCTCGGAGCATAGCCCGGGTCAACAACTAGTTTCCCTCTTAAAAGTCATATTATGTGTTATTTCCCAACTACGCATGTACTCTTATCGTTGCTGCTACTACATTTGTAACACATCAATATCCTCATTTAGTCATTTGTTTTCATTTTCACAGAGTCATAAGCGTCACCAATCACTCATCCAATTCTTACTAGGGGTACCAGGGTCATTCTCTTTTAAGGTATGGTTATCTTAACATAGTAACCTGCTATGCTTATCGCAAACCCAAGAACAATAGGTCCAAAAAGTTCTTTCCAAATGAACTTCCCAAGAGGTGCCATCTCCAATGTAAAGTATCTGCAATTCTGCATATGATTAAATCCACAAAAGAAAGAGAGGCCATAAGTTACATATGACTTGCATTTCATTGTAAGTTCTTCATTCACAACTCTACAGGTATATAATCCGAGGTTCATGGTTCTACTTTCTACATTTTTCTTTCTTTTTTTTACCCCCTTTTTCGGAAGGGGAGAGGGGATTTCATAAGAAAAAATAGGCACAATACATTTTCGACATCATCTTTTTCCCTGGAAGCAAATGACACTCACAGCACAACATAGGATTAAAAGCCAAACTAATAGCTTGCTCTAAACCCCTGCCATTAACCCACAAAGCAAAACTCCCCCCCTCACAAGCACCCATCACTCAGAACACAGCCACACACCGACTCTGGAAGTACACGAAATAGAAAGAACTCAGCAACAAATGGGGGCACGTAACTTGCTTTTAAGCTGTTATATTGACAGCAACTGGTCTCCCTCTGCCCATGGAAAACCCTCTGGTGCCATCAGGCATACGAGGGCCAGGGGGCTGCTGCTTTGCTACAATAGGGTGCTCACCATTCATTGCATTGTTAATAGGTGGGGATCCAACGTGTATTCCCCTATTATTCTGATGATGATTATGATGACCCCTTCCACGCCCTTTTCCACGGCCCCGATTACGGGTCTTTTTCTGCCCGCCCTCTTTTTCCAAGGTCTGCTCCTCCACCTGTTCAATGACACAACAAGCTCTAATTATCAGCTCCTGAATTTAAAGAGTTACGAAGCTACTAATCTACAGACTCCGACATTGGGTTGTCTGGGCTAGCAAGAAAACGCTTAGTGAGCACACAGACAACAAATATTCTGCTGAAACGGAAAGGGTTAGAAATAATACTTCCTCCATTCTTTTTCTATTGCAACAATTGAGTTTTTACGATTGCCAATGCAAAACTTTAACTATTAATATCTTTAATTACTCTTTAGTAAAAATTTTAAAAATTTGATATTTAGAAAGGAAACATCAAGACCAACCTAACAAGACCCCACATGACTATATGTTTCCTTTACGTAAAAATCAAAATAGATAGTGAAAGGGTGGTGGGTGATTAGTGTAAAAACCCAATTGCTGCAATAGAAAAAGAATGGAGGAGGTATATTGATAAAAGTGCAAAGAATCTAATGCGTCAATTATATCATATGCTTTACAATTGATATATTCAATTCCATTACTATACGCTACTTGACCATTTATGAGCTTTAGTCCATAGAATCAACAGATTTGACATTCCAAACAGCATAAAAAAACAGAGTGGACAATCTTCAATTAAAGTGGAGTGGAAGGAGACAGATATTCACAGGCTTAGCTTGCCATGATGAATTGACAAGTAAATTAAAACTAGGAATAAGTATAAGAATGTGAACTATATATTTGGAAGTTCCAAGCAGGAAAAAACAGGTACTCACTCTGTTTCATAATATATGGCTATTAATGTTGTAGGAGTAGTTCACATATTAAGGAGCCCTTGCCCCTCATATGTAGAAAAAAATAAAAATTAATTTGCTACTATATCCTTCCATTTAAACATTCTTCAAGTAGTCATATAGAGAGAAAAGAAGGGCAAACTAGGAAACATGGCAATAAAAAATAAGAGCCTAAGGTGACTTGCATTGTGAAACTATGAATAACTCATGTCCTATATTTCGAAAGTCAGAACAGAGGGAGAATTTCAAGACAAGAAGAAGCAATTTATGTATGAACCCATCAATTTTAGAAGATCTAACAATTGTTCAGAAACATTCATCACTTAAACCAATAAAATTCCTCCATTCCTAAAATGTCCATTTTAGCAATTCAGGTCAAACTTTGACCATTGAAAGATACGATTAGTGAAAAACAAAATTATCACAATACTCCCAATGAGGCTCCCGCTCTAAGCATTTAGTGAGCATGATTAAAATATAATTACCAAAGTATTTAGTGAGCATTATTAAAATAAATTTACCAAAGTATTTCTTGATACCAATCTAAAGTTCATATGATAAATTAATTTAATTTTTCGTAGATCAGTTCTAAAAATTTATCATGGGAAATAAAAATGAAATCTTTCAGAGACTTTGTCACAAGTCCCAACCACTAAGAAAAAGCAACAATAATAAGACGACAAAAACACTTACATGCTCATGAGAGTGGACATCAGGCTGTGCTGAAAGGTCTTCTGATGGTTTCTCATTCTGGTTTTGCTCAGATGTGGAAGCATCCTCTTCTTCACATGTCACTTCACCTTCATTCCCAGATTTCTTCCCCCGTGTTTGTGCAGTTTTAGACTGATACCCAAAAAGAACCAAAAATTATATAACAAAGCCACATACATTGACTTGCATTCTTGAGCTTAGCAAACTCATGATATCAAAAGCAGATATCCAGAAATTGTGAAGTTCATTTAAACTCATTCATAATCTAAAACAGAAGGCAGAAAGGGTGGTAGGTTAGAACTTAGAAGTTGCGTCCTCTTAATTTAATATTCATCCATCAACATGCAAGACAAATGGGTTTTCTTTTTACAGATACAACACAACAATGTCAGAGCCCTTGGCCCATTAAGACAAAATAAACTTAGATGAAGAAACCATCAACCAGGTACATTTGTGCACTACAGGCTGGCTTTATTATGTTGGGGGGCCAGCCTATGCGATTTACCTTTCCTAGTCCAAAAAAAAGAAGGTGCAAGACATCACTTTACTTGGCATTATGATCATGAAAGTACAGCATAAAGTGTAATTTTTATCCAGGAGCTGTGCCTTCCAGAAAACAAGAGCCTTCACAAAGAGGAAAAAAGGAAAGAGTGTTGAGAAACATCTACCCCATGTTTAAGCAATGCACGAACTCTTAAGCCATTCCTCCAGTTGCCCTCATCATTTAGCTCAGCAATCTGCACAAAGTATACAAGGGTTAAGAAGATTATGTCATTTCCTTCCAAGCAACTGATAAAGGAAAAAGCGAGTTTTCTACATGAAAGAAAACATGTAAAATGACAATTCATACCGCTTTCTCAGCCAGCTCAATTGATTCATATTCCACGAACGCATGCAACTACAAAATAGAAACAAAATTGTTGATCAAAACTCAGCCATTAAGTCTCATACCAGGTCAAATTTAACTTCTAACATGACCTCTGAACTTTGTTAAAAGGATTTGACGGCTGACGCTTCTTTCAGTGGCCACTGTACTTCACAGTGATCAATTAGTGCCAGAGACCATATCTACTGCTTCATTTATAATAGGTCAAAATGATACTAAGAGGTTGTTTGGTTGACATAAAAATTCATCGGAAGTAGAACTTCCTAGGAAGTAACATAAGGTGAGGTATTTTGGTTGACAAATAATGTAGGAAGTTGTACTTCCCAGGAAGTTGTACTTCCTACAAAATGGAGGAAGTTACATGCTTACAGGACCTAGGTAAGTAAAACTTCCAATGATCAACCAAACAACTTTTGCCACATCCTAGGAAATGGAACTTCAAGGGAAATACTACTTCCTAGGAAATGCTAAATTCCAACATTCGCTCAAACCAGCGCTCAATTTATCATGTAACTAAGATCTTGGATCCCTTGCAAGATAATGCTTCAAAAGCGAATACTAAATTATAGATATGCAATTACTAACTCCTCTCATTCTAGCAGACGAAACAAAAAGATCGGACAGCCTTCTGCATACAGCATACAGTAATGAGAATAACCTCTCATCCTCTATGGAAGCTAGAATTCCATCATGATCCACCAGAATTTTCCATTAAACGAAAACTGTCTAAGAGGACAGACACTTTACATGGCCAAAATTAAAGAAAGAAATCCACCAAGTTTGACTATAATCAAGAATCAAATGAAATGCCTTATGCCCCACGCCACATAACAAATATCAGATATCTATTATAGTATTTTCATTATATAAAAAAGTATACTGCCACAACTTCAAATACTTTCTTTTTGGAGTTTTCTTGTGAAGAGCGGAGGAGGGTTTTGGGGTGAACAGCAGCCAGCTGCCTTTGAAGTTGAAAACTTAAGAAAGTTCGGAATAGAGGGAGCTGAGCAATTCTACTCCCTATAAAACACCCCTCCAACCCCCAACAACAAAAGGGTAAAATAGCAGAAATCCTAAAGTCCCAACCAATGGCATTGATACATGCCTGTGTCTTCATTCCGAATGAGTGAGTCATCATTTGTGGCCAAAACAACAAGCTGCATAGATATCAATTAAATATCTACTTCCTCCATTTGTAAATTATTGTAACACTTAGAATTCTGCACAATTCATATACTAGATATGACCATATTTTGTACGAATAAACAAAAAAGTATTATTATGTAAAATTTTGTTCGTTTAAACTTGATAACTAATTTACATTTTTTACTAATAATAATTAGAGATATTATTGGTCAATGTTGTACATTGGCAAACGTCAAAGTCATATTGTTGCATTTTTTAGAAATGAGAAACTTGTGATCCCAATTAGAAGGGTATAAAAGATCCAAAATAACATTGCAAAAGTAATTTATCAAACACTTACGTTAACTTGAAAAGTTAGTGTCACACAGTAAAATATCTAGTTCTATAACGAAATAAATTATGATAACAACGCATGGTAAAAGAAATAAATTGCATTCCAACGAAGGCCCACAATTACCTTGTTGCAGTAGAGCATATTATCAGTTTTTGATGGCCTGGATGCTGAGGAAGCACCAGTGTTGGAAGGTTGAGGCTGACAGGTACGGATACTCTTTACACTGGAGAAAGATAAATAAGCTTAATAGAAGTCATACATTAGTAGGTAAGCATGCTATTATTTTCTTTCTTTTCGTTTCTAATGCTTTTAATTGTCTTTAATTATAAGTCTTCTACTTCTAATAACACTCCGGTCTTGGAATATTCTCTTTAAGGATCTTTCAAAGAGCATCTCTACCAGTTTTGCTTGTTAGAACTCAGAAGTAAGGCTATATCCAGTCCAGTTAACCTGATAATTACTGATGTAAATTTTATCTGGTCTGATTTGATCTAATCTTGTCTGGTTTGATCTCAACATTGTTGAAAATTTATGTTAACATATTCTCTCTTTCTCTCTCTCTAATAATTAATAATATTGCTAAAAATTCTGTAAACCTTTCATCCCATTCGATTCTGTAGACTTCCAGTTTTTATTTTATCCTGCTTTATTTTTCCTACTTCTACATTTACTTCTAGTTTTATCTGTCCAAGTAATGATATGCCCCCATGCAAAAAGTCGTGAAAGGATAGGTTCTCCGTGAAATAATATTATTTAAAATAAAGAAAAACAAAAATGGTTTGTTCTTCTGACACACACCTTGGCACATGTGCAAGGCCAAGTAGGAAAAACAAAAAGGGAGGAAGGGAGTACTTCATTACAGCTAAATCAGTTTTTTTTTAATGTAGGCTGAATTTGATGTAAATTGACCAATAAGGCCCTATAATAAGATGTATTGAACACAGCCTAAGACAGATCAATTGACAATTGATGTCCCAACGTTTCATCAATGGGATCCTTTCCGAGGCTGATTGTTTCCAAGAGTTTTAAAGAATAGAAGTCAACAGATGCATTTGTCAAGGGAAATGAACAAGTACCTCCCCACAGTTGAGAAAACCTTCATGAGATTCTGGTGACAATGATCCTCGGGTAAATTTTCAGCTACAATTATTCGAGCCTATACATAAATGCAAATAGTCCAGATGTCAGATCTTCTCATTAAAACACAAAAGAATAGATGTTAGATGATATGCAGGAGTTTGGTAGTCTGCTCAGACACTAAACAAATACATAAATTACTAAACAAATGTCAAACTGAACCCATTAGTTGATATAAAAGTCAGTATTGACAGAAAGCCTGTAAACAGGGGGAAAAAACTAGTGCCTTACTTGCAGCTCTTCCATATCAGGGCCAGTTAAAGGATGCAAGCGCTTCACTTTCTTCCCATCTTCACTAACTACCTGACAAGGTAACAGCCAAGACAGCTCAGTAAGATGATATGAAACAGAGTGGATTAGGAAGCAGGATACATCTGAAAACTAGAAAGTAAACTATCACGATAAGGCATGGATAAGCATTCACAAAGAAAGTAAACTATCATAAGAGATGTAGGGCTTACAAGCTTTGTTGAGTTACGTAGTACAGCTGCAAGCTGAGAATTACTGCTTATGAGGGCCTTGATCTTCTTGAAAGATGCAACCACAGATATTGGCACTACATATGGATCGTAACCACGAAAATGTCACTAGTGAAGGGTACTCCATTAAGGAAAAAAAAGGGGAAAGCTCTTATGCCAACTAAAACATGAGGACTGAAAGATTGCCATTTTTCACAGTATAATACTTCATTGAAGTTGATCCACAGTGTGGAGAGGCTCCAAAGCCAACTAACCTAAACACCGAGTTCGGGCGAGTTATAATAATTCAAAATTGGAGCCAAACCAAACTGAGTGGATTGTTATTTTATGCCCAAAAAAAAGGGGAAAAAAGATGATAATTTTGAAGGTTCAAAAATATAAATATATCAAAGAATCAATAATTAGAAGTAGCACAATCATACCAAATCCTTCAGGATCCTTGTTGATGAACCTCACTAGATGATCAGTCGTAGCTAGATTCACATCACTGAAGTAATACTCAACCTAAAAATGCTTTCATTTGTTAGATTGTACAACACATACAGATAAGAAGGTCAAATTGGTTGCATATTAAAATGACAATGATCTTTGTTTCAAAAAGGAAAGATATAACCTACAAGAGAGTTAAGATTACTCATAGAATACAAACTTGAGTTCTTGCATATCGCTCAGATTAATGGGATGCAGCATCAATAGTACAAAGGACTTAAATGTAGATATTTCCTCTGCCATGCAGTTTAATACCCCTTAGAAGAAAATTGTTTGTTGTCACTCTCTTTCCGAGTGACTATACATAGGAAACAACTATTGCATAATATGACTCATCAGAATTCAGAAGTATTAATGTCCATCAGGATTTGATTTGAGTAACGAGACATAAGAGCATCTTAATCAGAAGTATGAAGTCTAGTCAACAGAAATGAAGCTGAGATCAAGTAAGAAGTGTACATTAAAAGAGTCCTTGTCCAACTTGAACTCCACCTAGAGATCCTTATTGTACACCTCCCCCTCAAAGAAATGGGTGGTAGAGGAAATTTAAGTGATCTGAATGCTCCAGCTCTCTGAGACAACCTTACACAATACATTGGACAAACCTACGATCAAAGTTTCCACCAAATTTGGTATTTAACCACAGCTTGGGCCAAGGACACTCAACTTAGTCTCTCCTTTCTCCACCTACAGCAGATGAAAAGAGCTTTCTTTCCTTTTGGGTTTTGTGGGGGAGTTCAGAATTGGTGATAATGCTTAAATTTGGAAGCTCGGTGGCCTGTGCCATATACCAACCACAGTAACCTCACTCCATCTTCTAATTTTACATTTAAAACTGAAAAGAGTAGAGAGCAATACAGCATCCACCAACCAAAATCAGAGGTAAGCAATAATCAATAAGCAAATTACTCAATGCAGCTCACTGTACCTAGATACAAACTCATGCTGCTCCTCTCTTACATCACCCTTCAACCTTACTCTTCATCATCTCACCTTCTACCTCCATCTTCACTTTCAATATTTTAACCAGCTTGTCTCAACATCATATAGATCTATGACAAAATTCAACTACCACAAATCGGTTACAGCATTTAGGATGTTTGCATTATGGACACCTGAATCTTGGTTATAGTTACAGTTGGAAATAAATGCTAATTGAATACAATTCCTTACATTTTTAAAACGGCTCTAAAGGCCCATAAAGTAAGGGACATATTCCATACCTTTTTATGCTAACCCATTCCAAGAAGACAGTCAACAAGATTCAAGTCAACAAAATTCAAGTCAACAGAAGTCAAAGAAGTAAAAGTCAACAAAGAATGTTGGTCAAACTTCTTCTTACTCTGGTGAAATATGTTAAAGCGGGGATCTCCTAGATGGAAGGCAGTTGGAATCAACGAACAATGCAATTTGTTTTTTTTGCAGAAGTTATCCGATGAAAAGGGGGCACGATACAGTGGCTCCAAAAGAAGTGAAGGTCTTTAGGAAACAGACGTGAGAAGAAATTAACTACAATAGACTCAAGGGTTTCAGGCTATAAGTAGAGGGTCATCTATGATCAAACAAAACACAACAACAAACACATCAACCACATATCAAGTAGTTTCTCTCTTTATTACTCAGACACGGATTAAGTGTCTACTTGGATACGGGTGTCTAAGCGTCCGACTCGGCTATTTTGTAGAAAAAAGTTAAGTTTTTAGTTTAAAATGAAGTATCCAAGTGAAGTATCGTGTTGGACACGACAAAATACGACACTCGATTTTTGAGGTAAATGAAGGTGTTGGAGTAACATAGGTTTCTCTAGTTTAGTTTATCCTAGCCTAGGAGTGGATGTTAGTTTAATCAAGGTTCAAAGATTTTCTATGCTCTAGTTTCAATTTATAACGAAGGTGCTTTGTACACAATGAGGAGTTATGCTTAATTAATCTATCTTTTATGTTTCGAGTTTGTGTATACATCCCTTAAATTGCTATTTTGCCCTACTAAAAGTATATCTATATTAATTGCTCCTCTAATTTTGGTAATCTTCTATTCATATATTGCTCACACGTTAGCTAAGAATCCTTTGGGAACTCTGGAGTTTGGATCCATAGCAAATAGGGTGTCATTTACCCACTTACCCAAATTTAATCCGGATCACCAAAACTAGCATCCCCTCTACAATTTAGCAACACATGTCAAATAGTGGATCTAGTAACATTGGCCCATGTATTGAAGCTAATAATGCACCCCACCAATGGGCTTCCTAATAATACAACTTTAGATAACCTCCGCTAGCAAAATTTTTGGAGAAGCCAATCATACCACTAAATATTGTAACCTCAATCCTCTTATGAGTCCAATATCTTAAAACAATAATTAGAACGCGTAACCTTACTTTCTTATAATGTTTAATGAGCCACAAAGGAAAATCATGTAGACGGAATTTGATCCCTAGCTACCAACCCCCAACACTTTAACCCATTGAGCTACTTGAAATCCGCATAAAACTAAAAAATCTAAGTATCTAATACCTATATATGAGTAAGCAAACTAAGTCTTGCACGCTAATCCATAAACTGAATAATAATCTAACACCTACACTTAAGTATCAGCCAAAACACAAAACTTCAGAACACTCTCTCAAATAAAAAACAAGCGCTGTATATACTCATTACAAACGAAAATTCCCCTTCAGTCCTCAACTCCTCACACCACAGTGCATAGAGATCATGACGAGCAGAGCCATCACATACAGCTCCATGGGATGATACATTACCGAAAATAAATTTCCATCAAATATATACTACCTCGTCTCTTAATACTTCCGACATTTTACTTTCTAGGATGTTTTACAATACTTGCAACATTTCGTGTGCCATTTCTATATGTTGCAACGGAGGAGGTACTTTTGATCAAAAAGTCGCTTAATATAAACGAAAAAGTAAACTTAAAAGAATTGACTGACACCAATTCAATGGGCAGATATTGAAAACGTCAAAAAGAGAGCTGCAAAGACACACCTGATTGATGAGTTTCTGCGTATTCTCATCGGACAAGCCATTATTATTCCTTGAAACAGCATTATTACCCTGTCCTTGATCCTTATCTCCTTGACTCACTCCCTCCTGCTGCTCTCCACTGCTCCCTCCATGATGCTGATGATGCTTATGATGATGATTCCGATGATGATCATTCCTATGATGGTGATGCTGATCATTATGATGATGATGATGATGCGGATGATGATGATGATGATGGTGATGATTCAAGTGAGGCAACGGAATAACCGGAAACGCCGCATTAACCTGTGCCGAAGGCGGCGCAGGATAAACATGAACCATCGCCGGCGGAGGAGGAGGCGGCGGAGGAACGATCATCACTCTAGGATCGGCGGCGGAAATCGCACTCGTCGGAGTCGGCGAAATCGGCTTCTTCGGCACGAACTCCGGCGCCTTCGCATTGAGTTTGCTCGACGACGAGTTCCTAGTCAACGATCCTGACTCGGCGGAATCAATCGCCGGAGAATCGGTAATTTGAGGTTGATCGGAAAGTAGAGGAGTAGAATCTAGGGTTTTTTCGGAGGTTTGATCCGCCATTTTTAGGTTTTTCTAGGGTTTCAGGGGAGAGATTGACTCCCCGAAAAGAGGGAAAAAGGAGAGAGAGAGAGAGAGAGAGAAATGGTGAGATAATATCGGTGGAGAAAAATTCGACACCGACTAAGGAGGTTATATAGGAGGAGAGAGAAAACGGCGAAGGCGTAGGAATAAGGAGAGGGAAGGGGGTTAAAAGGAGTGGGTGGTGGGACCCACTATAAATAATGGTTTATGGATTTTGTTTTATAATTTTTAGATTTTTGTTTGGAAGAAAAAATTAATGGATTGAGTATGATTTGATTGGTCTTGCTCAGCTTGATGGGACATTTGGGTCCCATTTGTGCATTGTGGTCAAGAACAATGATAGATCAGATACAACTTTTTTTTTTCTTTTGGGTGCAAATCGAGTAGGGGTAGAAACTAGAAGTAGTACTATTTTGGTTAATGTAGTACTAGTATTGGGAAGTATTTGTCTTATACTCAATCGCTATTTACCGTCCGTATTTACTTGAAATCGTCCGTATTTTTTTCATTAAATACCCCCATGCCCGTCCCCCTTTCACCTCACTTGACTCTCTCCACTCTTATCAAACTTAACCCTCTCTCTCTACCATGAAGCACTAACACCACCACCACCTTCCGAACACCACCACCGGACGACCACCACCGGAGCACCACCACCGGAGCACCACCGAATCAACTTAGCACCACCGAAAATGTCCGAGGAAGGACCCTCAACGCCGCCGGAACGTAATGTGGTAAGTTTAAGATTAAATTTTTTTTTTTATGTCGCCGGAATTTTTTTTGCGCCACGGAAACGGGGTAACGGATCGAAAAATCCGTTACCCGATGGAGGCAACGGATGAAAAATCCGGTGCTTCCTGATGGCAACGGATTAAAAAATCGTTGCCTCTGCGGAAGCAACGGGAAAAGTGATCCGTTGCCTCGATAACGGATCACTTTTCCAAGTTGCTTCAAGCAGAGGCAACGGTTTTTTTAATCCGTTGCCACGTGGAAGCACCGGATTTTTCATCCGTTGCCTCCATCGGGGTAACGGATTTTCGATCCGTTACCCTGATCTGCGGTTTTTTTTTTTTATTTCTTTTTAGTAATTTCTGTTTCATTTATGTTTTAATAATATATTTTTTATTTATTTAAAATAATTTATGTTTTTTATAATTTACGTTTTAATTAAAAAAATTTGTGTGTATTTGTGTTGTTATAATTTATGTTATTTTAATTTATAGGCATTTTAATATTAATAATTATTATGTTAATTTGTGTGATTATATTGTAATTAGGATTTTATTATGTTAATGCATGTTAGTAACATGTTAGTATTATTTAATTTGTTTGATTTAATGATTTAAGCATATTAATATTATGGATTGTTTTTATTAGCATGTTAATATTAGCATTTAAAAGAAAATTTGTAGTTAGTTAAATGTAAAAAATAATTAGTATTAATATTTGTTGATATTTTATTCAAATAATTAGTAAAAAGTAAGTAAATAATAGTGAATAATATTATTGATTATATGTTGTCTAAATGGAAAAATGCTAAACATTATAGGTTTATTTGCCGGACTTTGGGGGTGATTATATAGATTATAATCACATGTTTTATAATGAAACACTATGGGCTGAGAAAAAGGAACTACAAGATTGGGTTACCCTGAACCCTGCACAGATCGAAAATCTTCTGAACGGTAACGCCACCGTTCCTCCAAACCCGTGACTCCTCACATAATAACTCCTCACGAGTCAAGCCCAGGAGCTCCTCAAACCGTACATATAGATCGGAAGTAGGCAAACAAAGACTCACAGTCCGACCCTCAATAGGAACACGTAGGATCTGCCAAACGTCATGTAACATGATCGTCATCTCTCCAAAAGGCGTGTGAAACGTGTTCGTGTCGGGCTGCCAACGCTCTACAAACGCTGTAAGCAATGGGAAGTCAAGGTGCCCAAACATAATCCGTGGTAGCTGCGCAATACAAGATCTATCCAAGCGCTGCAACGACTGCTGCGGGAAACCCCAAGTCGAGAACGGATCAAATGCACTTGGAGCGGTTATGGCACAAAGATAACATCACTAGCGATCGTATCGTGGTATATAAGGGCGCCGACGTGACCCCGTCAACTAGGAATCGGGGTACCGTCAAGTGGGCCCCCGGGCATCGCCTCGGTAACTAACCACGAAGTATCCCTAGCACTCTAGTCCCGCTCGTCATCCGACTACCTCCGGAACTCGACCCCGAAACAAACCTCCCTCTACTACCCTTCCTCACGGGCACATGGGAGGCGGCTTCACCCACATCGGCTCCATCACCACCGCTCAAAGCATGATCTAACTCCCTGCTCGTCCGCAGTATCCCATCCTCGCACTATCGGGCGCGTCCTCGGGAATAGGCATCCGCCTAGCTCCGAGCATCGTCTCGCCCTCCTACTAGATGCATCAACACCACGAGATCTAGTGTGTCGTGGCGTCGATCCCTCGGGACCCTCAAGACCCTAATAATCAATTATGTTAATTACTTATTATTTATTTAATGTCTACGTTATTATATTGTAATTACTACTAATCTATGACCATTGACATTCTATTAACTAAAATTATAACGATAAATAATACTAACATGCATTAACATTGGTGATGGTGTTAACATAATATTATTAAAACATATTAACATGCGCAAACTAAGTAAATTATTATATAACTATTCACTTTCTAATAATTAATTAATTAACTAAAATTACAACAACAACTCATATTAACATGTTAATATCATTAGTAAACATGCTCAAACATGCTAATAAAAACAAATTAACATGCTAATATCATTACAATAAATAATAGTAATATGCTACTAATATAATATAATAACATGCTAATATCATTGAAATATTTTTATAATATAATAACATGCTCAAATTAATTAATTAACTAATTAAATAATAACTATTAAAATTAAATAATACTATTATCACATGCTATTAAACAAATAATTAAATTAAATCAAACATGCATTAACATAATAAAATCCTAATTACAACATAATAAAATCCTAACATGCACTAACATGTTACTAACATGCATTAACATAATAAAATCCTAATTACAACATAATCACACAAATTAACATATTAACTATTAAAATTATAATAATAAATTCAAATAACTATTGACATAAATTATAAAAACGCAAATAAACACAAATTATTATTTTTAATTCAAACGAAATTATTAAAAAATAAATTATAAAAAACATAAATTATTTTAAATAAACAAAAAATAAAATTATTAAAAAACATAAATTACTAAAAACATAAAGAAAACATAAATTAATAAAAAGGAAAAAAATCGAAAAAACAGAAACACCACCCCCACCCTGGATCCGGAAAACAAGAACACAAAAAAAATTTCGAAAAAATCGGGCAGCGGATAGAAAATCCGTTACCACGAGCAGTGGTAACGGATCACTTTTCTCGTTACCACCGCAGAGGTAACGTGGATCCCGAACGTTACCTCTGCGGTGGTAACGGAAAAGTGATCCGTTACCACCGGACGGTGGTAACGGATTTTCTATCCGTTGCCCCGATTTTTTTCGAAATTTTTTTTTTTATTTCCACCATCTTTTCCGGCGAGGGGCGGTTTAAATCACTACTATTTGTTACCTAAGGGGTCGATTTTAACCACAAATAAGTACAAAACTAACCTGATTTGAAGATTCCCCGATTTCCTTTGCCTTCTTCCTTGGGCCCATACTTTTCCGGCGAGTTGTGGTGGTGGTTGGCGTCGGTGTGTTCTTCGTCCCGGTGTGGTGGTCGCCGGTCACCTCTTGTTTGCCGTGTGGTGGTGGTTGCCGTGTAGTGGTGGTTGCAGTGGTGGTGGTGGTGGTGGCTATGGTGGTGGTGGCTATGGTGGGAGTGAGTGAGGAGTGAGGAGTGAGGAGTGACAAGTGAGGGTGAGAGAGTGTGAGAGTGAGAGAGTGTGAGAGTGAGGTGGTGGGGTATGTATATGTAGGGGTAGTTTAGGAGTATTTAAGAAAAAATACGGGCGATTTTCAGTAAATACAGGCGGTATTTAGTAAACCCCGTCTTATAATGTGGCTTCGTCTTTTGTTTGTGCAAATAGTAATTTAGAGATTAGAGAGTGAGATATAGATTGGTGATTGCGGGCCTGCGGTTATGTTTTCTTTGCCTGAAATAAGGGGATTTGGTCTGAATTTTATATGTTTTGGTCTGGTCTGATCTGATTCTTTTTGGTATGATATTATAGTTTGACTAAACTTTGACTATTTTTATACCAGTTATAAGGAACAACATATTCATGTGGAATATTGTTGGATTGTCTATATATGTAATTTTTAAAAAAGTAATATTTATAATTGTTACTAATATGAAATTACATGTATTATGTAATTAGTAATAGGGATTAAAAACATCTGATTGGGTCTAGTTTGAATGTTTCTAGCCTAGTTTGATATGATTCTAACAATAATAAGTAATTAGTTTATGAAATTAGGTGAACATAGCCTAATAATTTATAAAGATATTGTCAATCCGTTATTAAATTAGGATTGAGAATAAGTTAGAAATGAGTCAAAAAGTGTACTAAAATTCTCTTACCACCTTAAAATCTACATTTTCATTGATGGTGTAATATAACTTTGTCTTGTTCTAGATGCTCATTTTACAGAAAAGTTAAGTTACAAAATGTTGATTTTCGTTTGAAAAGTCGCACGAGAATGCATATGTTCCTAAGTACCACCTCATGTGTCGAAGGAGCCAAAGGTAGTTATGCCATGTTCTTTTGGACTTATTTTCAGTTCAATCCAGTTCAGTTCGGTTACTCTCTGCAGTTCATTTCAGTTCAAACTCTTCCAATCCAGAAGAATAAGGCCTAAAAAGAGGTAGCATTAACTTTACATATTAAAGTACAAACTTTAACAACGAAAAAGATAACTTAGGACAAATGAACTTGATAACCAACAAAAGTTTATTATGAACCAACTCCGTATAAGTTCTTTTTTTTCTTTTTGCACAGGTTACGATACCATAGTTCGTTCAATTTGCTAAAATGTCTATAACTAATTCTTTCTCTTGGTGATACAATCATTGTCTTGCATACTAGTACGGATGTCAATTGGGCAGGGTGGTGTGGAGGATGGTCCCTCCACATCCTCACGCACCTAGAAATTCCATCCCCGCCCCACCAACCATGTTAGGGGAAATTTCCAAATTCATCCTCCCCCAGCGAATACATACTTAAAATTGTCCCCGCCCCAACCATCCTCCCATATTTCAAGAAGTTAGTTACAGATTTCTTTAGTTTCACTCTTCACATACGGATCAATGGTGAATAATGAGGCCAATATTACAATCTTACAATTGCAAAGTTAACCTTGAAGACAAATTATTGTTTGCAAAATAAGGTTTATAACGTGGATTTTTTATAATAAAATTACTAAGATGTAATATGTTTTTCAATAGATGGAACATATATAGAAGGGTATAGAATGAAGCAGGGCATACAAGTATTGAGCGGGAATAACATAAATCCACACTCGCCCCATCACTTCACCCTTAGTGGGTATGTATATCATCCCCATCCCCATCCCCGCCCCATCACCCATAAAACCTAGATCCACCCCCCCCTCACTAGGGTGGGAATGAGGCATGTCTCCTATTTGACCTGCCCTACTAATATCCCTACATCTGGGGTGTTTGGTTTATATAGTGGTATGGGTTTGGAATCAAGAATGAAAGTATGAAACCAAAGTGGTATAGGTTTGAAACTTGATACCTAATACCATGTGTTTGGTTTTTTTTAGGAATGAATTTTTTTTCTTTTATTTTATACCCAGAGGTATTGGTACGAGCCATACCTACCTCCCCCTTGAGTTTCTAAACCCCATACCTTACGGGTTTGAGGTATGAGCTTTAAATCTATCAATTTATTAAACAAACACTAGGTATGGATTTTACTCATTCTAAACCCATACCTCATACCAGAATCATATGAACCAATCGCCCTTATTTCAAGACTCACCATAACCATTCTTAACCAACAACTACATATCACATGGCGCCATATTGTTTCAATTTGAAGAATGATTTTGCGCGATGTTATTGCTAAAAGAAAGTAGCAGTATTAAAATACTTTCCGAAATTTTACCTCCCTCCTTGCCCCAACCCACAAAAAAGGATTGAATTGTATCCCTCGTCTATTTATTTATTTGGTACTCGGGAAGAAAAAAAATTATACTCTTAATCAAATCATCAATCAATATATATATATAAAGGAGGAACTTTTCAGGAGCATAGGAGCTCCTCAAGATTTCGAGGTCATAGAGAGTGCCACGCAGGATTGTCATGTCATTAATGTTTATTTTTATTTTTTACAAAAATAGAGTGCTACATAGATTTAAATACATATAGGGAGTTTTGGATAAGCTAAAATTAGAGTTTGATTGTGAATGAACAACCTAAATTGTTATATTATGTAAGTTGTGTATAACTTTTGCTACGTAATTCGGAATATTATAATTTTTTGCATTTGGATAATCGCTCGAAATATCTTTCCGAAATAAGATCCATATACAATATAGTTCTACAACTTATGAAATAGAGAGCGCCACGTATGATTGCCATGTCATTAATTTTTATTTTAAATATTTTAAAAAATAGAGTTCTACACATATTTAAATACATAAAAGGAGTTTTGAATAGTAAGAAATTAGAGTTTGGTTTTCAATAAAAAAACCTAAAAAACCTAAATTATTATATTATCTAAATTGAATATAACTTTTGCTATCTAATTCAAAACATTATAATTTTTTTACCATTGGAGAGTGCTTGAAATATGCTTCCAAATGAG
This sequence comes from Beta corolliflora, assembly GCA_947648045.1. Taxonomy (NCBI): domain Eukaryota; kingdom Viridiplantae; phylum Streptophyta; class Magnoliopsida; order Caryophyllales; family Amaranthaceae; genus Beta; species Beta corolliflora. Next base: position 131,473 of record CANSZD010001350.1, read on the forward strand.
AACCATTTACAATATAGTTTTACAACTCATGGGAAACATATTTAATTAGATGAATGGTAAGATATTTTTTAATATAGTTTTACAACTTATGAAAATTCATTTATTTAGATGAACAATAATATATTATTTATTTTTTTATTTTAAATACATATAAAAATAACTATAAAAATAGCAAATTATATGTGACAATAACAATTATGTCTTTCAAAATCATACTTTTAAACATTGAGTTATATAAAGATAAAGAATACATATCTATAATTTTGAACCTATAACATACCATGGGGGCATTACATGAAAAATCAAATAAAAATTTGTCAATTGCAGAGGTATTATGCAATTGACTAATTATTTTATTCCTAGAATATTTATTGTATACATAATTATTTATGTTTGTCTTTTCCATATATCTATATGTCATATCTTATTTTTTTCTCCATGAACTTAATTCTACTGAAACTAATTGAAAAAACAAGGTTCGCGTTTCTAGACTATTTGAGTTCACGGATCATAAAAAATGGGGAAATTTGATAAGTCTTGATATGGTCATGATTGATAAGAGGTATTTTTTTTTCTCTTAAATAGTATTTTCGATCATTAATAGAGGTTAGATTTATATTTAATTAATTTTATTCATGATACCATCGTTATGATTTTTTTTTGGCTTTCCCTTCTTTCATTTTATATGCATTAGTGTTTATATGTGCTATATTAAAAGTTGAAGTTGTGGATGACACTCAATCATGTTTTACTCTATTCTTTTGGTCCTGCATCTATTAAATTATTATCCTCTACTTTCTTAAAGTATCATTCGGGCAATTTTCATGTTAAAACGGTGTTAACTATTGTTAGTCGTACCAATTATTGGGATACCATTTAATAATAGACTTAGCTACAATATTCAATTGAATATTAAAAAATATAAAATTTATATCTTAATAACAAATCTATAAATTAGAGTATAATGACAAATACTTTCTCTGTTGTTTTTCTATAGCAACAATGGTTTGGACATGGTTTTTAAGGAAATCAAAAATTAGGTAGTTTAACATAGAGGTACCCCTTTAATTAACTAGAGTAGGGGATAAGTAAATCCTTAATAAAGTAGACGCAACTTTATAAGGCAGTTTGAGTAATTAAGGATGATTTGATTAACATAAAGTAAAGACAATATTGTCAATTATAGTTTCTTTTTTACCAAAAGTAGAGTAGTTCCAATAGATGAAACTACTCAAAGTGGTGATTGTTGCAAATGAATTAGAACGAAGGAACTATGTAAATGCAATAGTGTTGAAAAATTTGCAAAAAAAGAAAAGAAAAGAAAACAACCCGTGCAACGCACGGGCTTCAAAACTAGTACACATATAAAGACAAACATACCACTCCACTTTTAATTCAAAACTACTACGTGCACATTACTATAGAATATCCATCGATGCTTGACATCTGTACAACATTTAGCACCAAGTCCACAAACCATGGTACGGGAGATGATAACAGCATGAACAATGGATAATGAATAACCGATAAACCACTCATGAAATCACCAATTCCAAGGAGAAGAAATACTCCGAAACATTCTTAACATCCAGAACTCAATGCAATACGACATACGTAGCTATAAAGGTACTACAGAATTGTTTAGTCAGCAAGCACTCTTACCATTAAGATACCAACCTCCGAAACACCAAACGCGCACAACTCTCGAGAATTCACATGGTTTTGGCTTCGACTTGCCATGAAGCCCTGATCATCTTTTGCTCTCCCTAAACTTATTCTTTATTGCTTCCCAAAATGCAGGAATTGCTACATTATTCGGTACTTCTTTGAATGATGGCAAGTAGTTTACATCCACTATCACATGGTCTCTTGTGCCTTCTTGAATCTGTCAATAGACGAGAACTTTGTTATAGGAGTAACTACACCTTGATCAAGTAATAGATTGTCAAGTGCCATCAAAAAAGTTAATTATTTGTGACACAGATATAGAGTACAAATAAATTTAGCTCGAGCCCGCGATAGCACACATGAGGAGGGGTTTTCCGCCCCTTTACTAGTTCCCTCTTTTCAGATACTATGTTACTTGGGACTCTAGGACCATATCAGACATGGGTACGTGTCTAGGTGGCCATTGTTTAAAAGAACACATTTTCAACTGAAGTGTCATAGTCTCCATACCTACACACTAAGTTTTGAGCATTGAGACTAGTATTTGAAGACAGATGAAGAGTGCGACTATTATAGCTCATATACCAAAGCCTGCTTCCACCTATTGAGCTGTGGACAACTGTCAGAGGCTTAGCCAAAAAGGGTTCCCACAAGCCATTACTTTGCTTTCCCAAAATAGTAACTAGAGTTCAAAAATGACCAAAAAAGCACAAAATCATGATTTGAGTACTCACAACCACATCAAAGCCAAAAATTGTAAGATCAAGCTTGCTTCTTAGCCAAGTTGCAGCATTTTTAACTAGCTCGAGGTCAAGAGCTTCATCTCCGAACTGATTTTTCTCGGCAGTGGGAAGGGACTTCAAGCTGTGAAAGACAATAACTCGGTCAATGGTGGAAAATCAACTATTTACATGCAAGTTTGAAGCCAGGAAGACGTAAATGAATAACAACAACAGTACCTATCAAAGACTAGAGGCTTTAATTGATTCATTTGGGACATTTTGATCAGCACATCTCCATTAGGAGTGGATTTCTTGACTGCATGGAAGACTTTCTCACCCAAGACATAGAATTTGAAAAGTGTGGATGAATGATCTACATATTCCTGCGTAGTTTGGAATTTCAGACTTGAGATTAAAGCTTGAAGAGAAGAGCACTAGCAAGTAGCAAGTAGCAACTAGCAAGTATCATTAAGAATGATTATGAACATCTAGGTTCTTGCCAAAGCAAAGTTTCATTCATTTCATAAGATCAAAAAGGGATTCCTTGTTACGTGACTTACGTCCCTGGACCTGACAGCCATTACAAGACTATCTGTACCACCTCATCACTTGAAAATAGAATAAACTGTTCTTAAGAGCATCCACTATCATTCTACCACAACCTATATTAGTAGTAAATTCAGACAATGTAAAACAAAGATTATTGACAGCTTATCAAATACCCCTCATCCAGTAAAGGGGCATTTGGTTCAAAAGGTTGGAATGGAAGGTATGAGAACCCCATGTTCTGTTTTACAGTTGAAAGGTTTTAAAAGATAGAGAAACCTATCAAAATCTGTTGTTGCATGTCTTGAAGCAGATCCAGTAGTGCTAAAAAGATATCCATATTGTCAGCAAAGTAATAGGCCAGCAACTAATAGCACACAGGGAAACCTTTAAGGAAAAGAATGAAGCGTTTTAAAAGGCACAGCACACATCTCAAATTCAAATTCTGTAACAAGAATATCAAGACAACATGAACTAAAGGGGCCTATTGGTTCCACTTTCATTGACCAGTTTGATGGGCTTATTTGTATATAAACTAAGTTTTTGGTTGTAACTTTAGTAGTAAAAGTGCGGCATTAAGCTTGGAAGTTAAAGTAATTATACTTGGTCACATGTATGTCAAGTTCCCTATTTGCTTTTATTTTCCTTATTCAGTTGAGTTTCCTATACGTTGCAGATACTAAGAAAATTCGGTTCACATACTTATATATTCACAAGTCCAAACCACGTTGGAAGGTTGGACGATTTTGATTAAACTTTTGTGTTTAGCTTCAAGCTTTAACAAACAGAGAACCAGATTCAGAAGTGAATCCAGAGCCAGAGTTTTATCTCCTTCATTGGAGATCTAGAGCAGTTACTAATTTATCCGTCAAACCCTTAAAGCCGGTGTGATACACTTTGTATCATCTGGATCCTTATCTATTAAGTTCCTCCGAGCCTTCCCATTCCTTACCCTTCATCATAAAGATAAATATTGCAACACACAAAGAGGCAAGACAGTCGGGATTAAAATTAAGGCGGTTTGAATTTTGCTCACCTGAATTATAGCTGGAAGGGGTACCTGGAGATCCTTATAATCTTCTAAAGTAAAAACAATTGCCTGTAAAATTTGCATAAAGATCAGAACACTTGTTGGTTGCCTGTCAGAACATTATAGAACTCCCAATTGCAATGCCATATGGCAGTATAAATTTGCACGCTCTCTTATGTTCACAGAAAGATAAAAGGTTCCCAGGTTCAGTACAAGCATCATAAAACACAAAACACTGTATTATATTCACACAGTTCTTATTTACATTGGAGGTCAATTCTGTCCTTAATTCAAATTTAGAGGGAAACAAATGACAGAAGCATGTATTCTATACTTTTAAGAACCTTTTTTTTCCCTTGAATTATATGCTCAAGCTATCATACACATCTTAATGACATGCCAAAACATCAACAATATAATTTTGAAGGACACAAAATATTGTTAAAACTGAATGTCTGTGTAACTACAACTACAAGTCTACAACCGAATTTTCTAACTACTTCCAAAAAAAACACTAAAGGCCCGTTTGGTAAGAGGTCATAAATGGTGGGAATGGTAATGCATTATAGTGTAAATTTGTACTAGAAATCCAATGTCATTACCTATGGTAATGCTACTTCATCTCAAGATATCCATTTTCTTCCTAAAATCTCATTACTATCCATTACCACTTGGGAATGTGGTATTGGATGGTAATGAAAAATTATAAAGGGAAACCCATGTTTTGTGATAAAGTTTTATTTCCATGGTCATTGACAAGAGAACTTCTTTACAAATTTACACTAAATTTCATTACCATTACCACTATTTATTACCACTAACCAAACGGGGCGTAAAGGTTTCAAAATTGCAATCAAATTCTACAGATATTTGACTTTTCCAGTAAACTAGATGAGGCAATTATTTTCCGTTCTTAGCCAACCTCTTCAGGGTCCCCCCCATCCACCCACCCAACTCTTATGTCAAGTCACTCTATCCATCTCTCTGGTCACAGGCAACCCATCCTCAAGTGATAGGCAAACTTCTTCCACCTGAATTTACGTTCTTCTCCCATTCTTCCGATCTTCACTTTACCCTATCTGTGCAACCAACTCTCTTCCGCATCTTCAGAAACCACAGACTAGCCCTTCCCAACTGAATCTGACCCCATCCTCGCCTCATTACATGATTACATCATCTAAAAGTGCTGCCCAAGTTCCCTCATATCTCTGCTTAGGTAATCTCCCCTCAACATCATCATTAGCAGAAGTGACTAAAGCAAAGCAGGAAAAGTAATAGCAGAGTAGGAGCAATAATAGTTTTGGTGAAAAGCAAAGTTTGGAATTAAACCAAAGTATAATGTATGTGACTAAAGAGCGACAGTAATGGCAAAGCAAACTTTTTGTCAAACAGGTTCATCAAATAAACCAGCATTGATGTGTCAAACAGTAGTTAGCTAGCTGAATCAGCTAGCGATTAATTGTCAAACAGGTTATCAATGAGCAACAGTAAAGTTTTTTCACTTGCTCATTTGACGGCACCAATTCTTCTGTCAACATATGACTGGATATGATGTATATTTCAAACCATGGTTATACTCAACCATAGATAAAGTTCCAATCTACAAATGTGATTTCCTAAGCGCACTGAATTCATTGCTTACTAAATAAAGATTAAAGACTAACAAATATAGTACATTACCATGCTGTGAGCACTTGATACACCACAGGCAACTTGTGGTTTCACTATGCTTGGAAGGGATACCTTAGCCTCCATCAGCCTTTCTATCAATTTAGGATCGCTATAACAGTCAACCTGCACATTCAACCCACAAAATTTAGTATTCAAGAAAAACTCTACCAGGAAAAGTTAGTTGCATAGAGTCTTTTTGTGCATGTGTACATGCTTGTGTTCAGAAACATCAGGATCTACACAGCACGCTTATTCTACTATGATCAACAAGGACAGAATAGATGATTCGCGACAATATGTTGCATAAGAAATTCTTTAATCAGAAATAAAAGCAAAGAACTGTGGATAGTACAAAAGGTCAAAAAGTAGTAAGCATATTACAGGTATAAGTGTATAACATTACGGCATTATGTTCATTCCCTTTCAAGTATAATATAACTGAAATTGTTGATCATCTTATTCAACTTCATCATTCAGAGAACAAAGGTATACACAATAAAGTACCTTGAGAAAATGAGCACCCCTAATCTTTGAGTGGCCTTCCTTGTTAAGAACCTCCAACCCAAGTAGAAGATATTGGATCTTGAGCCGATCCAAAACAGGGTAAATATTATTGAATGGATCAATAACACAACAGCGAGGGTGATCCGCCAAGGTCCTGTATGTCATCATAGTAAAAATTTGTCAACTGCACCACATCTGAAGACATGAACCCAAAAGAACATTTTATGAACATCTTAATCACTTCAGTAGAAGTTTGAAAAAATTAGTAGTCCCCTGCCACATAAAGGTTTCAAGTTGGGTAACACTACCATATAAAAATTCACAACATAGGACATTCAAGCATAATTTGTAAACAACTTAACCATCTCTTGATAACAGCTAAAATCATAAAATTACCTACTCTATTGGATAGAGGGAGTAACAAATATCAAAGTAGTTCCTCTTTCAATGGAGAGTGGGGTAATGGTTGTAGCAATCAAGGGTAACACATATTTATTAGCCTGTTCCACAGAAGCATTACAAGGGCATGTAGCAATTCTAGACTACTAGCAATGATCACAACACAACATCTACAAGGTCTAGAGAGCTTGAACTATAACATTCCTCCCTTATAAAATTTTGTGAAAAAAGATTGATTCTTAATTAGCTTTTTGAAACAAAGATTAGCTCTTAATTTGGGTTTTAAGTTTATAGATTTGCCTTTAAGTTAAAAGATTCTTGGTCCTTATGTTGATTTAACAATTGAATAGACATTAGCTCATTAGTTATCACAAGGTTTTACTCTTGAAAAGTGATTAGTAAAAAAATCCAAGACTTAGGGGTGAAAACTTGCAGATTTACAGTCTTTACAAACAGAACTCTCAAGCTCGTTGACTGGAATCTGACTTTTACAATGTTATAACTTATAAGACAACTAAACAACTGTACTAGCATTTTCTTTTTAAAATAAAATTGTAACAATGTCATATCTAATAGGAAAAGAAACAGGTTAATCAGCAGCTAACTCTAACAAGCTGAATCAGAAACTGATTCGTTTTTCTTGCTTACATTCAGATAAAAACGACTGTTCTAGCCTTATTCTCCCAAAGAAATATATCAGCAGAGCGCCAGACATTAGATAAGTAACACAACAAAATCCAACAGAAATTAGGAGTGTTTATAACTTATATATAACAGCAGCAACAAATGCTGCTTTCATGCATTTGCTTCAGCCAGCCATACTTTTAACTCTATTCTTCATTGCTTAACATACCATGTAGCCCATGCAACCAGCTTGGCTATTTTGATTATCAAGCATCATTATGCATTGAAAAGTTGGTGCGAAAGAACTTTCATATCAACCTCACTAAAGAATTCCATATCAGATGGTCATTCCGATTCCTTTAGATGAAACTTTGACAAGCTGCTACATCATATAGTTTAAAATTGCTAGATATAATTGAATCTCATTGTTCAATATTTGTTCCTCAAATGTCATATCCATTCACTTGGACATAAGATTTTGCGAAGGAATTTTCCTCCCAAGCTTGCTAAGAAATCTTATTCTACGGCCACCAAATGAGAAATTTGGAACCCTGAGTAGTTGCTAAAGTTGTCACTCTACAGTTCTTGTTAGAGATAGGATGCATAAATCGAGATCTCTCCACTCATAAGTCATAAGCAGGAAACTCGTATTGTCAAGCACTACACTTCACTCCAAGTCTCATAAAAACACCCATATTCAGGGATAAAGCAGCAATAAATTGTTTCATCATAATGATTAGGTGATTTGTAACGTATTATGCTAGACTTGTTCCCAGGTTCCATGGGAAAGACATGTATAATGCAAAAGTCCATAGAAATTTCTTCATAGAGAATATAGAGCTCCAGGTTTTAGGCAAACCTTTATACACACACAAAAGAAGGTTTGAGATTTCAAAACATTTTCCACTCCCTCTTGTCCCTTCCTTCTTTGTAACTTAATCTTGCTATATGCTTTTTTAATCAAGCAAAATTATTCAGAAAAAGCAAAATCAATCAGAAAAAAGTAAAATTTCTATTAAGTATTGCAGATATTGAGAAGGTACAGATGTAGTGGCGTGGGATAAACACAAGGCTTGACATTAAATGAGACATCAAAAAAGGGAATTTGATACATACATGACCATAAGTCAGCTTATAAAGTCTCCACATCTAATTCTTGTTATATGTGCGATTTCTTGCGATTTCTTTTTACGGAGAGCTCAGCCGTACAATAACAACAAGGAAAGAAAAGAAAGAAATGAGATGACATGCATTTGAGGAATGCAGGCGTTGAAGGACAGCATGACTCAATATTGACTTGCACAAGTCAAATTTGATCTTATCATCATATCATATTTAAAATATAGAAGACTCAAGAGTCAAAATTTCCAAAAATATAAAAGTACCTTCTCAATTCCTCCACGCCATTTGTGTAAATGATTTTAGGGATAACTGATGAGTCCAACTCAATAGAAACAATATCATCTGTAGCTTTATGAAGGATTACATCAATTTCTTGCAGCTGCAATGGTAAGGCCAGCTCGTAACTGAGAGGCAGAAACATCAATTCATGTTGGACTGAATACAGTGGAAATGCACCTCTCTGCCAAATGGAACATATATGCTTCACTTAGTATGGGTGGAGAAAATAATCTGCAGAAAGAATACGAGCAAAAAACACAGCATGTCAATCATAACGGTCATCACATCACCACTAGCCATTCATTCCAAAGCGATACCTTTCTAAAACAAATTGATGCTTAAGCTTGGGGATCAAGAATAGCACGGAGAACTCTAGCCATCTAGTGACTAGTGAGGCCCTACTAGAGTATTAACCATAAGGAGCAGTGATAGGATCCCATATCCACACCACCTTCCCCCGATCCTTGTTTGTCTAAGATATCATTACAAAGAAAAGGTGCGCTTCAAAGACAGTAGAATCCACTTTAGGCCTCTGGTAGGACTGTCAGGTCAATTTACATTGGTTTCTAACTATATAGATGCAACACATAACATATTTCACAAATTCACTTTGGCTTTTTCCAGGATATAATACTCTATTGGGTGGTTCTGTGCCTTTGTTGTAATTTCCGAGGTATCTGATTACTAGTGGAGGTAGCCGAGCAATGAGCACATACTCAAAGTCTCAAACCCAATGAAAAATGAAGAGCCTAAGGAAAGATTAGTCTGAGGAAGCACTGCTTTGCCAAGATATAGCACGGTCAAAAGTTGGTGACTTGCCACTGGAAGCTTGGCAAAGCCGTGATTGTGCTACTAGAAGGGTAAAGATCCATAAAGCCTAGTTCCTAAAAGCTTGCCACCGTCATGCTATGCTACGACACAGAGCCTGGATTATGAACATATTTGCTGACTCGCCCGCTATTTGCTTTGTAATTAGAAACATATAGAAGCCCTCTTTACGGTGAGTTTATACTTAGAACTTACTATTAGCATTAGAATAATATATATAATATAGCTTAAGAGGGAACATTCAGAATTCTTAACATTCAAGTTGTTGGATTACAAATTTAAGGTCCGCATTCATAAGTAAGTTTCTCTCTTTCTTTCTCTTTATGTTGATAATATTGTTTCATTGCTATTCCATAGTTGTTTGTTTTATTCTTTCTAATATATGTGAGTAGATCTATGATCTAGGGTTGAAATAAAACCCTAGTACGATCCAACACCTCAAAGTATTCCCAATTTCCCAATTAGGCTAACAGATGGATTATACATGTTCATGTTTGTTAGAATTGTGGCAATCATTGAAGCTAAACTATACATAGGATTCTTGATCGATTAGAGTGTCCCCAACAAAAACATGATCTTTCTTAATGAAGATAAAAAGAACTTCCTAGGATATAGGAAATTTGTGTTCAGTATCTTTTTTATGTTGGATTCCATGAACATCCGTATGAAAGCATATTTAAGAAGCCATTCTTTCTTTGAAAAAACTTAATTGGTGACGAAAAAGGCGTGTTTTCCTGTCAAGTACATAATCAGACAATTAGGGTAGAGGTTATTCATTGCACTGAGTCATATTAGTGGTGGTACTCAACCTTCGAGTCTTTCATACTGCTTGATTAAACCACAATGCATTGTTGATTATAGTTGCACTATTCTAGATATTAGTTTACAGCAAAATTTATCAGTACATGCCAATAACTGAAATGCTTAGAAATCAAGGGTAACTAGTAGTAAGTAACTTCTATTCTTCCCGTGAATCGATACAGACATTCTTGTATACGCTATAACTATATTGTGCACTTGCGGAAACCAAACTCCTAACAAATAGCTAAGCATGCTAATTTCCAATTAATCTTACTCCCACTATTCCTACCAAAAGTTACATAAGAAACCGGCAAATGCGACAAACCAAAAACCCACTGGAGAACCACAAGTCTCAAACCATTTGTACCAAAGATGGGAGCATAATGCACATTTGAAACCCTACATACCCCCAAGCACATCATAATTGGTACATCTCTTCAATTTCCGATCCTGTCTTACTTCTACCAAAGCTAGTAGATTATTCAGCTGATTTATGTTAGTCAAACAAATTGGTTCTCCTAAAGTTGGAGCATCCCTCCAAAACATTTGGAGTTCCTAGTACCCATCACACGCAATTAAAAGTGCTTCCTCCACATGAATATCTAGTCCAAGTTTCTTCAGACATTGGATTTCATTCCCATCTAATTGACTCCATAATTGGTGGTGGAATAAAAAGCCACCTTTTACACCCAAACATTCCGGATAAAACTTCCACCCTTTAAGACATCCTCAATTCCTCAGTCCCCAGTGTAGACTCCGTAAAATCGTACATCAAAAAAATAATGATGGCTCTCAAATAATATATATGTTATTTGTAACAATATATACTAGATTACGTATATCTCCTTTTGTGTTAAGCTCGTCAATTTATCTTAATCAATGTGTGATGTGTCACTATAAAAAGAACTTTACAGCAATGTTTATATTAAATTACTCCTAATCTTTTTGGTGCAAAGACAAAGAAACTTATTTTGTTTTCTTTACTACTATTATTTATGTCAATAAGTTTACCATTATTAGTATACCTTATTCCACTTCTTCCAAGTGCAAGTTAAACCAAGAAGCTTTTTGGGTTTTTTAAACCAGATGGGCCCTCCTTTGCGCACTGCCAAGTGCCAAAGGATAGTCTACAGAGGACACAACTACTCATATTTTACTATAATACACTCACCTAACCAACACTTAAATCCAGCTGATTCAAGATTATTTTAATTCAGATTACATCGCAAGTTGCTGAGGCAGAATCCAGCCCTTGCTTCCTCTCTCCTCAAACCACCCGGTTCCGTTACACATCTCAGTTCAATGTTTTACGCTCACACTCACGTCCAGAAACTATATAGAAGAAGCCAGTATGCTTAATTTTGTAGCGATGGCCTTACTGATTGTAAAGTTGCTGATGAATGTTAAGGACCATCTAGTGTCTAAATGTTCAGTCTTCGTCTTCCTTTTGACTTTTTTACAAGATAAATACATACAAGCCTTGGATATGGGTCATTGAAAGTTAAGATGTTGATTTCATATACATATATATGCTATTTGCAAGTTCATCACCCACGCGGTTACCTCCCCACCACCACAAAAAAAGAAACGAAAACAGAAGAAATCCTAAGGAAAGGTCTCTTTATTATATTATTATTGCTCTGCTAATAGCAAAAAAAAAAATTCCCTTCAGCGGGAATTTGTCAAAAACATTTCAGATTTTCCAGCAAATGACGTGTGCTTCATCAGCGATTCATAAACATTTAATTCTAATAAATGCCAATAACATATACTTCCTCCGTTCTGAAATAAGTGAAACACTTCTCTTAAAAAGCTCTCACATAAAAGAGAGGAGTGTTTCACTTATTTTAGAACGGAGGAAGCATACACTCTTCCTCACAATGCCATCAACATTTTTCAGCATTGCTGCCCTAGGTACTTTTGACTATCCTTCGTCATCAAAACAAACAAGAGAACAAAGAAGAGCAAATAGACTTTGCTTCAATTAGATGGAAATTAAGGTTCATCTTTGCAATATTAAATTTTACTCCAAAATATTAGGGCTTTTCGTAAAAAGATCTCCTCTTTAGCGGGCACTTTTCTTTGGAGCCATGATTAAGGACAAATTTTCTAGTCACTACATAGGCAACTTGTAGAGTAGGCAAAGACTAAGGTCTCTTTCATTACTACATTCAGAAACAAATTAACCTTAAAATAGAAATATTATGCTCCTTATCTGTGGTAACGGAATAGCACAAGCTCCAAATGTTTTACAGCTCACCTTACCAAAATCTGCTTGCCGAGAGGGCTTCATACTGTAGCCGACAGTCAGGACCTTGTTGGAAGCTACCTGTTCACAAAATCAAACTGATGAGCGTTATGCATCATCACCACCCATCCTTCCTTAAATAAATAACAAAATCAACAGAATGCGTTAAGCATTCCCGATTTTCCAGCAAAGATAACTACAATAGAGTAATGCCTCTTTGCATATCTCTGACACCAAACTGCAAGCTGATCACGGAATTAAGAGAGTGCAGGAAGCTAAATTAGACCTTAAAGAACCCAAAAGAAAATTTTTGTAGCCTTAGTCATCTTTACTTAGCAGTATTAAGATGTCACATAAAAGGTCTTCGGAAGAAGCAAAGACAAAAAGAAAAGAATAGAAGTGACAAAGATGAGATAGGACAAAAGACAACATGACAGAAAGCATATATCAAGTGTATGAAGTTATGTGTCAAATACGATGTCAAGTTAGAATTATGATGAGGGCTTGTCAGATAGGCCTGTAGAAGACTAGTATGCTACAGCCTTAATCCCAATGCAGTGGAATCAGCTCCACGAGTGAAGATTCTACCTCCCGTGGTCGTCAGCAAGGATCCTCTACCTCTATTCTCTTCTGCCAGGCGTTATATGCTCCCTTGCGAACATAACTTGTTCAAAACATTCTTTATCCAAAGATGCTTCTTCTAAAACTCCAATATCCCAAATCTCCACTACCCTAAACGGTGCATCATCTAGTTGACGTCTCACATACACAAACCACCATAATTGGATCTCTAATATCTTGCACTCAATATTTGTAACTTCAACCTCTTTCGAATATCTTCTTCCGAATTCTATCTCTTAAGAAAAGAAAATGCACATCTCTACCACCCATCAATCTAATTATCTCACAAGATCCTTTCTAAAGGCCCATCACTCAAACCCATAAACAACGTTGTTCCAACAGCCGCCCCATAATACTATCCTTTTATCTTTAAAGGTACATTATGATCGCAAGAAATCCAACTTTTTTTCCTCCCCATTTGAGTCACCCCGACTCTATCCTACAAGTCACGTCTTGTCTTTGCAGAATCGACTCGAAGTACTTATACATTCCCTAATGGACAATTTTTTTTCCATCCAATGTTACTACATTTTTCGATTAACTCTCGTTAATAAATTTTGCACTACATGTACTCCGCTTTGCTCCGACTTAGCCTAAGCCCCTCAAGATTCTAATGATTGCATTCGTCGCACCAATTTCGTGGTAATTCCATCTCTAGTCTCGTCCACCTATACGATATCGTCCGCAAACAACATACATCACATAATTTCATCCTCGAGCGGTCGTTATATCATCTAAAACTGTCGTGAAGAAGACAGGACTTAGATGCAGGTCCCTAATGTAGTCCTACCCTGATAGGGGAAATCCTCCATCACTCCTTCACATGACTTGAAAATTGAAATTTCTTATTGTGTCCCAAAACATATCCTTAATTATGTCAATATATCTACAAGGTACACCTTTTTCGGCATTACTGACCAAAGTATGTCTCTTGGTACCTTATCATAAGCATCTTCTAGGTCAATAAAAATCATGGGCATATCCTTCATCCTCACCCTATAATATTCCATCATCAATCAAAACAATTTTACAAAATGTGTGCTAACACCAAAAAGGGATTCGAGACACGAAATTTAACATAATACTCCCTTCGTCTCAAGTGATTGCCACATTATCCTAACTCCTTGGAATTAAGGGATTGGCATGATTTGACCAAAATGCAAGCATAAGTAGGAGTGTTAAGGAATTCCAACCATGATCTACTACTGTGTCGGAAAATGTCGAACCCACAAACATAGTATGTATACTATCAGTCATCAGAGGCTTAAATAGATTACGCTATTCAACAGTCATCTCATGAATGTTTTGCTAAATAACTATTCTCCTCAACTTATTGAACGTAAAATAAGTTCATCAAAATAACTTCAGTAACAATAAGCTCAGCAAAAATGAGTCAAGATAAACTCGTCAAAATAATTTCAGCAACAATAAGTAAAGTTCAGCAAAAGTAAGTCAAGTGTAGGCTTGTAGCAAAAATATATAAGTTCAGTTCTGTAGATGAGTAAAGTGCATCAAAAGCAAGTAAACTTCCGCAATAAGTAAAGCAGACAAAAGTTAAGTTTAGCAAAAAACAATTAAAATTCAACAAAAACAAGTTTCACATACACAAATTAAAAAAAAAATAAGATGAGAAAAACAGAACGTAAACGTATGCTAAGACCAATAAAGGACCCAAGAGAAAGACTTGAGGATGATAAATGATGGGATTATTAGGGAAAACAAAGTTGGTCTAATACGAATCTATTTCCTTTTGACAGAGTTTCCAAATTGATTTTGCTCTGATTTGCACTTTGGTGATTACAAAAGAATATACTACTGGAGATTTTCATACAGAACCAGCAGGATTTAATCCCCAGTTTCATGATGCCTTCCTCTCTTCCACACTGCCATCTTGAATCCTACTTTCTCCCAACTCCCTGCTTTCTATGTTCTCCCACTCTTACAATCTTATCTCCTTCACTTTCCTACTCTCCTGTCATCTGCATCTCAGGTCCACCATCAGTGTATCACAGCAGAATCCTCACAAAACCACACTCTCCTATTGAATGAAAGGTTATGTTGCACTACCTCCTACAACTTACCAACAGTATGAACGCCCTCCGCGGCTCCGCCACACATTAACCTTACTCAGGTTTAAATATTTTATAAAAAACATCTTCACTTGCAAAACAAGCCACGAATAGGAGAAAGACAGGAGAGAAAACAAATGATCATGCCAGCCAATCTTCCAAATGAAGATAATAAATGAAAAAAAGAAGTAAAAAAGGTCACCATTCAATCTCTTTGTCACTGGTAGGTCAGATTAAAAACCAATACCTTGTGTATTTACTTCAGTGTGCAGCTTTGAAACTCCAAACATTGGGAGTTGAGACTTCAAAGCACATACCAATATCAACAAAAGTCCCTTCATTTTAATTTTACTGTAGAGTGTAGACTACTATACTGGAATTTGATAATTTCCATATACTGGAAAGAGACTAATGATAGCACACGCAACAATATTTGCCAAACCTTTTTATTCAGGAGGCACAAACTCAAAGGCAGCTCTTCCAATTTCTTAATATGATGAACACTTGGATGCTTGATTGTATCTCCACCAGCATCAAGATCTACAGAAAAAATTGAACGCATTGCGACACACTCATCATTAATCAAGGCTCACCAACCATCCAAATTATTTCACAAAAGCAGGTTAAAGAACAAGAACAATCAATATTCACAGCTGTAATGTTACATGTCACAAAGAACCAGGCACGCAGAAGATCATTGTGCAACAAGTAGAAATATATATCAGGCATGCAAAGAGCAGCTACCTATGCTTATCTGCTACAGCCTTATACAGAAACTCTATCTCATAAAAAAGCCAGCTTTCAGAAGTTAGGAAACTAAATGATGCTCCATATTTTCACAATAGGTCCAGCTCATATATCAGCTACTTAAGAATATGCTTGATTGTGAACAAGAACCAATTTTTGTATGGCGGAACACTCTTATTCCCTAGCAATTTCTGCAGTATCATTATACTCTTTAAACTGTAAAGGAGAGTGTGCTCACCAAGAATACTTAGCAAATACCCATGGTCACATAGTTTATGACAATGATCCATCTTGTGACTGGGAAGTACAAACAGTATTTTTTTCCCAACATCCTCCCAAGCTACTGCAATTTCATCCTTAACAACCTCAACAGTAGAAATACTGAATCTAAAACAAGTGAATGAATATATTTCGGACATCCTTTTCAAAATGTTGACCTGCACGACAAAGATAACCAAAGATTTGTAAATTTAGAACTCTATGGTCAGACATGGGCTCCTCAGAAGTTTACATCAAAGATAAACTTCAAAAAATCAGAATCATACAACTGGGGGAAGCAGCAAACCTTCAGGCATAAAAAAGGAAGAGTGAAAAGTATCATAAGATAAGTGTCAAGGAAAGAGGGTCATTCCCAAGGATTGCATTCTGCAAATCGCATTTGAAATGTTCTTCTAATAAAAAAAAACAAATAAATACATCATGTTTCAAAATACAATTAGTGTTAAGGACATTGTAGAGCAACTTTTATGATTCACGAGTTATAAAGTTAAACAAGAGTTTAAAGGATCAAATTTTAATTTCAGGCCATCAATGATATTCAATTTCTTTTTCACAATGCCTTAGTCTACCAAAAAATATACATTTCCCTTCAGTATTAGATTGATATGACAACAGTTCATATTACACGCTCACATATTTTGCCCAAAAGACTTGTAAATGTAAGACGGTTACATCTCTTTCCAAAAAAAAAACTGACCATAGTGCTTATCTTTCACCTGTATGAAGTGATCACAGTGCAGGTTGGTGAAAATTAAAGTATTTATTTAATAATTTTTTAAATAAAACAATAGAGTGTCAAGTTCTTAAGCCCTGATCAGTACCCATCCAAATATGAAAATTATAGAAACAGTTCAGAGGACATACAAACCTTGTCAGCTGAAAAATCCTCTCCTAAAAGAATTCCCTGCAAAAACAAATAATCTTACGATCTGCATAAACAAGGAACAAAAAAAAAAATAGCATAGGAATCAAATTAATTGTCTAAAACAAAATAAAGACTTCAAAATCAGGAAAAAAAAACTAAAATATATATATATATACACCACATAAATTAATAACAACAAAAACTTACACAAATGCCTTGATCAAACACAACTGCATGCAATTATTTAAGCAAGAAATGAACTAAACTTAGTCAAATTCAATTATTTTCATTGCCAAAACTCATAAATGGAGGAGAAATAAAATGTCATACTTTCCAACAAAATAAAAAGAAATCAAATCAACAAACCACATAAATTAAATGACAACAAAAACTTGTACAAATGCCCTGATCAAATACAATTGCATGCAATTTCTTAAGCAAGAAATGAACTAAACTTAGTCAAATTCAAATAATTTCATTGACTAAACTCATAAAAGGAAGAGAAATAAAATACCCAAAAACCCATATCACAAAGAACAACTTTTTATTGCACATGCATGCATGATTTGACAAAGAACACAATCCCAGCCCAAAAAAAAAAATAAGAAAAAATTGATGAGAGAAAAAAAGAGAGGCAAAGGAAAACCTTGTGGAGTTGGGAAAATTGAAGGGCGCGAAAGAGGAAATCAGCACCTGCGCGAAAAGTGGGAGCACCATTCACATCGGAGTCGTCGGCAAGGAGAACTGAACCGTCCAATATCACTGCTCCTACTCCACCACCCATTCTCTTCTCTCTGTTACCTCTTGTCTGCAAACAAAATGAATTTAGAAGCTGGAGTTTCCTCTACTTCTAGTCTTAGATCATATGGGATCTCCTCTCCCAATTTTGCTGATTTTAAAACTTTTTTATGTTTTACAATCAGAAAGTTACGAGAAATTTTTTCTACCAATAATTTTCTCCTTCAAATTATGTCAAAATGATATACGGTTCTATTAGTAGAACCAAGATTCGGCAAATAAAATGGGCATGTGCTACTTTGGTCAATCTGATTCATTGTAGTTTCATCAAAGACGAGTTTGATTTAACCTTGTTTGATTGTATTTTATTTTTCTTTCTTTAATACCTATTGTAGATGTTGTTCAACCTTCAGTTAGTGAAATTTCTCTCTTAGAAAAAAAAGTTATGAGTCCATAATATGTAAATACTGCATATTATAAGGCAAATGCTAATGGGTGCTCCAGGGCAGATAACACTAATATATCTTACCTATATTAATCTTAGTCCCAAAATAAATTATTTTCTTTTAGATAAAATACATTTTTTATTGAGACTAAAAAAAAAGGAATAGGTTTCATCCTTTCATTATTGGCGGCAACTCTACAAAGGATTGACAACTTCACGGTTTTGGGTCCTTTCGGATTGTTTGAAGAACATTCATCTTAGGCATACCACATTGAAGATGAATCTCACAAATTCCATATCCAAGTGCGCAAATTGTGAGACATATTCTTCACATATCTACTTGGTAAGTATCAAATATGGTTTTTTTTGTGCCATGATTGAGTTTACAACCATGGTAGAATTTGCAATACCCTCGTGTAATAGATGATGATGATGGGGTTTAATTTATTTTGTTGATGTTCTTGATGATTGCATTTTGTCAACACTAATAGATGATGATGGAGATGTTTAATTTTATTTTGGAATCGAGGCAGTTCTCGTTAATGATGCGTTGTGTTGCTTGTTATAGGCTTATAGCGGGCTCGATCTAATAAATATAGAAAAAACATCACTTAAATATTTAGATTTTACAATTAACTTATTACACTCCTATTCCTTTTTTGATCAATTTAACAAAAAGTTATGAAACGTCAAAAAATGGATTTAACCATATAATATATAACTTGAATTCAAATTAACTAAAATCGAAATCACATTTACCCCCTGTCCCCTCCCCAACAAATGTTGTACATAACAACAATATTACAACCTCAATAATTATTACAAGTAAATAATAATAAGAAAAAACACTTCTCCAAAATTTGATTCACACATTTCAAGATGATAATATTATGAGATACGCCTGAGAGAGTGAGCAATATAATTTTCATTCTACTACTTGATAATATATATGTTTGATATATTAGTTTCATAATAACTCCTGTTTCATTAACTTTCTACTGTTGCAGAATTCCCGATAGATAGCACAGGCACATACAAGAAATAAGTAGAAAGAATAAAAATATACACCCCAAAAGAAAAGTGAAAAAAACAAAAAGGATAAATGTACACATATTTAATATATTTAATTAGCCCTTGGAAAATAAATTATTAGACCTAGAAAATGACGGGGAATTCTTACTAGAGTTTATGACATTTATTATTTTCTTTTTAATTATCTGTTGTGGTTTAAAAACTTATTTATCATGTAAACAGTTATATACATGATTTTTGAGTTTCCTAACAATTCCCTATATATATTAGTATTAAAATTATAACCGTTATTGTAAACCTACTATTAGTGTGGTTTGATTAATGAAGATTGTAGGTCAGGTTCGGGCCGGGTTAGTCTAGCCCTTGACCCAAACCGACCCGTTAACAACGACTTCGGACCCGGCCCGACTCTTATACAGCATGACACGACCCGGCAGGCCCGACCCGACCCATTGAACATGTCTAACTGGGAGTAGTCCAAGGATGGTTGGAATTTTCTTAGGGTGCACATGAGTGAGGACAACATGCACTGGAAGAACTTGTGTTGGTTATTGAGGACAGTTGTTGGTCCTAGATGTGCAATGGTGACAATAGACCCGACTCAGTATGAGTCGGGTGTTACAAATGGTATCAGAGCAACCTTGCGACCGCGTGCTGATCGGGTGGATAATTAATCCAAGGTTAGCCGCTTAGTGGGGGAGGATTTTGGGGACAT
The DNA here is from genome assembly GCA_947648045.1 of Beta corolliflora. Taxonomy (NCBI): domain Eukaryota; kingdom Viridiplantae; phylum Streptophyta; class Magnoliopsida; order Caryophyllales; family Amaranthaceae; genus Beta; species Beta corolliflora. Next base: position 151,426 of record CANSZD010001350.1, read on the forward strand.
ATCACCGGCTGCGGTCGAGTATGTGATTGGTTTCCGGGCTGGGGCGACCCACAAGTCATTGTGGCCGAATATGTGGAGTCCTCAGGCGCAATGAATTGTTGTCCTCAAGTGGTGGTGTATGTAATACCCCTCATGATTAGTTTAAATGGATTTAACAGGCTACTCATTCTAACAAGATGCATTTTTCTTTTAGGGAACTCATTTCCTTAGTTACTCCATTGTCAATCGTGCATGAGTGAGGACAAAATGCGTCGGAAGAACTTGTGTTGGTTATTGAGGATAGTTGTTGGCCTAGAATCTAGATGCACATTGGTGACGATAGACTTGACTTCGTATGGGTTTGGTGTTACAAGTATAATATAAACAAAATATTTTGATTGACACACTAAGTAGTTTATTATTCGGTTTTTTCACCATATACCCCTGACAAATTTTTTTTTGCACCATATACCCTTTCAAGTTTCCAAATTCACCATATACCCTCCACTTTTCAAAAAATACATCAGACTACCTTTATGACTAACGGAAGGCTAACACCGTTAGTCATTAACCCCTAATCCCCTCAAATCCTAATTAACTAACCTAAACCTAAACCCGAACCCTAACCCCAATCCCTAATCTAACCCTAACCCTAACCACCCCTCCCCCCTTTACCCTTTACCCTTTCCCCCCTTGCCCCACCACCCCCCTCCCCACCACCCCGAAGCCCCCTCCCCCCTCCCAGCCCCCTCCCCTTCCCTGCTGAATCGCGCAACCCCCTCCCCCTGTTTCTTTCCTTCGTCTTCCTCTTCGTGTCGCGACCACCTACTTGTCGATTGTCTTTGGTGTGCGGGCTTGGTGGAGATGCGACGAAGGGGTTGGCGGCGGGCAAAGCGGAGATAGAGGAGGGGACGAGAGGAGTGGCAGACGCAAAGAGGAAAGGCTGCGACCACCTACTGGGTCCGATTGTCTTTGGTGTCTTTGGTGGAGATGCGACGAAGGGGTTGGCGGCAGACACGAAACGGAGACAGAGGAGGGTGGCGGGACGCGAAGAGGAAAGGGTTGGCGGACTCGAAGCCGGGACGAGAGGAGTGGCGCACGCGAAGAGGAAAGGGTTGTGCGATTCGGCCGAGAAGGAAAGAAACAAGGGGAGGGGGTTGCGCGATTCCAATGGGGAGGGGAGGGGAGGGGGCTGCGAGGAGGAAGGAGGGGGAGGGCTTCGGGGGTGGTGGGTGGGGAGGGGGGTGGTGGGGCGATGAGGGGAAAGGGTAAAAGGGTGGGGGAGGGGTGGTTAGGGTTAGGGTATAAATTAGGGGTTAGGGTTTGGCTTAGGTTTAGGTTAGTTAATTAGGGTTAGGGAGGGATTAGGGGTTAATGACTAACGGACGTTAACGCCGTTAGTCATTAAGCGTAAGTGGATGTATTTTTTGAAAAGTGGAGGGTATATGGTGCAAAAAAAAAATTTATCAGGGGTATATGGTGGAAAAAACCGTTTATTATTTCAATATAAGGAAATCTTTGATTTATATATTAATTATATTCATCTAAATAGTTAATTATTTCAGAGAATATTTGAATAGATTACCATGTATTTATATAATTTCTTAAATAATATTTCCTCTGTTTCTTTTTACTTGCAACCGTTTGACTTTCACGCTTATCAATGCATAACTTCAATCATTAATATCTTTAATTACCGATAACTAAAAATTATAAAAAGTAGATATTCAAAAAATATTGATTGAGACGAATCTAACTAGATCCCACGTGAATTTGTTTTTCCTTAACTATAAATCACCAAAGATAAACTAAGTAAAGTTGGTGAATAGTGTAAAAGTCAAACCGTTGCAAGTAAAAAGAAACGGGGGAAGTACATGTCAAAATTATATAAAAGAAAGGGAAAGATTATACTGAATCAATATATTGATCACTGATATAGTTATTTAAAATTATAATACCTTTACATTATATTTGATCAAACTTTTAATGAATTTTGATATAAAAAAAATTAAGCAATTTATAAGTAGAATAGGATACCTATTTATTGTAGATCAATTAACATCTATAATCAAAATTGTGTAATTTGAGCTAAACCATTAATCTATATTTGTATATAAAGGCGCAATTAAACAAATGCTCAATGAAAATCGATTGCCATATTTTAATCATACGAATGTAGCTATTACATATTAAGTGCATAACCTTTATAGAAGGGAATTTTAATTAATCCTTTATGTTATGAATGTGATTAAAAACATACATAATTGAACTAACACAAAGTTGTTTATATCCATGGTCTCCATTTATATAGTTATTTGTAGAATGGAATACAGATTGAGTAGAATATTCTTTACATATTTTTATCACTTGTTTTTTCAAAAATTTAATCTTTAAAAACTAAATCTTTCATTTTCTCATCACTTAGTCCCACAAAATTATTTGCCCAAAATTTGCTCCTTAACTATTATCATCCCTCAAAAACAAAAGAGCACGATTAATGTCATTCCAGAATTTTGTATACTGACCCCTGTTTTCCTTACAATGGTAATTGAATCCAACATTTAAGTTTATCAAATATCTGCCGTAAAAAAAAAGTTCATCAAATATCTGAGTGAAAAAACTTATAATCTACCCTAAAAACATTGTCGCTATTGAAGTAGCTAAGAGATGTTGAAGATGGACAAATGAAGACTAAGCTATTTGCAGTAGTTATCGTTATTTTTATTATTGTGTGGGGGACCAGATTTGATTGATTAAATATGGAATTTAATCTCAATTATAGTCACTAACAATCCCGTCAAAAAAAAAAATATAGTCATTAACAAATGAGTTGTATTTAAAGAATGAAACGAATGGTTTTTACTCATTTACATGATAAATTAAATTCTACAATTAGAATGACAAATTGACCATTAAGGTTTTATAGTAGATTTTATGGTAGTAGTGGCGGTAGAATTTTTGTTCAAGTAATACTACCTCCGTTCTTTTTCTATTGCGACAATAGATTTGTGTACGGTTTTTAAGGAAATAAAAAAGATGGGTAATTAAGCATAAAGGTACTCTTTAATTTACTAGAATAGGAGAGAGAAATGACCACTTAATAAAGTAAAAATACTCCTTTAACAATAAAAGGTGGGTTAGTGAATAATTAATGAGAGTTTTAATAGGACAAAGTAAGGGTAATAATGTCAATTAAAGTTGTTTTTTATGCTAAAAGTGGAATTGTTGCAATAGATGTGAAACTACCCAAAATAGTAATTGTTGCAGTAGAAAAAGAACGGAGGAAGTAGAAAATTTTGATTGTTATGACCACACCCTTAATTGCTTTTTTAATTTCAAATTATTTTCTAATTAAGAACCTAATTTCAAGATAATTTAATAATTGAACTATTGCTAATTCCTATATTCAACCATGCAGCTCGTCTTGCAAGAGACGGCCTAACTTTACTAATAAAATTAGACGGAGCCCCAACCGGCCCAAAATGGCCCAAAATACCATTACCCACCCCGACAAACCCAAAACACAAAAACTGAAACCCAAAACACAAAAACAAACGCGATCGTTCATTTGAATTAATTGATTTTCACCTAACAGTTTCTTCACTTCTCTCTCTCGAACAAACAATGAAAATCTTCCAATTTTCAACCGAAAAAAAATCAAAAATCGAAGGAAAACGATCAAATTTCATACAACATCAACTTAGGTATGTGATTTCGAATCATAATTTCTTCAATTTCTAGTTCGTTTAAATGTAAATTTCTACTAATTTAATGAATTTTTTTGATCTGCGATTTTCTTAGGCATTTTCATACAATTAATCTGGTGTCGTCACACTTTCACACAAATTTGCTGTTCAATAGCAAAATATGGCAAGACGAAAGAAAAAATCGCCAAAAGCGCCAACAAATGAAGGTATTTACAAAACGATTTTACTAAATTTCAGTGTAAAATTGAGTATTAGGTTATGAATGTGTTATTTAGAGCACTCAATTGAACTAATTTTCTGAATAAGATTTTGCTTAATTTCCTCCTAAATTTAGAACACTCAATTGACCTAATCTCCTGAATTTCAGTATAAACACGCCAATTTATAGCTTAATTTTCTGTAAGATTTTGCTTGCTTTAATTTTTGTGTAATTTCGTCCTTATTTGATCTTAATTATAGCCTTTCAGTGATTCTATGAACTCATGCATTCGCATTTTGCATTTTAATTTCTGATTTCAAATTTTAGATATTAGATGTTTGTTTTTCATTTTTGAATTTAGGTTTAGCGTTACGAATCTTCTTTCCAGGTGATAGGATGATTTTTTGATGTGAATCGTGTAGATCTGCATAATGTTTAGGTCCTACAATTGAACTAATTACAATTGAACATTCATTTTCTACGTCATTGAATTTAGTGACCAATAAACCTGTATAAGTAACCAGTTTATGTCATTTAGTGCCTTTGGATGATTCGATCGAGCTTTTGATTGATAGTCTGAGAATGTAGCAATGGTGCGGGGTTGAGAGGTTACTGGGGACTATGCCAGTGAAGCACTTCACTAGTACTTCTCGATGGAAGAGGTAGTTTGGTGAACAAAGTCGTAGGAGTGTAAGAATTCGTTGTTGGTAGTTGTATTATTTCATTCCGGTTGAACGACTCAGCGATGCGGGGGTGATCTTTATAGCGGCTTTGACCTTTGGGAATTTATGAATGGTTGAATAGTTTTTGAGCCATTTTGGAGATTTCTTTGGTATTTGTGGGTTTGTTTATTTATGTTAGTATTTTACCTTTGGGAATTTATAAATAGCTGAATAGTTTATGTATTATATCCAGATGATTCTAAATTATACTTTGTTTCATTTAGTACCCATTAAATTTGTATATGTAACCAGTTTATGTCATTTAGTGACTAATTTAAATTATCACCACTTTTTACAGACACACAAAATGAAGACACAAAAAGGCAAAACCATACAAGACTGTGGCAGAAACTCTAGCTGAGATGAAATAAAAGGCAGCTAATGATAGGAGAGCTGCAGCAAAGGAAAAGAGACGACAACCACCTAAAACACCAAAGAAAAGTGAGGCAAGAACATCTCCTCCCGTGAATCGAAGAAGAACAAGGCGATGGTGAGCCAAACAAGGGGCCGGATAAAGGAAGTCCAACGTAGCGGAACAACCTCAAGGAAAGGGGAGGGAAAAGACGCAAACAACCTCTAATAAAGGAAGAAAAAGATCCAAAAGATTTACCTCATGGAAAAAGGACGAAACAAGGAAAACAAAGTACTCCAAAGGATTCACCACAGTCACCTCAAAGAAGAATCATAACAAGGGGAATACAGACTCCTCCAGAGAATGAAAGGGAAACTCGAGAGCAAACTCCTCCCGAGCACGAGATAAGCATTTCTCCAAAGGGTTCGAGAGAGTCACATGATGGAAAGGGAGGCAAAAGAAAGAAACAACCCGCTAACACCGCTTGAAAAAGTTAATACACCACAATCTGCTCGTGCGAAAGCAAAGAAAAAAGGAAAACAACTTGTCAAAGAGATTGACCACGATGGTTCTCCAAAAAAAATCCGTAAACCCAGGTTGACATTTCATTCATTTTTAAATTATGTCATTCCTGTTTATTGTCCCTTTGCATAAATATTTCATTCATGTTTTATAATACAGTATTAGTTGACATTTTATGTCATTTAGTAACTAGTTTAATTCTATTAGTCACCACTTATGACACTAGTTTGTAATTCTATGGTACTCATGGCTCATTCAACTTTTATGTTTAAATTATATTTTTGTGTCCATTATTCAACTCTAAAACATCAACCTATTAGAAAAAATCAGTTGCAAAACATAAATAGGGTTATCACTAGATTATGTCATTCTGTTACCAATATTGGTCATTTTATATCCATTTTATCTCAATAAGTGACCAGTTTAATGTCTGATGATCACTGTGGTTGTGATTTTTTGTTATTGTTCCAAACTCTTTTATAGGGCTAAAGAAGTTCTGATTTCAACATATTGTTCCCCTAAGTGGTTTGTTCAAGTTGAATGAGCAACTCACTCTGGATCAAAGAGTGCATGTGGAATTTATGGGATTTGGAGGATTGCTTATGCTCAACATGAATGCATATTATCAAGGGATGGTGGAGTGGCTTGTACAACAGTATAATGGGAACAACCACTGGTTTACGGTTGATGCAACTAGGGGATGCAATATAACTGAAGATGATGTTTATGACATCTTTCAACTGCCAAAAGAAGGAGATCCTGTTGTCCAAAACTCTCTTGCGAAAAGAGACAATCCAGATCTTAGGGCGCAAAATCATTGGCGTGAAGAATTAGGATGTACAGGCAATGCAGTAGTAATGGCATCCAAACTGGTTGAAGAGATTTTGAAACTACCAAATGGAGGTCGCAGATTACAAAGCTACTATGCTATGTATGCACTCTCGACATTTCTCACTCCTACACCACACAACAACATTGATATGGATATAACAAAAGCACTTCTGGATCCCGCGCAAATCCAAAGAATGAATTGGTGCAGTTATGTGTTGGAGAGGTTGGACAAAGCTGTAACAAGTTGCAACAAGAAAGGATCAAAGAGTGTAGGTGGATGCATCATCATACTACAACTTGTTTACTTCCACCGTTTACTTTGGAAGGGAATGCAACCACTAACATCACTTCCACTAATTCAGCATTGGACATACGAAATGGTGCGTGAGCGTGTGCTAGAAGAGGTTGCAGCAAAAAGAAACGATAAAGGAGGCAGATTTGGTATGGGTGAGTGGGAAAGCGCAATGTTCCCAATCTGCCTCAATAAAAAGCAGTATGAAACTGGTTCCATAAGAATTTTAGATATCTTTTGTTTATGTTTGACCTAATCATGTACTATGAAATCATTGTTGGAATATTTGCTTCGGTGTTTGTTGTGGAAGAAATTTTGTAAATATTGAACTTTGCTCTTAAATGAAATGGCAGACTATTATGTTTTTTTGGGTCTTTGTTTTATATGTGGTTTTATGTTTTAAATTCCTATTCACTTTGTAATTTATTATATCATTGCGATTTAATACTAAGCTAGTTACATTTTAAGTACTTCTTTGTCATATATGAAAATTACGAGACTACAAATCGATTTAACTAATTTCAATCATTTGAGAATCATTTACATACATTAGTAGCTACTATAACTTGATTGGTGACCACTTTAAGTCATTTTGGAATCAATTTAAGTCATCTGAATTCACATTTCTTTCTCAATTTTGTGTGATTGGTGGGTGGTTGGTTCAAATGGTGTGTTTGGAGGATAGGCGGTTGCTCGTTATTGGGTCGAGTTGTTGTATTGGTGTATTGGTGGTTGGTAAAGGTTTATGGGATTTCGCTCATGTGATGTTTGGTAGTCTTATCATGGATTGTTGGGTGCAGCTCCCAAAGCGTGTTGTTGATGGTGTGCATGACGGGGTACCTTGATTAGATGCTTGCCATCAATGTATTTGTGAATCTGCTTGCTCCATTCTCTCGTCGCCTACACTTCATGAAATTCAAATGTTTGTACTCATGTTTACACTAGAAATGCTTCCATGAATAAGTTTGTACTCATGAATAAGTTCAATCGGGGTAATGGTGTTGGAGTATAGAGCTTGACTATTGTTCTAGGTTGTTAGAGTTTAGTTATTATTGTTAGTTAGGTCATTAGATAGAATTCTAGCATTAGTATTGTTACTTAATAAGTTAGGCAGATTGTCCCGGGAGATCAAAACTAAACTTGCTCTAGTAAGTTATGCTAAAAAACCATTACCCCTGTTGTAAAACAGTCATAATTTCCCAGCATTTTCAAATTCAATTACTTACTACTTTCCTAATTACGCCTCAATGGAAACGGGTATGAAAGCGAGCATGAAGACATGAATGAAGATCCTCCATTGCATCATGATGAAAACCCTACAATGAGCGGTGCCAAAGTCACAACCAATGGTGATCACAAACTGCGAGAGAAGGTGATAATAATTAAGCTTCCCAAAGGCACGATGACCGATGAAGAAATTGAACAAACTACAAAAGATGTAAGTTTAAATTATTACAACTATAATTAAATTTGCTCTTAACATACAGTACATTATTTTTGTTACCATTTTAATTACTTTAGTCACCGGTTTAATTACTTTTGTCACTAGTTTAATTACAAAGTATTATCATAATATTACTAGGTTGATTGCATTAATATATTATTATTTCAATTATTTGCAATGATGATACTTGTAAATTTCACAGCCTATTGATCAAGCTCGCCTAAAATTGGGATGCGACCTAGAGGTTTGCTATAGTATGCACACGCGAAGGTTGGAGGATCTTAAACAAAGGAAGGAAGATGTTCCACGGGATGGATCACCCACATTGACTCAATTGTTAGAGAACCCCGAAGTTCTTAAGCAGTTGATGACATTGAGAAGCTCCTAATAACAACAAGGCAAGCGAGTTGCATACATGCCATCATTTGACTTGGATATACCCGAATTGAAGGAACAAAGGCAACCCAAAAACACAAACAAAAAGAAAATCAAAGCAAACCTGTTCCCCAAGTCTTTACCGGACGATCAAAGAGACACCAAGAAGCACATGAAGCAGCAAGAATCGAAGCACCACCAAAAAGGATCTCCCACGGGAAGAATTTCTCCTAGAAAACCAAAGAATGTCTCCTAGGAAGCTATATTATGATCATATGGTTTTTTGCACAAATGTTGATAGGGTATATTGGTTTTTTGTACAAATGTTGATAGGGTTTATTAGGCTATATTTTGACATGTCAACAACTTTGATAGGGTATATTAGGTTATATTTTGAAATGTAAATATGAAAACTATGGGCATAGTAGGCAGGTGGGCAAAGTTCTATTTTGTGACCACTATAAGCCTTTTAGTCACTAGTTTATGTTAATTAGTAACCATATATGGAGAAGTGTTTTGAAATATTTTGTTTGTTTGGCTCACAAGTTTATGTCACTAACATTTCAACTTTATGTCATCGGTATTCTAATGTGGGTAGTTTTAAATAATTAAAAGAAAACCAATATTCTTAATTGTGACCACTATAATCCTATTAGTCACCAGTTTATCTTAATTAGTCACCTAGTATGCATAAGTAATTTTAAAAGAAATCAGTATTGTATTGTGCGTATTCTTAATTAAGATATTAGTCATAAGCCTAAAACCAATATTCTTAATTAGTGACCTAGTATGCATAACTATTTTTAATATAAGCCATATAGTCATTAGTCAATATTCTTAATTGTAACCACTATAAGCCATATAGTCACCGGTTTATTTTATTTAGTTACCAAGCTGTGGAACTCCTTGAAAATCATAAGTGACCGAGGACCAAAACAAAAATATTATTCAATTGTAATGAAGAAAAACTTCGAATTAGTGACCACTTGAAATGAGTCAAAACAAAAATATATTATTAACTAAACATTATAATACTATTGGTCACTACTTTAATCCTATTAGTGACCACTTAAAGCCTATTAGTCACCCTTTTAACTCCATTGTAAGAAAGTCAAAATAATCTTGCAGGAGGAGTGTAAGAGCCAAACTCCTTTGCAGCATTGGAAACAGATTTCCCACGATCTCTGCCTCTCTTGCTCTTCTCAATTCCACTTTTCGGCCTCACACTTCTTCCTTTCGTTTTAACCCAAGGAGGATCAAAAACGGTAATGGTAGAGGAATCGATGCGGTTGATTCTCCAACACACGATTCGAATCGACTAAGTTAATATTAGCAAAAACAGCAAGACACATCGCAAGATCACGCATATAACCATTCTCCATTATCTTCCTTGCCTCTTCATTGTCGTGACTTCTTATGATGAGATTGTTATACACCCTACACATTTGGAATCGCCAAGGAATGCAATCTTTCTCTAATGATGACATGTTCACCCATTCTTTGCTTCAAACGGTCCCAAACTTCGTTTTAGCAAACTTTGTCCACCGCCTTAAAATATAAGATGAAGGTATCTCACTAACCGAGTGCATGTGAAGTACCCTAAGACAATGATAACATAACATCCCCGCCTCCTCAAAATTCCTACAAGAACAACTAACAAACTTGTTGACACAATCAAAAGTGACTTGGTGTGTTCGTTGTGGATGCTTCTCGGGCCACACTTTATAAACTAATATCGTGTCATCTATAGTCAACAACTCACAAATAGTACCCAAAGAATACCCAAATTCTTGCTCAAATTCCCTAAACATTGTATTTGTGTAAATTTGACTAGCATGTCTCAACATACCCGCCATAGGTAAATAAGACTTAGGGACAGATTTAGAATCCACAAATTCATCATTGGTTTCAGTTTGTCTCCATCGTAAAATATTAATAATGCTCTGGAACATACCAAAAAATTCATACAAACTTGTTGTCTTGGAAGCTTGAAAGCCTATAGCATTATTAGTACTTTCACTACGCTCGGAAGACAAAATTCCAGCTGAGAAGAAGTCCTTGCTCAATGCTGTGGACCACTTGTCCTTCAACTCATACAAACGAGCAAACCACTTGTCTCCTACTAGGCCATACTTTTCTATCATATAATCCCAACTTGCCTCAAACTCAACGCTATCATAACAACCACGAAGGCATTTCTTAAAAGCATCGGAAAATGTGTCATCACTCTTCAAAGTCCCAAAGTGACTAACTGCATTCTGATAAAGATGCCACTGGCATAGCCTCAACCTTGTGTTAGGAAACACCTACATACCACAATTCTGTTATAAACACATTTAACAATTTCTTACCCAGATAAAGCCATTAAGTAACCATTTTATGGCATTTAGTGACCAACATAATCCCTAAACATTACATAATAATTTAGGAAAAATTGACACCAGGGGTCCCAACTATGGGCCAACATTTTTTATAGGTACCAAGTATGGATTATTCTGTGTAAGTCTCAACTAAGGAGGGTATTGTTTTTCGTTGGGCTAAGATGACCTTTAACTGGTTTAACAAGTTAACTTTTTTTTTTGCGGGGCCCACTCCCTCCTTCAACCCTTGGACAACCTTTTCATCGACTTCTCCCCCATTGTTAGATTTGCTTCCTCTCCCTCCCCAAAAATTCTTGTTTTACATCCCATGGAAACAGGTGATAAATATTAATGTTGTCAATTAACCTGACACAATATTAAGCCAGTCAAGCAATGTGGTCATCCTACTCCTCCATCTCTCTCCTCACACTCTATTCTCATCACGCAGAAAAGAAATTTTCAACATGAAATGCGAACTCGATAGATACGATTTCTCACCACCAACCAAACAAACTGCAAAATTGAGGTGAAATCTTCAAATGATTTTGAGAAATTGTAGATAAATTGAGGTGAGAAAGAAAGTTATCAGGGAAAAGAAGGGGACTTCATTAAAGCAACTACTAATGTGACCAGAGAAAAGTGATGAGTTTCTTCAAGTTCAAAGTAATGATGAAGAAATTCCTCTTTCAGAGATCTAAAGTCATAATTATTGAAGAACAAAGTACCCGACAAAATCATTTGAAAATTGATGAGGGTGAAGCAAAGAGGAAGAGAGAGGAATTGGATTCTCTAAGATCACAAAAGTCTGAACTCCAATATTTTTTTTGAATTCTTAATCTGCCTAGATAGGTTTCTCAGACTTCAAATTCCTCATTTCAATCTTCATCTTCTCACAAAAGATGATGCAAAGAAAATATTTTCAGAATTTTATAGAGTGGGCTCGAAAAAGAGGGTTCAATCTGTGAATGGAGCAAGAAGAGAGGGCAACGCCATTGTTGAGCTTTGTAAGAGCTTGAAAGTAGTGTGTCGTGCCAAAACTTTCGAGATTAATTTTTAAAAAAAAGAAACATATCTTCTTCAATTGCAGAACAAACAGAGAGAAAGAGCTTAATAGGGGGAGAAGAGGAGTGGTTTCCGACGAGATTGGGTTGCGGTTCTCGACGGAGGTAAACTGGTCTGAAGCAAAGGAAGAAGAAGAGGGGTAAAAGGTAAGGAAGAAGAGAAATTGAGGACTCACGTGATTTTTAATAAGGTCACATGACCTGGAAACTTGCTATAATAGGTTACTCACCTGCTAGGCCCTACTGAAAACACGACCCTGCTTAGTTGAGACCTGCACAGAATAATCAATACTTGGGACCTATAAAAAATGTTGGCCCATAGTTGGGACCCATTGCATCAATTTTTCCAATAATTTAAAGTCATTTAATGCCAGTTTTCCATTCAGTACCCAATATACCTTTAAAAGTTACCAGTTTAATTCATTCTGTGACCACTTTTACCTATAAGATAAAAAGAGTCAAAAATTTCAACAAAAATACCGAGACAAAGCATTGCGATGGCACGATCCTGGTGCGTAAATATTGACACGGGAGAAACTCCACCCATACATTTCTTGAAAACCTCAAAGAGCCAAACAAATGAATCAATTGTCTCGTCCGACAAAAAGCAACACCCAAACATTACATTTTTCCAATGATTGTTTATACCCACAAATGCACCACATATCAAATTATACCTATTCGTACGATATGTGGTATCAAAAACAGTAACATCTCCATACAATTCATAATCATCCTTCATCATAGAATCACGCCAAAAAGCATTACACAACCTACCGATGCTATCCAATTTCACCCTATAAAAAAAAGTCATCCTCATCGGCGGCCCTTTGGCTAAGCTTATCGATGACGACTTGTGCATCACCTCCCTCAATTGCCTTCATCTTAAGCCTATTCACAAAGTTGTAGTGGTCACGAGAAGTGTGACCAAGGGCCTCCGCACCACCATATTGGTGACATTCATATCGATATTGCACAGCAGGCCGCATTGATGCTTCTGTCATAACGGTAGTTTTTTCGCTTTGCCATCCCCAATGGCCCTCTCCGAACGGTGGTAATGTTGCCACTCGATGCGGGTAAGCTCATGATTATGCACAAGCACATGACCTATCACTTCATACATTCCAGAATCATTTAACTTCACTCTCATCAATGCATTACACCCCGTCTTTGTAACAATAACCCTCCGTTGCTTCCGCTTCCTCTCATTGCCATCCTCATCAACAACAACATCGGGAGCGAAACAAAATCACTTCGACCATCCGGGTTTTCCATGACACGAGCAAACAAAATACTTTTCCTTTGTTAAATACACATTTCCTTCAACCCTACCAATCCTAGATGTATACTTCCTAATGCTAAAACCCAATGCTCTAGAATGCAGACGATACAATTGATACAATTCCTCAATTGTTTTCTTTTGCACACCAATAAGACTACCACTAACATCAAGATCATTTTACGCCACAAAACACAAAAAGACACCGAGAAAACCTTAATCGGTGACCACTTTAAGCCATAAAGTCACTATTATAACAAAATACATAATGTCATATCCAAAAATAATGTAACAACATTTTACGCCACAAAACACAAAAGACACCGGAAAAGCTTAACTAGTGACCGAGTTTATGCCATAAAGTCACTATCATAACAATTGAATCAAAATATCTTTTGGTTCATTATGCACAATTGAATCAACACATATCTAACAAAATGTACTAGAAAATGAACACAAATACAAAAATTTATGTTATCAGTGCATTCTTCAACAATTGAATCAACTACTTGTAGTTGATTATGAATCACTAATGGTTCATTTTCATTATGTGTTGCATCAACTACTTGTAGTTGATTATGAATGATTGGATCTGCTGGTTCATTTTCATTATGTGATGCATCCGCCAATAAAAATTCTTCAAAACCTTCATACAATTCGTAATCCATTCTACACAAAACAAGAAGTGATTGAAGAATCAATTGAATAATGTGAAAATTCATTAACTGAAATTGAATTCGAAACATGATTGCTGAATTTCCAAATCAAATTTAGACTTGATTGAAGCATATACAAATAAGTTTGATTGCAATCAATAATTACAAAGCAAACAAAAACAAAGTGTAGACGAAATTGAACAAAATCTACTCCAAATTGAACGTAATACAAGCGAAATTATGAAGAAAGTACCTTAATCCAGCTGAAAAAATTGTAGCAGCAGCTATTTGTGAAGAAATTCGAAATTACAAGCAGCATTTAGCTAAAAAATTCAGTGAAAAAAGAAGAAAATTTAGGAACAATTGATTACTCATTGTTTTTCGTCGAGAATTGATTGCGAAAAAGAAAACGAAGAAGATCGAGAATTGATTGCGAACAATTAATTGCGAAGAAAACGAGCAAGATTCATGGAAGATTCATGGAATTAACTTTCGCCATTTTCTGTAGAGAGATAAAATGTTCCACAGTTTATGGTTTTCTCGTTTAGGAAGAAAATAAATCTAGCTGATTTTCATGCCTTAAATAGCCTGACGTGGCAATTTTTTTTTTGAAGGTTTGATTAAGGAGTGGGTTGAACAAATTATTGGGCTTGGACTAGCTAATTTTAATGTTATAGTTAGGCAGTCTAGCCTAATAATTATTGTCAACCATGAAGCATAATTAGGACTTATGGTACCCTACGAAAAAAAAAACCCATGAGAAGTTTCCCAAAGGGCTAAAAAGAAAAAAGAAAAAAGAAAAAAGAAAAAAGAAACACGCGATATGACATCATGATACCCTCTTTAGAAATTAAGCCAAAAATCCAGGGGCAAACTTCAAAGTTTCTAACCCCTCTCTTCAATTCAAATCAAATCAAACATTAAACATTTATTATTCCTTCCTTTCTTGCTACTCCTAAACTCAGTTCAATTCCTATTTCTAGTTTTCTACTACCCAATCTTTCACCATTTTCCTTGCAAAAACAACCTAACAAATCCCATATTTTTTCTTTCACTTTTCGTCAATGTAATTCTAAGTGAAAACAAACCAATTTCATAATATGATAAACACCAAAATTTCTGCATCAAAAAATGCTGGTAAAACAGAGAAAAAGCAGCAGCAACAACAGCAGAGTATTCAAAGTCCTTTGAAGATGAAGGATCTCAACATTTCATCTTCTTGTTCTTCTTCATTCTCTTCTTGTTCGATTTCAAGTGAAGGTCCAACTGGTTGTCTCAGGTTTTTTCTCTCTCATCATTCTTCTACTGTTACTAAAAATGGCAGTAATAAAAAACCCAAATCAATTATGGGTACTAATACTCCAAAATCAGCTCCTAATGTTAAACGTTCAAAGGGAAAATTGAATGTTAATGGAGGAAATTTAGTGAAAAAGCGCAATAATTTGGAAAACCCAGAAAAGCCCACTTCTCGAAATGTTCATAGGTTGAAGAAAAAACCCCCCCCTCCTTGTCTTTACCCTTGGAAATCTGGTAAAAAACCCAGTTCAAGATCTGATCTTTCTGATAGTTTTAGGAAGAATTCTGTTGGATATGATGTTAAATTGTGTGAAAATGCTGGAAATTATACTCCTGTGAATAAAATAGGATGTGGGTCTGTTAAATTAGGTGAGAAAGAACCAAGTTCGTATGATACAAGCAGCCCTATTCCACCTATTCAGGCATCGGTTTCGCCTGAGATACATGGTGGATCGACATCGGTAGTGAAAGCGACACCGAATACTTGTTATGCTGCTGGTCATGTTCTTTCAGGAGTGAGTGACAAGAGGAAATGTAGGCCTAAAGGATTACTCACTATTGGGGATAATGACTTGTTTGGATCCAGTAAAACTAAGGTGTTTCTTAGTGAAGATGAGAATTTTGTAGGGTGTTTCAACAAGCCTAGAGTTTCTCTAGTTCCTTCTCCTACTGAGGCTTCAATGCAGTGGATTTTATCTCCTTGTGATGAGAGGAGGAGCACAGACAAAGATAATGATCATGGTAAAAGTGGGGCGAGGTTGAATGAATGTGAGATGTCAGTGCCTTCCAAATCGATTAGTGGCTCGTCTTCACCTTCATCAAGTCTTGGCTTTTCCTCGGAGTTTGGCAATAGGAGTAACAGTACAACCACTGCAAGTGATGCCACCACTGAATCTCATAGTAGTAGAAGTCGGAGCTCTGGATTTCGAGGTCTCTTGGGGCCTTCATTCGATCATTTGGTGTGTAGTCCCTCCACAACTTCTCCTCTTTTTGCGCCAAGTTCTAAGGTTGAAGTGTCCCCTAAACAAGACAAATATCAGCATGATCATGAAACAGAAACCACCCCATGTTCAGTAAATTCAATAGGAAGTGGAAATGTTATTCAAACTCCACAGTCAAATTCAAGCTCACCAAACCATGTATTGTCCCATTTGAGTAGAGACGAGATATCTAGACTTTGGTTTGAAAGTGAACTTGATTCAGTAAACGAAGTTCTTAGAAGAGTAAGCTTGTCTCCAGAATGTGAGATACCAATGGTGGATGATTCAGCTAGAATGAGTTTTGAGTTTAATCCGCTGATTAGACCAGATAGTTCAATTGACTTTACTATGTTCCGAAAAGTCATGGATAGTCAGACTTCTCCTGAGGCTCTTGAGTCTGAAGTTAGGATATCATGGAGAGAAGGATTAGCTAGTCGTATATTTGAAATGGATGAATTAGAATGCTGCAGATGCTTATCTGATGAAGAAGATGATGCCGATGGTAGCAGTGATGCCTGTGCGTCTAATTCATGCCCTGAGGTCGCGGACATTAATTATAATAAAATTGCTGGTGATGCCTCTGAGACTACAAAACTACTCCACAATGAAGGCAGGATCAGCTCAAAAGATGCAGAAAAGTCCCCGTCTGAGGGAACTAGTCCACGTCTCAAATTAAGCAACGGTGATGGAAGTTCAGATGTCGCAGAAGACTTCAGCTGGAAAGTATGCTATGAGAATCATTTGTTTCAAGCATGACTCTTGCAATTTTCCTGTCAAATTTTCCACTTCTTTTCAGAAATATGTTTTACATTAATGTTTTTTTTTTTCCACAACATCTGCTTGTAGAGAGTTCATCCTCATTTACTTTTTCCATACAACCTCTTCCATTTTCAATCTTCACACTTTTGTTCTTAATACTATGGTCCTTACTTCTGACATGAATTTTATTCATCTGTCTCTTGCGTTTGAGAATACTTTTCATGTATATATGTGTTGTCTTTTACTTCTACACTAGAATGCTGAGTTCTCTGTTACTGGCATATGCATTAGCATAGGGTGAATCAGTTTGATGTATCACAGTAGAAAAACAAATTCTCTGTGCTTGAAATTACAGAAAGACAGACAAACATGAGGGGGCAAAAGATTGATCCTACAACAGTCAAGTAAAGCATAATAAATTTAGATTAATAATAATCTTTGCTCAATTATACTGAGCTTCTAGATTTTCTTGAAATGATGACTTAAGGTACTTCTACTATCCCATCAAGGTGCTTCTATATATGAAGAATAATAGGAAAAAGAAGTACTATTGCTGAGCTAATACAGCTGATTGATTTGCTCAAGCATCCAGTTGATCATGAATGCTAGAGCCTCCCTTTTAGTCTAGAAATCAGAATTGAAAAGGTAATCATGCTATTTAATCTGGTAGTGCAACAGCTTACTTAATTTTGGATCTTGAAATTACGTCGATAACATCTAGTCGAAATGAGCTTGAATCAATATGGTCTCTTTTGCAATTTCATTTAAGTTAATTCAAAGTGTTATGACGAAATGAGCTTGAGTTAGTATGCTTTCTTTTCCATTTTCAGCTAATTTAATCTGAAGTGTTTATGACATTTTTCATAGAAGAGTATGATGGCTAGATCTATGTGTGGTCGCTCGCAATCTAATAACTAAATCAGTGTGGAGCAAGTATCTGTATTGTACACCAACACACTTCAGCTACGGGTGCATTCTATTAACTTAACTTTCACTTGTTTAAAGTGCAAATTCATGTGGACTTATTTAGTCCTGAACTGAATATTTGAATTTATTGGCCCTAAACATATTAGAAAGAAAAATTAGATGAACTGAAGTACTTAGAAGACGCGGGAGATTTCTCCCTCATTACTCTACGTTGGGAAGCTGAGGACCTACAAATTAATTCATTGATAAAATGTAAAGAGAGAGAATTTATTACAAAGAAATAGTAGATGTAAGGATAAAGAACTGAATGAATGAAGAAAGAGAAAAACCATCATCCTGTTTATACAAAAATTTATTCTTGAGCTATATTCTAGTTGAGCCTTTATTTTTTTCCAGTTGAGTTTGTTGGCTTGTCAACAAACTGGTATAAGTAACTGAAGATTTGCTTGTCTATGTGGACTCCAGTGCAGTTATTGTGCTCATCCATCTTATCTTGATCATCGTTCTTAACAAAACATAACTTATTTGAACTTATTGTAGCTGTTTATTGTCCTTGGATGAACTTATTAGTCAACTTAGGTGAATCTATTATTTATGAAATAGGTGAAAATAAGGTAAGGAGCAGAGAGCCTAAGTTGTTAGTAAATGATGATATCATATCATATCCTCGTGCTCAGTTGGTTTATAAATGATTGTGGTGTGGAAACAAGATTTGATGTGCTTGCCACACGCTGATAATCAGACTTATAAATTCGCAGTTTACTTCACTGAAACCTCCTTAACTCAGATTAACATACTGCCCAGTTGACGCTAGTTTGCATCCGTTGCAGTCTTTTAATTGTATGGAGGAGCGGTAAGGGAATAATAGATAGAAGTAATGCTCCACTGCATTTTTTGAGGTCAAACTTTAAAATCTTCAAAATTCGTTAATAGAAAAAGCTTCATTTCCAAGTGAACATGAGGCCAAACTACATAATTTATTATACCCATCTATAGAAAGTGGGTAGCTAAAACATAACGTTGAATTTAAACATGATATAATGCTACAAATTCCCTTAAACGTTACATTGCTAATCAAGCAAGGATATCACTCATGCTGCATAGCTTTTAGTACCCAATGCCTTGTTGAGGAAGAACTCCTCACTCTCGAACACAAACTTAAGAGCATTCGTAGCATTGACACCCAACCAACGTCCAAAATCAAGAGAAACAATATCAAGACTTCCACAATCAGTTCTCCTATTTCTAGGACAATAATTTATCTTGTAACCACCATCGTCGGCCTCTTCAATGGTGAACCAAGTTCTTAAATCCCTTGTTCCTCTGCTTGCCTCGAAGCTCGATGAGGTTGAGGCGGGTGGCTGGATCGGCGGCCACGGTCCAGGACATTCGACGTTCGGGGCGGTTGCCGGGTGGTGTAAAACTGCTGAACACGATATTGAGGTTGGAGGACAGAGTGATATCGGTTGTCTTGTGGTTTGAGGGTAGAAAGCTATTTGTTGGCCGAAGTTTGTGTTGACCTTTTCTTGAGACACGTAATAAGGAGCACAAGCGACCTTTGTTTTTTGTAGCCATGTAAGGCCACCACCCCCTACGTCTGAGTAGTCATATGGCACCATGTAGTAGTTCTGGCCGGCCTGTAGTGGCTCCCCTATTACGTCGTAAACGGTGTTGTCGGCGGCATTGGCTGCGGTGGTGGTTGGTGGAGTGGAGAGGAGGAGGAGGAGGGTGGTGGTGGTTGCTAATGTGAAGAAGAGGTGTTTCATTTTGATGTTTTTGCTTAAGTGACTTAGCTTTGATTGTGGTGTGGTTGAGGGTTTTAGTCCAGCTGAGGGTTTTATTTATAGATCCGAGGAATTGGGATATAATGTGTGGACAACTGGACATGTGGTTATTGTTATTGATATTTAATGCACAAATATTTTAAATACAAAATATCAGATTAAGGGTGTGTTCTCTTCACCTTAAAAAAATAAGTTTCAGGTCCAATAAGTTATGATCAGGTCTGATCAGGTTTGATCAGGTCTAACACAACACTCATGAATAAGTTCCAATAAGGGTCAATCAGGTCTAATAAGTTCAGGTCAGATAAGTTCAGGTGAAAAGAACACACCCTAAATAGAATTACTCCTCTGCCAAAGATTTTAAACAAACTTCATCTCCCACGATAGAATAATCTTCATTTGTAATCAGCTGATAATTGAATCTATACTACTCCCTCCGTCCCAAAATATAGTTCCTGTTTCCATTTTGGGTGTCCCAAAATATAGTTCTTTGTTTCTATATTTAGTTCCACATTTTTCCGTAATTTGCCTAGAAAAACTATGTTCCCATCATTTATTTGCTTCTTGAAATTAGTTTTTTGCTTTGATTATTCAACCCAAGGTTACATTTAATGCTTTTTCACCAATTATTCTCCATTCTCTCTCCTAAAATCATCTTTTCCCATACAACATTTATTTAAATAAACAAAAAATATTTATTATCCCTCTTAGATTCTAATTACCTTAATTCCCGTGAAAAAATAGAATCAGGAACTATATTTTGGGACGGAGGGAGTATATATTAAAAGGCGTTCCTTTTCAAGGAAAAGTGCCACGTGGCACTCACCACGTAATACGCCACGCTACCATGACACATGTTTATATGATATGTGTCACTTGCCTTTCAATCAATGAATATTGTCCATGTCATGACATACACTTAAAAAGTTGCATATGTCAAGATTTGAACACATGACCTCATATTCTAATAGTTACACTCAAACCACTTGAGCTACTTAAATTAATTGCTTCTTTAATCTATCAATTATGATATATGCTCTACAACGTTATTATTAAGATTATTATGAATACTACATTAATTAGGGATGAAAGATAAACGATAAAAAATAAAAAACAAGTAGCATACAACTAGAATCATCAAGTATATTTTTAGAAGTCGCTGCAAAGTACATGTTTTTTTAGAAAGTTTACTAGGTATCAAACGCTTGACCTTCTTAATGAAAAGTGGAAGCCTAACTACCAATTCACTACTATAAATTTTATTGTCTAATGTTTCAAATAAGATATGGTAAACTCTTATAATTATACAGAATATTTAATTAATTTAAAAGATTTAGACAAGTAATTAGATCTTTAACACTCTTATTAGAGTAATTCAGTAATAAGAAGAGACTTTGGTGATATATTCTCTTACCCCAATTTGTTAAAGCTTTTTTTTTGGTTTATTTTTAAAAAATTTTTTTACCATTCATGTCATGATTTCAATTTTAAAATTTCTCACAGCGATAAATTAAAAAATTAAAAATGAATGAATCAAAATCAATTACTAATTTATAAATAAAATTTAAATCTGTTTATTTTGATTGACCCGGGGCATAGCCCGGGTTATAATACTAGTTAAAATACAAATAGATGCACATGTATTGTCGAGTAATAAATGACTCACACACACACTAATACACTACCACAAAGCATGATCTATAAAAAATTTAGTTCCTTACAAGCTATTGAGTACCCCGTTATAAATGACGATAATTAATGAATTTTAATTATTGTTTTATAAGAAAAAAAAACTCATCTTAATGTACATAATTATGAAAATTTATTTTCAAACATGTGTTTATTTCTTCATAGCTTTACATTACCATCTATTATTACATGTAGTAATAGGAAAAGTATGAAAAAGAGATTAAATGACAAAATATTTGTTAGTAAACAATAAGTAAATATATTTTGGTAACACAAAAAACTCTTGTATGAGACGGATGTACAATAATTTATTGTACAACAGGGGTAACATTTTGTCCTAAATGGGTCAGTTTTACTTATATAGTTATATAGCAGTGACCCATTTAAGGTTAAAAGTTACCATTTGATTTAAAGCGACCTCTCGTGACTTCAAAAGCGACATATGTTGACTTAAAAGTGATCCATTTTGACTTAAAGTGCATTGGTCTGATAATAAATCTATTGTACATACGATGCACATAATACTAATTGTTTTTAGTAATGATTTATGCAGCAACAATCATAAGGGTTGCAACTAAACATTCAATACATTCCTAAATTGGTACTTCCTCCATCCCATTTTAATTGCCAGAAATTTCCTCTTTAGAACGTCCCAAATAGTTGTTAAGTTTCCATTATTAAACAACAAAAACATTTAATGTGCCACCAAAATCAATTCTTATTGGTCAAAAGTAATACCGAATATGGAAAACGGACAATGATAGAGTGACCCTAAGGTTTGGCAATCATCATGAGAGAGAAAGAGAGAAAGTATAATAAACGTAATAGTTAAAGGGATATTTTCTCTCTCTAATATATTGAACTTAATATCACTTTCTCTTTATCTTTCTCATGAGGGTTATCAAACCACACAAATTATTAGAATAGGCGGTCTAATTATAACATAAAATTAGACAAACTCAAGCCTGCATTCTTGTAACAAGCCCATCCGTCTCACCCTAACCCAACACTATCACTAGACATCTTGCACCAACTTAGTCGTCCCTTCTCTTCTCCTTCCTTTGTTTTCCTTTGAATCTCGAACTACAACGAATAATTTTATAAATTAACTCGGCGGTTTTACCGAATGGATTAAACTAGTCACTAAATAAATTAAAGAATGTGAGAAGTAAATGAATTAAACTGGTCATTAAATAGATTAAACTGGTCACTAAATAGATTTTACTAGTCACCATATTGAGAAAGATGGTCTTTTCACTTCTTAATATTGAGCTTGAGCCGTTGTCTAATTTTAAATTAAAAGTAGGCGGTCTCTTGCAAGACTAACTGATTAATATTTAATATTTCTATTTTACGGGGGTATTTGGCCGTTGGTTGTTGTCTCTTTTACTTGGCTGGTTTGATGGACTGTATTTATTATTTGTTTATGTTGGTTCTTTGGCTAATGGATGTTTGGATATTTATAAAATTGTTTGGTAAAATCAGCTATTAATGCTAATTGCTTAGTGTAAAATATATCCAAAAGCCAAAAGTTAATAAAAGAATCTACTATTATTAGCATTTGGCTAAAAAGTCGGTTTTTTATCTACCTAAAAGCCAAACACCAATGAAAATGTAACCTAATAACTAATAAGTCAATTACTATAGTTACGACTTACGAAACATGAAACACCCACTATACCTTTTTATAAGCAAAATTAAGGATTGATACCTATTCTCAAACTGATAGATATAGTAGAATATAAATAAACTTCGTATTTAATGGGTATTGGAATATGGGAGAGTCCGCGGCCATCCTAGAAGATTCCAGGCTTTAAGTGCCGTATCCTGACAAATCTTCTTTGATGTGTTGTATTGCTCGGTATGTTAAATAGAATTTAATGATACAACGTGTATAATGTGTGTATTTCCCCAATCCAATAATGACAATGTGTTTATGTCATTATGTGTATGGCTGACCGACTCTTAAATAAAAACGTGCATGGCAAAGGTGTTTTTTTAACATGTCGGGGAGCCACAATGGCAGAGTGTCTCGGACAATTTTGGGGCCCTGAGCCAGGCATTAAACATGGGCCCTATGAAAATATATAAAAACTAAA
Source organism: Beta corolliflora (assembly GCA_947648045.1). Classification (NCBI taxonomy): domain Eukaryota; kingdom Viridiplantae; phylum Streptophyta; class Magnoliopsida; order Caryophyllales; family Amaranthaceae; genus Beta; species Beta corolliflora. Next base: position 174,739 of record CANSZD010001350.1, read on the forward strand.
AAGGATCCACAATTCCATTTTTTTCAATAACTAAATAATTTTTTTATTAAAAATAGCTGAAAAAATTATCAATTTACTTAAATACTTCAATGTTAGTTTCATTTTCAGGAAGGAGACACCTTAGATATAATAAAGTGGTAAAGATATACCAAACATAGAACTAAAATAAGCTATGATATGTAAAATATAAAGTACATAGATTAGGGGCAAAAATTTTGGAATAACAAATGGGAAACTTTTTTCCATCTAATAAACTCATAGAAATATATAAGTGGGGCCCCTTAAGATTGGGGCCCCTGAGCGGTCGCTCAATCTGCTCATGTCTCTGAGACCCCTCTGCACAATGACAATTGATACAGACGGGATTGCATTACAGGTTTTGGGTGTCACTTTTCAAAATTTTAACCAACTAAACTAGTTTACACCCACGAGCATGGCACGGCGTGTTATTTTCTTATTGGGATGTACTCCTTTTCTTTCTAATTGCTACATTTCTATTTTGGAAAATCGAACTACCAACTTTGACCGATTATTTTGATATTTTTATAAGAAAAAATATAGTCATGTGTAGTTCTGTTAGATTCTTATCGATGTATAGATATTAATTTTTTATATTTTTTACTTAAAATGAATAAGAGATGCTAAGAATAAAAAAACGTCTTGAAAACCATGCCCATACAATGTAGCAGTTTAAAAGAAACAGAGGGCTTAGCTTAGTTGGTTAAAGTTTTGGGAGTTGGTATTCAAGACCTGGGATCAAATTCCGTCTATAACACTTGTGGCTCTTTCTACATCAAAAAGAAAAAGTGTGTTGTTGGGCAATTTCTCCGGGTTAATAATAATTTTTTTGTTTGTTTTAGATCTAGCACATCTTTACATGTTTATACTTAAATACAAATTCTCATATAAGACTGTCTTATTATATTTTATGGTAAGACAGAGGTAATTTTTTGATCTAAAGAGGTCAAGCCTCCTGAAAGTGGAAGTGATCACTTTAAGATAAAATGTGACCATACATTAAAGTGTCTCATTTAACTTAAGAAGTGACCTCTTTAATGTAAACAATTACCTTTTAAGGTGGAGTTACACAAGACATACGAAAATCTGAAATATAAAAAGGACAAAACATGTGGAGTATGATTACTCTCTCTGTGGAATTATATAGTTTACGTTCCTCATTTTTACGGGGATTATGAAAAATGGAATATATATGATCTGTGTTTAATGTTGTACTTTCATTGAAAAGTAAATGATTCTTCCTTCTTTTCTTAACAAAAAAAGCAAAACAACATTAATTGGAAACCAATAAAATTAAGGAAACTTACCAGAAACTACTTAATAGAAACGACTTTTTGCAAAAAAAGTACCTAATAAACAAAACTTGACAAAAAACTACCTTATATTTTTTTGCTGTTAAAAGGTACTAGTGGCCTGAGTATAGGAGTTGACCAAAAAAGTCTGGCGGTTCATGTGCCAATCACTTGATTTTTCTTTTCTTTTTACCCCTTTTCTGTAACGCTCCGACTCCTAAGCATCATTATTAGGCGAATTAATTAAGTTATTAGCAGTGGAAGACCTAGCTTAGTCGGCGCGTTATTGTCGTACCTCCCGTCAGGAAGGCACAAGGCAACATTCTTTCATAAAACTAAACATATCATAATGATTATTCTAGGAATATATGTAATTAACTTAATACATAACTAAGTTTCATAATTAGTGTAAGCGGTCTTATAATACTTAGCAATCATAGTTGCATAACTTAAAGTTAATATTTCCTCACTGCTACGCCATCCCATCTTCATATGCATACCTAAAACAGAAAACAAAACGTCATGAGCCGAGGCTCAGTAACATACTACTCTAACAACGTAAATTCACTTCAAATCATTTTAGTTGCAAATAGAGAGAGAAGAATATCGTCAAACCATTTCATAAACATACACTTCGAATCAGGAATTTATGTCATTTGCATTGTCATTCATTAAATATAGTCTTCATTATCATATTTTATTGTCTGAAAAACTTCCATTGGTTACTTGGCGAGTATAACAGAAGGCAAAGCCACCAAGAACATAAGTCCCCCATCAGAAGGTGGCATATAATGCCATAGATCGTAACAGAAGGCAAAAGCCACCGAGGACGTTGTCCTTTATCAGAAGGTGGCATATACTAAAGATTCGTTGCAATAGCTCTGGCTATTGCAACGGTCTCAAATAAACCGTTGCAATAGCTTTATCTATTGCAACGGCTTACCAAATGTCGTTGCATTAGACTCTTTTCAACTGTTGCCTTTGTTAAAAAATGTAGTAGATATAGTAACAGAAGGCAGAGCCACCGAGGACATTGTTCCCCATCAGAAGGTGGCATAATGCCATAATGCGGGTGCCACCGAGGACGTTGTCACCCATCAGAAGGCGGCGTTGCCGCCAGAAGGTACGTGCACGACCCGACATAACTTAATACTCTTTCTCTTAACTTTATCGTGTTTCATTTCTTTTACGTATCATAATTACATTACATAATCGTAATCGTAAATCTTAAAACATAATCGTAATCATTTCGTAACATCAAAGTCGTCATACTTCATAGCATCAAATCATTTAATAAACATTGGTTACATAGATAAACATTTCATATCCCGCACACCATAAATAATATCGCATAAACATCGTATAAAGCATCACAAATCATAGTTGGAAGAGGAGTTCGGGTGTTAGCAGTAAACGTTACCTGGTATCTTAGTTAAGTTTCTTGATAGCCGAGGAGGCTTGTAATATTCCTTCCTTTAATCTAATCAATAATTAAATAATAAAATTCATTACCAATTCATTAGACTTAAGCTTTGCTTAAATATTCTTTCATTAGACCGTTATGGTACTTATGTCATTACTAATAAAGTTTCCTTAATTAAACGAGTTATACTTAGGTGTAAATAATCATAGTCTTGATTTAATAATTCATTTTATTATTCTTAACATCTCTTAAACATAAAAGCTACATTGAGGTGATAATAATAATTAAATAATCTTGGTTTATAATCCATGTTCAATAATTTGTAACCATGACCTTCATAATCTAATTATTTCATTTCTTTAATTATTAGTACACAAAGAGTATTTCACTAATTATCGTTATAACAACATTATAATTCTAACTTTAAATACGAATCACCAAACTAAACTAATGAGTGAAGTTTATATTATCGTCAATAAAATACCCGCTTATGTTTAACTACCAATTCGACATGATTATTACTAAACTAGCTAGATTATTATCATTAATTTAATTATCCAAAAACATTAACACTAATATATTATAGTAGTTGTCATTGAGAGTCATTTATACAAACTAACGTGTTTCCAATGTTCAATTATAATTTCATATAATAAGAATAATCATAATTAACTAGTTGTATCATAGCAAAATCAGTTTAGTCCTTAATATAAGGTTAACCCAACTCATTAACTAAGGGTCTGTTCTCTTCGGCATAAAACAACTGAACTGAACTGAATTGAATTGAATTGAACTGAATTAAATTATAACTAATTAATAGTAATGATTATCATCTACGAACTGAACTGAACTGAAAAATAAGCTACAGGCCCTAAGTAGTTTAGGGTCCGTTCGGCATCACTGTAAGTTTCCAGTTTTTGGTTTTATGAATATAAAAGTCATATGATATAATGGGATAATAAACTTAAAATTAATCATACTTATACTAAACATGTCAATTTTGAAAACTGACAACTAAAAACTGAAAACTACTTTATTTGGTTTCCATATTTTGGTTTTTGGTTTAAAAAAAAAACTGAAAACTGGAAACAAAAAACGATAACGAACGAGCCCTTAACTAAGTAATTCTGATTTTAAGCCCAATAATATGATTAAATTAAGCTAACATGGTTTAGCTAAACAAATCAGTTTCTAGGCCCAATTTGTATCTAATTAATAAAGGAAACTTGGGCTTAAACTTACAAACTAAGAATCAAAATAAAAGTTTAAGAGGTACGTTTATACCTCTCGCTTCGCTTGAGCGACAAGACAACGCAACACGGGGGGAAAGAAAAGCGACGGAGCTCCGGCGAACTGGTTGGCCGGTGGTGCGGCGTGGTTCCGGCGACGCTACGACAGCAGATGGGTGGTGCGAGTGAGGGAAGCAGCAGCGAGCAGGGGAAGCAGCAGCGAGCAGGGGCAGCGCAGGGGAGGACAAATAGAGGAAAACGAAAGAAGAAAGAGGGAGCAGCCAGGGTCGTCTCAAACGTTTTGGAGGCCCTGTACTAATAATTGAATTGGGGCCCTAAAAGAAGTAATACAAAAAATTTATTGTTCAAAAAACTATAATATGATAAGTTTCTTAGATAATGATATAATAATTGTTCTTTTTTCAACTGTTTTCTTACTATATTATAGCTCTATAATTTCCTTAACTTAATTAGCATATTGATAGTGTTAAGAACATCAAAAATTAACTTAAAATTATATCAATAAAATAAATTCTAACTACCTCTTGAAAAACATTATTTGTCTAACCTTATTTAAAATGAAATTATTAATTTTCTTAATCTTATATTACTACAAAATAAAAGTGTACTACCACACAACAAAGTAAATGAAAACTATATTATAAAGCAACCAACTAGAAAATACTAGAAAAAAACATGAGTTGAAGACTACCTTGTGTTAAAGTGGATCAAATTTCACTTAAAGATGACACGTGGGTATGTTACCCTTGAAATTTGTCAAGTGAGTTAATGACATTCTTCTCTTTATTATTTATTAAAAGACAAAATATAATAGAAAGAAGATGAAAGGAACAATGGGAAAAGAAGTCTTCCAGATACTCGCACTTCATCATCTTCTTCCTCTCTCTCGCACACATGGAAATCATCTTTCTCTAACAACCCCCTCTTCATGAATCAATTTCTTAAATTTCAAAAATCTATGATTCTCTGATTTATTGTTTGTATCTTAGAGATGAGTGAAGAATATAAATTAATAGAGGAACTTGGGAATTATTAATTATGAGTACTGATAATTTCCAAGAATCAGTTTTTGGAGAAATTATGCCATTAAGCCAAGATTTTAGGGAATGTATAATCAGCAAATATTAATAGAAGAAGGCAAGGAATTCATTAGTTTTATTATGTCCATTGAAGATATGAGCTTTCAAAATGGGGCCCTCCAACTTGGAGGCCCTGTTCCGTAGAACAGGTTGCACCGGCAATTAGCCGGCCTTGGGAGCAGCGACGGGGTTGCAGCAGCGGCGTAGGGTCACCGGCGAGGGTGACTGGTCATCGGAGGAGAGTCGCTGAGCGGTGGTTGTGGCGCGATGTTCGTCGGACTTCGATAAGCAGTGTGACAGACAGACAGATCACGAGAGAGAGAGAGATTTTAAGAGACTTAGTAATATTTGTTGTTTTTGAGTTGTGAATTCAATACCTTAGGCAATTTATTGATGAAATTCTGGAGAGAAAGGCAAGGCCGGCTAATTGCCGGTGCAACCTGTTCTACGGAACAGGGCCTCCAAGTTGGAGGGCCCCATTTTGAAAGCTCATATCTTCAATGGACATAATAAAACTAATGAATTCCTTACCTTCTTCTATTAATATTTGCTGATTATACATTCCCTAAAATCTTGGCTTAATGGCATAATTTCTCCAAAAACTGATTCTTGGAAATTATCAGTACTCATAATTAATAATTCCCAAGTTCCTCTATTAATTTATATTCTTCACTCATCTCTAAGATACAAACAATAAATCAGAGAATCATAGATTTTTGAAATTTAAGAAATTGATTCATGAAGAGGGGGTTGTTAGAGAAAGATGATTTCCATGTGTGCGAGAGAGAGGAAGAAGATGATGAAGTGCGAGTATCTGGAAGACTTCTTTTCCCATTGTTCCTTTCATCTTCTTTCTATTATATTTTGTCTTTTAATAAATAATAAAGAGAAGAATGTCATTAACTCACTTGACAAATTTCAAGGGTAACATACCCACGTGTCATCTTTAAGTGAAATTTGATCCACTTTAACACAAGGTAGTCTTCAACTCATGTTTTTTTCTAGTATTTTCTAGTTGGTTGCTTTATAATATAGTTTTCATTTACTTTGTTGTGTGGTAGTACACTTTTACTTTGTAGTAATATAAGATTAAGAAAATTAATAATTTCATTTTAAATAAGGTTAGACAAATAATGTTTTTCAAGAGGTAGTTAGAATTTATTTTATTGATATAATTTTAAGTTAATTTTTGATGTTCTTAACACTATCAATATGCTAATTAAGTTAAGGAAATTATAGAGCTATAATATAGTAAGAAAACAGTTGAAAAAAGAACAATTATTATATCATTATCTAAGAAACTTATCATATTAAAGTTTTTTGAACAATAAATTTTTTGTATTACTTCTTTTAGGGCCCCAATTCAATTATTAGTACAGGGCCTCCAAAACGTTTGAGACGGCCCTGGAGAAAGGTGGAGGTGGGTTGAAGATTACTGGTGTTTCTTCACATAGGCAAACTAGAGTAGGACACTAAGAGGAAAAATAGGGGAGGTGAGCTGTGGGGGTGTTGGGTGGAATTGCCGTGGGAAAATTATGAGGGGGGTTCTCTCTCTCTCTTTTTTCTTCTTTGTTGTTGTTAAACCCAAATTCATTACTTGTGATTGTTAGCCGAACTCTACTTATAGTAAATTTTAATTTCATTTAGCCACAAACTTCATAACTTATAATTATTATTAAATAAGATTTTACCTTTTTAATTACTTAATTAATCAAGTTCATAATTTCGGGATATTACATTTTCCCCCTTTTCCTTTTTTTCTACTATAACGGGTCGATTATTCCGTCCGTTTTGTCATTATCGTAGCCTCGTAGGCCCTTTACTTTCATTACATTGATGTGACTTGCCTCGTGAAATTGCAATAGAGCTCTTCCAGACAACTTTCTTCCCCATTCACGAACTAAATATCTCTCTTGTTTCATTTCCCTCTCTCTTCAAACTCCCATTAATTTACCTAAAAGCTCTTGAATTAAATATTAGCGGATAGGTAAATTTATTTGTTGGGGGTTGTTTTTTTGACAACAAGATCATACATTAAAATAAAAACATCAAAATACAAGAGTGCCCTTATTAACTAATACTTTAGTACAAAGTTTTTTGGAAGGGGGAGGGGACACATCACTAGGAATAGAACACCCTGGCTGGCGCTTGCATCGAACATGCCGAAGAGGAGGTGAACCTTCACTCCGTCGATTGCTAAACCTTGGCTTCTCTGACCACAGGCCTTTGAAGGATCTCAAGCTGGTTTTAGGCAGCGCCTTCCTCGAATGGCACCTTGCAATCCGCAATGCTCTCCTTCTAGCTTTCTTTGCTGCTCTCTTCTTTGCAACTGATTCATGCCCTTTCTGATTTGAACATGCACTTCGATCTTTTACATAACATGCTGTGTGCTGTGGTACTACTCCTGATGGAAGTTCTTCTAGCTTATCTCCACCATCCTGCTTATATCCTGTGTGCTCCATGGAGCCCGGCTCTTGAGCAACAGTTCCCACTAAGTTCACTGAGCAAGAGACCTCTTCTTCCCTCAAATTTTGTTTGCGGGGGGCCTCTTTTTGGATATAGTTTTTAGGCTGGGAGATACGAATAGACATCAACCTCATGTAAGGGTGATAAAAATGCATCACCTTCCCTTGTTGTAATTTTCCTATATCCTCCCGAGAGATGTTAAGAAACTTGGAAGATCTATTTCTATTATAATAAGTGACATAACCAGCTGAGCATTACAATGTGGAATTTACCTTTTTTTGAATATATGGCAGATTTGGGGTTTACCTGTTTCGGAGGGCAGAGAGATTTTAGACTTACATTGTAATTCATATCACCTTTAGTAGAGTCATACGCAACCTTCTTTGTCAGAGGGGGGAGGCGTGGCCCAAGGTTAGCACAATGCACCACATTTTCTTCTGAAGAACTAATCCCCTCTGTATGCTCCAACACTCTTTTCCTTTTTGAATCACACTTTTCCCTATTCATCCCCATGCTACATATCTCCATTGGAATTTCTTCCCCCTCTCTATTCAACCCAACTCTTGCTTGGTCTTTCTTGCTTATTTGCTGCGCTCTAGAACTTTGTTCTCCGACGACACATATACCTTGAGCTTGAGTGTCTGAGCTCTTACTTCCTTTGTCACTAGGTAGATTATCTCCTTCTACTTCCGATTTTTTGAGAGAGATTGTTCCAAGCTTACTTTTTCTTTAGTTATTTCCTTATTATGCGGTTCTAACTCCCAAGCTTTTCTGAGATCCTCATAAGCCTTTTGTAAACATCCCATTTTCCTAAATGCTAATCCCCTTCTGAAAAACACTTTGACATTCTTATTATCAATTCCCAAGACCATAGAGCAAACCAGTGTAGCAATGTTTAATTTATTTAGTTTTAATGCACAAGCGGCAAGATTTAGATGTAGAGGAATTGCTAGTTCTCGAATGAGCGAACTATCATCACACGTATTGATGTCATCGCATACTACCGACAGTACAACACATAATGCTTTGATAGCTTTTTCATACTTAACATAAGCATTGGAATATTCATTTAACTTAAAAAGCCGATTTCCCTCCTGCTTAAGCGATTCCACAAATGGAATAACCTCATCTGGACCTGAAAATCGTTCAAACAACTCCTCCACATCCTCATCCAACTCATTGATATGATGAAATACTATAGAAGAAAGCGTAAATTCATCCCCCATATCCTCAATATATACAAACCATATTTAGTAACTACCCACTAAGACACAAGATTCAGATTTCAGAACCAAGTTCACCAACAAAATAACAGGAAAAAACACACACTATTCTTATTCAAGAAAGACCAATATATCTTAAAGAGAGAAAACGATGATAAAACTCCTTGAACATGCAAATCAGAACCAGAGGACTCAATCAATACCTGACAAACTCCGAATCACCACACAACAACAGAGACACCAACCCGAAATAGAAGAAATAAAACAGATTGACTAGCTGCAACAAACCGAGGTAAAGAAATGCAAACCTGGAAAATAAGCCCAGAAAGTTAAATAGATATATAGACGATCTCGGAGAGATTAGGGGCTCGCCGGCGACCGGAGAATTGAAATGGCCGCCGGCGGGCTACAGAGCACTCGATGGCTTGGGGTCCAGAAGTTTCGTAGAGAGCCTTGTTTTTCAATTCTTTGTTGGGGGTTGTTATTACGATCAGATTTTAAAAGTATTGCGTACTTCTCTTTATCTGATGCTTTGTCCATGTACTGAGTCTCGTGAATAACTTTATCCACTTGTGTTTTTATCAATAAGACCAGAGCAAAGATGAAGAGAGAGCTTCATGTCATCATGTGCATATCTTTGAGAGAGGAAAACAATAGTTGGAGGGAGGGGTTGTGTTAGTGTTCCGACTATGGATAAAAAGTCCCTCTGGTTAGTCTTTTATAGGAGAATTTATGTGCTTTGGGTTAGAAGAAATGCTCGTTAACAAAATCTATTTAGGAAGCATCCGTAGTACTTGTAATCTTTTTCTCATATAGTTTTTTTTGACATCGAAAAAATTTGCATTAATTAGAACACGACATACAACCTAAAAAACAAAAACACAAGAACACTAAACTGAGCTTTACATGCTCTTACAAACCATACTAAGTTAAAACAACAAGTAAACATATTGAGGTAATGCTTGGTATAGAGGCTTTGGTTGTTCGATAATTGAATTTTTAACTCTGCTAGATGTGGTTGACAATCGCTTGACCGCAATAACGATAATTGAGAACACATTGTAGCTTCTTGGATTAGACAACCTGCAATAAAGGGGTAAATCATACCTGCTGGAAGTGGTGGGAGGAGCGAATTTCGTTCACAAATATTAAATAAGTAGTCATAAAACATAAGTGGAAGGCAATTCTAGGTGTTAGGATTAGATGTTACCTCGTATCATGATGCTCCACTGCATTACTTAGGGTCAAACTTTTAAAAACTTGAAAAGTTGTTAACAGAAAAAGCTTCATTTCCAAGTGAACATGAGGCCAAACTACATACTTTATTGTACCCATCTACTGAAAGTGGGTAGCTAAAACATAGCGTTGAACTTATACATGATTTAAGGCTATAAATTCCCTTAAACATTACATTGCTAATCAAACAAGGATATCAATCATGCTACGTAGCTTTTAGTACCCAATGCTTTGTTGAGGAAAAACTACTCACTCTCGAACGCAAACGTAAGAGCATTTGTACCATTGACACCCAACCAACGTCCAAAATCAAGAGAAACAATACCAAGACTTCCACAATCAGTTCTCCTATGTCTAGGACAATAATTTATCTTGTAACCACCATCGTCAGCCTCTTCAATGGTGAACCAAGTTCTTAGATCCCTTGTTCCCTTGCTGCCTAGGAGCTGGATGAAGTTGAGGCGGGCGGTCGTATCAGCAACCACGGTCCAGGCATTCGACTTTCCGGGGCAGTTACCGGGTGGTGTAAAACTGCTGAACACGATATTGAGGTTAGAGGACAGTGTGATATCAGTTTGTCCTGTGGTTTGAGGGTAGAAAGCTATTTTTTGGCCGAAGTTTGTGTTGACTTTTTCTTGAGACACGTAATAAGGAGCACAAGTTTCCTTTGTTTTCGGTTGCCATGTAAGGCCACCACCCCCTACGTTTGAGTAGGCATATGGCACCATGTAGTAGCTCTGGCCGGCCTGGAGTGGCTGCCCTATTACGTCGTACACGGTGTTGTCGGCGGCATTGGCTGCGGGAGTGGATAGGAGGAGGAGGAGGAGGAGGGTGGTGGTGGTTGATAATGTGAGGACGAGGTTATTCATTTTGATGTTTTTTTAGGTGACTTTGCTTTGGTTGTGGGATGGTGTTGGGTTTTAGTCAAGCTGAGGGTTTCATTTATAGATCCGAGAAGTTGCGATATGATGTGTAAGAAATTAGACATGTGGTTATTGTTATTGATATTTAATGCAATAATATTGTAAAATAATAAAATAAATAATCGCAATTAAAACCTACAAACAATGTTGGATCATATAGAATTAGTCCTCTGTGCCAAAGATTGCGCAAACTTCATCTCCCACGATAGAACAATCTTCTTCTATAATAAACTGATAAAGTGATAATTGACTTGATATACAAATAGATGCACATTCATGTGTCGAGTAATAAGAACTCACGTACACCGCATGATCTATTAAAGAAAATTTAGTCCTAATGAAGTTTCTGGTGTCCTTACAAGCTATGAAAATTTATCCCCAAATATGTGTTTATTTCTTCATAGCTTTGCATTACCATTATCCATACAATATGTAGTAATAGGAAAATTGTGAAGAAATTCACATGATATGTTTAAAGTGAGATTTTCATTACCATGGTGATGAATGGAGAATTCTTGTACATACTTACATTACATTTACGACCATTTAGTATTCCCTAATAAACGAGTTGTTAAAGACACCAAAACTTTTAGTAGTAATTTCAATAGTGATATAAGGAAAAAGATCGATTAAACGACAAACTAGTTGTTAACACATAATAAAGAAATATATTTTTGTAATTAATGATATACTTTCTCCGGTTTATGACTCATTTTGACTTTGACACTATTTATATACATGAATAATGACTATTTCTTGTAATTTGTGCTGAAGGAAAATTTCAGTCATGTGGGATCTTTTTATATTCTCTCAATGTATACTTTCAAAATATCAACTTTTTGTAATTTTTTCTCTCAATGTATACTTTCAAAATATCAACTTTTTGTAATTTTTTCTTATTGATAATTAGGACCATTGAGATTCAAATTAGTGTATGGTCGAGTGTGCCTAAAGAAATGGGTCCACTAATAAAAAAATAGAGGAAGTATACAGCAGCAACTATAAGGGTTGCAAATGAACATTCATTACGTTTCGTAAATTGGTATTAATTTATGAATGTAGGACAAATTACACGTCGATTGGTGTAATCAATGTTTTATATTCCTACTTTATGGGGGTGTTTGGCAGTTGGTTATTGGTTGTTGTCTCTTTTACTTGGTTGGTTTAACGGGCTATATATATTAGTTGTTTATGTTGGTTTTTTGACTATTGGATATATAGATGTTTATTAAATTGTTTGGTAATATCAGTTTCCAATAGTAGTTGTTTATTGTAAAATAGATGTAAGTTCATATGAGAACCTCTAATAGTTATGGTTTGTGGGTTAAAAATTACGATTTTGGATTAATAGTTATGATTCTCTGACAGTTATGATTTTGGATCTAAAAGTGACGATCTTCGGGATTTTCTGGTTAATAGTTAAAGTTACTATAAACTGTTTTTGGGGGGTAAAATTTAATGTTTTAGGTGAAAAAGTTATGGTTCTCACAGTTCTCACCATAAAAGGGTTCACATAAGAAGGCCCCATGTAGGAGGGGAACTTCTAATGCATCATTTACAAGGATAAAGTTTAAAGCCGAATTATTATAAGTTTCAATGTAATAATGACAATCGATTAAGTGCTCAACATTGGTTATCCGGTATGCTGCCTTGTTTGCTTCTCTGTAGATGTGTTTGATGTTCCACTTGTTGAAAGAATTGAGGAGGGTCTTTAATTTACGTCTTCTATGATATTTACAATTTGCCAAGGAGGATCCAGAGTCCCTGAAGTGCTTTGATGACTAGTCGATTGTCTCCTTTATTAAAAAATTTTGTATACCTTCTTGAATGGCAAATAGAATTCCTTGTTGAAGAGTTGTGGCTTCAGCTACGTAGACTTAGGCTTTGCCCATATTGTAGGTGCAAGCCTTGTGGAGTTTCCCTTTGATGATCGTGGATGATAACACCAACTGCAGTGGAGGAGGAACGAACTAAACCATCGAAATTGAGTTTGAAAGAAGATTTAGAAGGGGGATCCCAAGCTACAAGAGTGGTAAGAGTTGAGTAGGAAGAGCGAGGATGATGGGAATTTGGAGAGAAAGGAGATCCTGCCAAGTGACAATGTTCAATAGTTGTACGTAGGATCCATTATGTGCAACATAATTGTGCTTTATGTAATATTTTTTGGATATTTAGTTTTTCATGGTTAAAGATAATATCATTACATTACCTTCTAAAGGTTCCAAATTAACAAGATGAACTTAATGATTATATTCTTTCTTGACTTGATAGATTGCAAGGTGGATAATTGGGGATTTGGAGGAGTATAAAAGTTAACTATTTTCTAACTTTGACGAGGTCCCAGAGTTGCCTGGATTTGATGCATTGAGAGAAGAGATGATCAATTGTTTTTTCTTAGATATTGCATAATCTGCAAAATATTAAGCAGGATTTTTTCTATGAAGAATGTCACACACTCCAAGACTGTTATGACATATTTGCCATTGAAAAATTTCAAGCTTCAGTGGTATGTCAGTGGGCCAAATCCATCGAAATGGCCATTTCTCTACGCTAAACAAGTTGCTGATTTCACTATTATTTCCCATTTGGGGTTGGATTGTTGTGTCTTTGATGTTTGTATTAGGCAAAGGTATCCTTCTTATATTGCCGATTGGGAAGGAATTTTTGGAGCTTTTGGATATTTGAGGATTTATTGGGGAGTATAAACTTTTCTAATTGAATGTCTAACTTGTTCTACCGGAAGCTAAAGTAGGTCTAGGAGATTTATATGAGAATTCCAATTATCGAGGCAAAAACGAAAATCTTTTCAAATTCTTATTTTTGATCTTATACCTTTGCGAATGTCACTTTGAGAGAGAACTTTTCTCCAAATGAGGGAGTCTCGTGCTTTTGGAGTGCAAAAGGAAAAAAAACTATTTTCTTGAGGTATTTTTCTTTTATGATTTTGACCCATAAATTGTTGTGGTATGTGAGAATTTTCCAGCCGAGTTTGGCGATAGATGCTTTATTTAGCGGTAAAGTTTTTCTAAGACCTAGTCCTCCCCTAAATTTAGGTCGACAAACTTTATCCTATGCTGTTATTAGGATAAAGCTTTTATCTTTGTGCAGCCGCTAATTTTTTTTGGTGAAGGTTATCTATTGATTGTGCAATGTCATTTGGTAAGAGAGAAGATGAGCTTATATATATAAGAAGGAAAGGCTTCGAGATTGCTTTGGATGAGGGTGAATCTCCCTGCTTCAGACAAAAACCCTACTTCCTAATGGTGTATTCTCTGTTCCCTTTTTTGGATAATCTGTTTAAAATATGTTTTTGTTGGGTAATAGAAGTTGAAGTAGATTCCTAAGTGTAGACACATAATCGTGTCTCCCCATTTAAGGGTCCAATGATGAAATATACCGCGGTCTTAGTTGGCATGGCCCAATGGAGGAGCAGTCCGAATAATCAGGCAATATGTGTTTTAAAATAATATTAAAAGCCCAATTAATCATTCATGATGATTAATTGTAAGTTCAAGCCGTGAATTGTTTTTTTTAAGTCCATTTTAAAAGCCCAACTTAATATTTATTGTTTTAATAAATATTTTCTTAATATTTATTGTTTTAATAAATATTTTCTTAAAAGCTTTTATTATCATTTTTACCCATAAATCAGATTTTTAATCCGGAACATTCTATCTCCGGATTTTTTGGGATAAAAATGGCCTCTTGAAAGCACGCATAGAATAAATAGCGAATATTCTGGAATACGCACCGGACGCGACGGGTGCGCTCAGCGCGACACGTGCGTCCAACTCATTGGCCAAATCGCGTCAGGCGCGCCAATGAGCGCCTGACACGTGGACTTGTGACTCACACAGAGTCCTGCGCCTGGCGCAAGTCCTGTGTGAGACGCAAGTTAAAGTTTTATCTTTGTGAAAGCGCGTTTCCATGTGCAGCGTTTTAATTGGACGGACCACGTGAGGCAGGCCAACCTGCGCCTGACACGTGTCCTCGCGCCTGCCACGTAGGACTGCGCCTGTCGTAGGTCTTGCGTGGAGCGCACGCTTTGTTTTGCCTATAAATATGGGCTGATTTTCCGAATCAGGGACGGTTTCGAATTATTATTTTTACGCACACAAATACTCTCAAAAACTCTGAGATACACTTCGAATACAAAAACAGTCAAACACTTTCAATCTTCCAAGTCAATTATTGTTCCTGATCCTATTATATTCCTGGTTTCAAGATTGCTTCGCCTGAAGGTCATTACGCTCTTCGATCTAAACCGCATAGGTATAATCCTGAGGGCCCTTGAATAATTATATTTATTTTATTGAAGTTACTAACGTTTTCTTGTCATGATGTAGATTTCTAATTAATAATCGCGTCCCTTTGTAAATTCTAACCTCTTTTCTTATATTTTCTTTATATAATATTCTTGATATTATGATTGTACTGCATGCCTTTTTTGTCACCCACATGTTATTATGCTAAATAAGACCTAAAGAATTGTTCTCATTAATTCTAAAATTTAGACAACCTGTTAGGAACCTTGTAAAATGATTGTATAATAACTGATCACTAAATAATTAGTCTTTTGATGTCTTTCCTGAACCAAAATAGATTAATTATTTTAGGGTGCTTTAAAATATTGTGTGATTGTTCTATTGCATAAAATCTCATGTGAATCATTATTTAGTAGAGGCTAGCAATGGGCAATATACTTCCAGACTATATTGTACCCTCACCCCCGAACTCACTTTTTGGTTCCTGACCATTTATGGAGTCATGACGGGGAAATCTACATTGGATAAGTCCCTAAGATGTCCCTTCCGTTTCAATATCCAATTAGGTTTATAATTCTTCCTTTAAAGAATTGTTGGCGACTTCAAAACATATTTTTAATAAAACCTTAACAATGGGGTAGTCAAATAAACGCGCTCACACCGCGTGTAGGCATTAAAGGAATCAAAATCCACGCCTACAATTTGGCGACTTCACTGGGGAGGATTTTAAGAAATTAATTTTTTTTAATGAGTGGGTGAAACTTGAAAAATGCGATTCATTCTTATTTTTATGCCTTAGAATAATATACTATTTTGCATGTGCATGTCTATTAGCCATCATAAGGACAATCTACATTGCCTCATTAACACATGTTCTATGTGTGAGGTCACCCCCGGGGGGTTTGCGCTTTGTCCTTCCAAAAAGCTTCCTCAGCGATAGTGTTGGATCTTAGTCATAAGCAAACCTACCCAACTATGGCATTGTTCTCTTGTTCCTGACTTGAGACTGGAGTGCGTCTTACACGTGGCCACCTCTTTAAGCAGGGGTACGAAGCGTGGGATCAATCTCTTAGTCATAGACCCTTTCAGCCTTAACCTAAACCTGACCACTAGTTGAATGTAGAACTGGACTTTAGGTTGAGAACTTTTGCATCCATGTTACTTGACATTTATGTGTGATTGCAATTTTTGCCTGACCATATTAACATGTTGATATGTGTTGCGCCTAAAAATAATACAATTCGCGTCTAAAACCTGTCGTTGTTTTCGCCCGAACATTCGTCAAACTACCAATAGGCATGCCGCAGAGTATTGCGCCAAACACATTAAGTTGCGCCTGGCGCAACACACCTGCGCCAGACGCAAAGCCCACGAGCCACGCACACCTGTTGCATGACACGCAGTCTTTTCGGCCCATGCAAATTGGTCTTCTGACCACTGTTCACGTCAATAATTTGCGTCAATTAGTGCGTTTTAAACTTAGCGCATTTTAAACCGTCAATACAATTAGTGCGTCAATTGTCGCGTCTTGAAATTATACCAGATTTATCAAAACATCGTCTAAATTGTCCCGAATACGAGGGTAGGCTCAGCACGCTAGACGCATGAGGATGCGCCTGACGCTGTTGTCCTGTGCCAGACGCACACCTTGTGCCACACGCATAATTGCTATGTGGCGTATTGTTGTGCATCTCTTGTTTTCCGTCACTTTACGCCATGTGATGATCAATTTCGTATAATGATTCGTGCATTTGAGTCATGGACTATTCTGAACATCTCGCATTTGTTTTCTTTTCGAGTTCTATCATCATTAGGTCTCATCTAGGTGCATGGTCATATTTTGGTTTTTTTTTTTTTTTTTTGGAAGAAAGTCGGATATTCCTATCCTCCCAACAACTTACCCATCTTTATCTTTTAAATTTTTTTTTCTTTTTTCTTGTATTTTTGCAAAACTGCATTTTGATTGGTGACAGACTCTTGCCAATTCATCATTATCCATTTCCCTCCACAAAATAAATTCATATCCATAACGTCCAATATATCATTATCCATTTCCCTCCACAAAATAAATTCATATCCATAACGTCCAATATATCATTATCCATTTTCCTCCACAAAATAAATTCATCATTATCCATTTTCCTCCACAAAATAAATTCATATATCGTTATCCATTTCCATCCACAAAATAGATTTCCTTCCATAAATATCCTTTCCTTTTGGCAGGAGTTTCTAACAAATTAAAATGATATTTTCGAAAATATTTTCATTCCTCACCATTTCTGGAGTGTGTCCTAAGTCAATGTGTCCTTGTCAAACAGGGTAATTGAGAAAACAGTCTCAATAGCTCGTCCGCGTGCGCGAAAGGCTAGATATGTTCCACCGGCTAAAAAACGGTCAACTGTTGAAGCAACCATGGGTGACGAAAAGGTTACTGAATTGACTAATATCATCGAACGAATGGCTAAGAACTTGGAGGAGGTCACTCTCCGTCTGCACCAAGTTGAAAGTGGTGAAAATGCTTTTTTCGCCAAACAAATGGAAAATGCTGTTCAAAAAGTCACCAATAAGGAGTCCTACTTTGATTTGGATGAGAACAGCAAATTCAAGGGAAAACTACCTGAAAACTTTTCCACGAGTGACTTTCCTAAGTTCAATCCTACCGACAATCCCAAGTATCACTTGAGGAACTTCAAGGCCACTATGATCATTAAGTTTGTGGACCCTGAATTTATCCAACGGTATTCCCGATGTCGTTGGACCCTGCCTGTCAAAACTGGTTCTACTCCCTGGACCCCAAACATGTTGAAACATGGGGTGATATCACTAGAGAGTTCATGAAACAATATGAACATAACACTGTAATCCAACCCTCACTAAGGGAATTGGAAGTGTTGAAGCAAGATAACAATGAAGGCTTTACCACCTACCTTAACAGGTGGAGGGAAAAGTCTGCTTACATGGTCTCCAGACCTGCTAACAAGGACCTCGTCCGCATCTTTGTTAACAACTTGTTACCCAAGTACAAAACTCATCTCAAATACTTGGGTATCGATAATTTCACCAAGTTATACGACATATGTGTGCAAATTGAAGATGACTTGTTGAAAAATGCCCAAAATGACAACAATCGTTATAAGGGCAACAATAACAACAAGAACAATGATTACGGATCCCCTTCCAAAGGTGGAGAGGTGAACCTTCTTGAGGCACCCCAAAGATCATTCCAGAGGAATATGAGAAGGACATTCACTCCAATAGGCATGTCATATGCCACCGCTTTTGATCGCCTCAATTCAAAGGGAGCTCTTGATCCCATTGGATCAACTCCTGATCCAGAAGAAAGTAAGAAAAGACCAAGTTGGGACAAGAATGCTTACTGCAAATACCACAAAGGGAATGGTCACAAAACAGAGGACTGCTACAGACTAAAAAATGCCATTCAAGACATGATTGATGAAGGCAGACTCCCCATTCCTCCTGCGGGGAAGAAGCCTAACAATCAAGATAGGCCCTTAAACAAAGTTCTGGCTATCTCTGAAGATCAATACTGCTATGACCCATCTCTCTTGATTGCACCAATTGGGGATCTTGTCCCTGCTATCATTATTACTAGCACATCACCATATATCAATGGTATCTAGGACAGTGATGAAGAAGATGAGTATGTCACAGAAGAAAGTGATTATATCCAAGGGACGTGTATCTCTCCACCTCTAGGATTATATGACGATGATGAAGTCATTAGTCCTAAAACTGATCGCTTTACTTTAGCAATGGATTGGTACAAAAGTGATGAGGAAGCAGTACGAGTACTTACTCGAACTGGAAGGCTAACTCAGCTTGTTCAGGATAACCTTCCCACATCGTCTGCATCTCCTGAAGGAGTTCTTCCCAAAGAGAACTCTCTCATTCAACAGCTCATGAAAATAAAAGCTGATGTTAACATTTGGCAATTAATAGCTTCCTCTCATTGGCATCACATGGCATTACTAAATGCCTTCACAAGGATGAACGTGTCATCTGACACTTCCCCTGAAGGATTGGTCAATTTTCTGACTGCTGATAAGCCAATCCAAGGAAATACTATTTCCTTTACTGATGATGACCTTCCTTTTGAAGGAAGCACACACAACAAGGCCCTACATCTCACTGTAGCATGTGTGGGCATGAATGTCCCAATGACATTAGTAGACAATGGATCTGCCATTAACGTATGTCCATTACGAACTGCACGCCGCCTAGGTTTCAAAGATGAGGATTTTAGTCCCTCCCATCAAGGCATCCGAGCGTACGACAATTCTCGTTGTCAATCCTTGGAAACTATAGCCCTAAACATCTCTGCAGGGGTTATAGAAAAGCGCACGATCTTCCAGGTCATTGATATTAAGGCCTCATTCAATTTACTATTAGGACGACCATGGCTTTATGAGCTTGGTGCAGTCCCATCTTCCTTGCATCAAAAGGTTAAGATGATTGTGGATGGGATTCCCATAACTCTCGATGCCTCTACAATGAAAGTACAAGTAGTAGACAAACCTCTCATCCACATGGACCATGATGAGGAAGATGAAGATCTTCGAGGATTCGTTCCCGAAGAAGTAGCCCTGATTGAAGAGGATTTAGCGCCATTTGACTTTGATTGCTTCTCCAATCTAGCAGTCAACTATATCATGCGCAAGAAGGGACACTTCCCAGGCATGTCACTGGGTAGTAAGAAATCTAGAGCACCTCCTGTCACTGACTCTAAGTCAGTAGAAAATTTATTTGGCTTAGGATACAAGCCCACCAGGAAGGAGCTCAGAGAACGTATTGCACAACGCATGGCATACCGCAATACCAAGGACAAGGACAGTATCCCTTTTCCTCCCTATCAACCCACTCTGAATGGGCAATTTCTGAGGGAAGGAGAAGATTATCCTTGCTATGAATTTCCTGAACCATTCTATCAGGCTCAGGAGGGAGTGATCTACCCTGGATTTGAAATATTTCTAGACTGTCACTTTCTAGAAAAAGGGATTCCTGATCCCAAAATTAAACAGTTTACTGAAGACTGTTTAGATTACAAGGCATTGGGACTTCTATTCGGCCAAGAACGAGTCAAATGCCCAAATAATACTGCTCATATCCAGGCTGTGCTACAAAATGAGGATTTTGACCCTGCTATGCTGATCACTCCTGCAAGTGGCGTCATGCAAGGATGGAGGAAGACTATCAAGCTCACTACTCCAGACGGAAAGAAGATGATCTTCACCACCGGGGAAAGGCCAATGTTTGAAGAGTCCGAGTCATCTGAGTCAGAGTCTGAGTCTGAGTCTGAGTCTGAGTCTGTTGAGTCTAGTATCCCAGTCGGGATTATTTCTAAGCCTGTTAATTCTAGCGTTCAAGTAGAGTCTTTAGTTTCTACTGAGTCATTGTTCAACTCTATGATTTTCGATTTCAATAATATGAACTCATTTGCTTATGACTTGTGCAATATCTCTACTTCCTCTTCTCCTTCTGATTGCAACAATGAATCTGAAAAAGAAATAATTAATGTAATACCCCTCATGATTGCTTTAAAGGGATTTAGCAGGCTACTCATTCCAACAAGATGCATCTTTCTTTTAGGGAGCTTAATTCCTTAGTTACTCCACAGTTAAGCGTGCTTGGCTGGGAGTAGTCCAGGGATGGGTGACCTCCTGGGAAGTTTCTTAGGGTGCGCATGAGTGAGGACAAAATGCGCCGGAAGAACTTGTGTTGGTTATTGAGGACAGTTGTTGGCCCTGGATGCGCATTGTTGACGATATACTCGACTCCGTATGGGTCGGGGTGTTACAAATGGTATCAGAGCAACCCTACGACCGCGTGTTGGGGCGACCCTAAGGCCGTAAGGCCGAATATTAGGAGTCCTCAGGCGCCTAGTAGGGGAGGATTCTGGGGCTGCATTGTCATAAGGAGCGACCCAGAGGACGTTAGACCGAATATCTGGAGTCTCCGGCGATCAGTCTTCAGGCTGGGGCGACCCACAGGCCGTATGCCGAATATGTGGAGTCCTCAGGCGCAACGAGGGCGTTGCTGTTCTTAAGTGGGGGTGTATGTAATACCCCTCATGATTGCTTTAAAGGGATTTAGCAGGCTACTCATTCCAACAAGATGCATCTTTCTTTTAGGGAGCTTAATTCCTTAGTTACTCCACAGTTAAGCGTGCTTGGCTGGGAGTAGTCCAGGGATGGGTGACCTCCTGGGAAGTTTCTCAGGGTGCGCATGAGTGAGGACAAAATGCGCCGGAAGAACTTGTGTTGGTTATTGAGGACAGTTGTTGGCCCTGGATGCGCATTGTTGACGATATACTCGACTCCGTATGGGTCGGTGTGTTACAATTAAAGCAGTGGAAGAACATGAAAATAAGACTCCAATCATCGAAGAAACAGAAAAAATTAATCTTTCTGATGATAATGAACCAAAGGAGGTAAGAATTGGATTAACTTTAAGCGAATACGAACGCACTCAATTAATCAAAACGTTAGTTGAATATATCGACGTATTCGCATGGTCCTACCAGGACATGCCATGCATTGATCGCGAAATTGTTCAGCATACCATTCCCCTAATCGAAGGGATCGGAGGAAGCCTGTCAAACAAAAGTTGCATAGAATGAAACCAGATGTAGCTCTCAAAATCAAAGAAGAAGTCATCAAACAACTTAATGCAGGATTTATAAAGGTCGCTAATTACTCTGACTGGATTGCTAACGTTGTGCCTGTGCCTAAAAAGGATGGGAGAGTTAGGATGTGTGTCGACTATAGTGACCTCAATAAAGCAAAACCTAAAGACGGCTTCCCCTTACCTCACATAGATGTCCTAGTAGACAACACTGCCAACCATGCCCTTCTCTCTTTTATGGACGGGTATGCAGGGTATAATCAGGTAAAAATGGTCGAGGAAGATATGGAAAAGACTACCTTCATCACACCGTGGGGGACCTTTTGCTATACCGTTATGCCTTTCGAGTTAAAAAACGCTGGGGCCACCTATTAAAGAACTGTGACTACCCTTCTCCATGACATGATGCATAAAGAGGTAGAAGTTTACGTAGATGACATGATAGTTAAGTCCAAATATAGAGAGGGACACCATACCGCCCTTGAGAAGTTCTTCATGAGACTTCACAAATACAACATGAGACTTAATCCACAAAAATGCGCCTTCGGGGTGACTTCCGGGAAACTCCTAGGTTATGTCATCAATTCTAGAGGGATTGAAATTGACCCTACTAAAATAACGGCCATCATGACCATGCCTCCACCTAAGAATGAAAAACAAATAAGGGGGTTCTTAGGCAAAATCCAGTACATTAGTAGATTCATCTCTAAACTGACCATGGTGTGTGAGCCCATCTTTAAAAAGCTTAAGAAAAGTGTCGTTGCCGAATGGGATGAGGACTGCCAAAAAGCCTTTGACAAAATTAAAGAGTATCTATCCAACCCACCTGTCTTAGCACCTGCCTTGCCAGCCATACCTTTAAGGCTTTACTTGACTGTGACTAAGACCGCGGTTGGGGCCATGTTGGCACAAGAGGTTGATGGGAAAGAATGCGCCATTTACTACCTCAGTAAGAAGCTCTTAGACTACGAATCCCGTTACACCCCCTTAGAAATGCTTTGCCTTGCACTGGTCTGGGCCACTAAGAAGCTTAGGCATTATATGCTTACTCACACAATCCATATAGTGTCGCGGCTAGACCCTCTTAAGTTCTTGTTCGAAAAGCCAGCACTTAATGGTAGACTCTCCCGCTGGGTAGTAAAGCTGGCCGAATTTGACTTAAAATTTATCCCTCATAAATCCATCAAAGGCAACGCTGTTTCTGACTTCTTGGCAGATTTCCCTGTAGATGAATCTCGCGAAGAGTATGAATTTCCTGATGAAGATCTTCTCATGACGGAAGATGAAAGTTAGGCAATATACTTCGATGGTGCTTCTAACCAAAAGGGATGTGGCATAGGGATACTCCTGGTATCACCTGAAGGCGAACACACTCCTCTCTCTGTTAAACTCGACTTCGACGTTACTAATAATGCAGCCGAGTACGAAGCATGTATCATAGGGCTCCAGGTCGCAGTGTCCCTCGACATCAAGAAACTAAGAGTATATGGTGATTCATCTTTGATCATCAATCAAATCTCTAAAAGGTGGAAAGTTAGAAATGAAAGCCTCTTGCAATATCAAACTCATCTAGAAGCCATTGTTGAGCAAATCCCTGAAATACAATATACATACCTTCCCCGAGAAAAAAATCAATTTGCTGACGCTTTGGCCCGCTTAGCCTCTATGATTACGATTCCTCGCACCATGCCAAAAATACCCCTTATCATTGAGAGGCGGCAAGAGCCTGCTTATGTTCATACCTTAGACAATGAGCCAGATCCTATTCCTCCTGAACCCTGGTTTATTGACATCCTAAACTACCTAACCAAAAAAGAATACCCACCTGGAGCTTCAACAAGAGCCCAGCGTGCCTTAAGGCTCTTGCCTTCCCAATATGTCGAGTATAACGGGACACTGTACAAAAGAACACCACAAGGCGTGCACTTGCTCTGTATTGATAAACCTGATACCACAACGGTCATGGATCAAGTCCATAGTGGAATTTGTGGCACCCATATGAACGGACGCATGTTAGCTCAAAAGATCATTCGCTTAGGCTATTACTGGACCACAATGGAGAAAGACTGTTACCTTTATGCCAAAACCTGTCCAAAATGCCCATTATGCGCTAACCTGCAACATGTCCCACCCTCTTTGTTATATACCTTTACTTCACCTTGGCCATTCTCAACTTGGGGTATTGACATTATTGGTAAAATAACACCACCTGGTACTGGGGGGCATGAATTCATCCTTGTGGTCATAGACTATTTCACTAAGTGGGTAGAAGCAGCGTCCTATGCTAAATTGACAGCCAAACATGTAGCTGCCTTCTTAGAAAATACCATAATTTGCCGCTATGGGGTTCCCCACGAGATCATAAGTGACCAAGGTACCTACTTTCAAGCCGAATGCGAACAAGTCCTTGAAAAATATAGCATCAAGCACCATCGCTCCTCCCCATATAGACCCCAGGCTAACGGTGCTGTGGAGGCTGCTAACAAAAATATCAAGGCTATTATCTAGAAAATGACCGAAAATTATAAGGATTGGCCTGATAAGCTACACTTTGCCTTATGGGGATACCGCACTTCTATCCGAACATCTACCGGAGCTATACCTTATTCTCTTGTCTATGGCATAGAAGCTGTCCAACCTATTGAACTAGAAATACCATCCCTACGCATTGTCCTAGAAAGTCAAATTCCGAAAGCTGACTGGGTCAAAGCTAGATTCGAAGAGCTTATCTTACTCGATGAACGAAGATTAGCTGCCTTGCATCATGTGCAAGTTTATCAAAATCGTATTGCGAGATCTTTCAATAAGAAGGTCAAACCCCGAAATATTAAAGAGGGTAACTTAGTGCTCAAGGCATTAAGGAAAAATGTGTTAGATCCTCGAGGTAAATTCGGACCTACTTGGGCCGGTCCATACATTGTCAAGACAATCCTATCTGGAGGAGCAACTCAACTTATTGACATGGATGGCACTGAATTTCATAATCTAACCAATCTTGATCAACTCAAGAAATTTTATGTGTAAAACACAACCAATTCTTTGATTGGTCAAAGTAATCCAATTCTTTAGCATGAACTACGTGCGACCTGATTCCTATTTGGATACGTAGGCAACCTTGTACAAGGTTCGACCCCCTCATTAATCAAAACCTCATGCGGTTCATACAAGTCTACAACAACAAAAATAAAAAAATAATATTTTAATCTGTCTATTCGCGCCAGACGCAAATCTGCTGCGCCTAACGCAGCGCAGTGCGCCAGACGCACCAGTTTGCGTCTAGCGCACTACCCCGCTTTGCTGCTGGTCCGAACATTCTTCCTGCATTCGCTAAGATGCTTAATACGATAATATATTTTGCGACATGTTTAGGCTCACTTCGGTCTAAATAAAAATGAACTTTGTTTTTATTAAAATTGCTGAATGGAAAATAAAACATGAAACATAAGTTATGACTACACTATAAAATAACTATGTGGCATGCAAGCCTTATTGAAAGCAATAAATCAACATAAAAACAATAACTCAACACATAAAAGTTGCAATCAGTCCTTCTTTTCCTTCCCCTTTTCTTCCTCCTTTCCCTTGCTAGAAGTTTCTCCTTTTTCCATCTGTAGTTTTGGTCTAGGTGCCTTCCTCTTTTCCCAATACACCATAGGTTCCTTCCCTTTGCCAATAGGAGTGTCTGTCTATTGAGTCACCCTTCCCGTGTCGCCCTTTCCCGATTACTACGCCCCTAAGCGTAGTCTTCTCTTTGTCGGTGGCATCCGTGGCCCAAGTCGTTCCCGCGCCGGTGCTTACCTTTGGCCCTAAACGTTCCTTCACGGAGGAAGTTTTAGTAACGGGGTTTTCGGTCGCTCTTCCCTACGGATGAGTGTCCCACTCGGTCTCTTGCCCTCGTTATCCAAAGTATCAAAGTTTTCCCCACGGTTCGTGGAGTAAATTTCCGCTTCTTAGTCACTTCGGCGGACTCCTTCTCCCTCATCTCTTTCCTCACAGCAGGGTCTCTAGTCAGCATCCATACGATATAACTCTTAGACACCTTCTCAGATTCTATTTGTTCTTGGGTATACCAATGTGGGCGCTCTCCCCAATATCTCTCCCACTTCCTAATTCCACTCCAGGTCAGACCATATATTTTTGGAGCAATAGTGTCTTCAGCAGGGATCAGTTGGCGGTACCCAAATTGTCTCAAAACCCTCGAAGGAAAATAAAAGGTCATGGTATACAGACTATACAATCTCACATAGGAAGAATCGTCGCGAATACCTACCATGGACCCAGTCCTCCACCATGACACTACCCATCTGACACTCAGCTCATCATCCCCAAAGAAAAGGGTCCAGTCTTCAAAGGATTTCTTAGTGAATATCTTCATCCTGCCAATGAAACCCTTTTTATTATATTCTCGGGAGGATCAATCAACCTCAAATGTTCCATCAGCCAAATCTGCATCAACAAAAACATTAATGTTATTATTGCTTCCCGATGAGTAATAATACATATGCATTATTTCATTATTGCTTCTCAAAGAGTAATAATACATGCACAAATTTTATTACTTCGTAACGAGTAAAGATACGCAATATTACTTCCTATCGAGTAGTATTACTTACGACAGATGTCGCGTCACATCGAGTTGTCTCAGAAACTGCGCCAGATGCATAGAAGCTACGCCAGACGCGCACTGTCAGCGACAGACACTGATGTTCGCGCCCGACGCATGTAGCAGCGCCCAACGCACATTCCTATTCAATGTCTTCATTGTTGTTTTTTTTTCGGGATGTAATATCATAATTCCATTATTCAATACAGTCCAAAAAGTTATTATATATATTATTACTTCGCATAGAGTCACAATATGTCCAAATATACAAAAAAGGTTTATTTCTTTGGTTCATGACTGGAAAAATATTTTTACCTGCAACAGTATGGGGCTCCCTGAAAACTGCGCTTTCGGGTCCTTCTTCACAGCATCCAGACTGGAGATCATCTCCCCTACACAGAGTGGCATCGGTGTCCGTCCTACCTCCAGTTGCTCGCTACGCGTAATTAGGTAAGCAAAACCAAAGATCATTGTCCCCGTTCACAAACGTAAAACGACTAAGCGGGCAAAATACCGGCGCCGCATACGATATGTCTGTCTAGCCCTTTCATTAGGAGGACTATACATTGCAGCTAACCTAGTCAAATTAACCCTCCTCTCATACACAATTTCGGACATATGTTCTTCCTTTAAATCCATGAACCTCTCAAAGTCCTTAAAAAAATAATCCTCCAAACTAGAAACACAGGGTAATTGGCTGCAGGGCCATCCAATTATAGCACCAAATTCCTCAGGAAAAATCGTTAATTCATGGTTCCCAAAGCAAAAACAATGATTGGTAACATCCCAAAAATTAACAGCTGCATATAGAAATATATAGTCCAACTGTACAAACCTCAGGGATGCCAATACATCCATATGTTGCCTCCTCAGCTCGTGTTTCTCAGCAATAGTCAGCGACGACAACCACCCACTTAGAGTTGGTTCAAAAGCCATGGCAAACAGTCAAAATGGGCAGAGAAGTATTATAGAGAAAAGTGCAGACAAGAATAATACTGAACTCGTAATATTGAAATAACGCACATATTCGCCTATTTATAACGACTTCGCATCTCAAATCTAAACGGATTCGGATTTACCGTTCCAGACGAAAAACACGTTACACGCTAAACCTGCGCCTAGCGCAAGAGAGCGCGCCGGACACGGCTATAAACCTGCGCCCAACGCAGGATCGCACGCCATACGCCACGTTTGCGCCACGCGTCAAAGACATGCGCTCATCGCACAACTTCCGATTCACATATGTTGATTCGAATTATGATCTATCACACGATTTCGGGCCACTCCCCCTCCAATTCGGATCAAAAATACTATTTTTTTTAATAACTTCCTACACTTTTGGTTCATTTTTTACACCCACCTGCCCAAACCCTTTTCGCTCTCCTTTTCTTTTCTTTTTTTGTCGAGAGAAGGTCGGCTATGCACCATTCAAACTTGCTTTTAACTAAGTCAGTCACATTGCATTCATACATTGCATTTTAGGATAGGAGTCATTACCAACAAAACCTCACCACAAACACAAAAAAAACACAACCTTGCCGCTCTAAGAATCAACCGTAACGGTTGCCTTGGAACAGGCCAAACATTCTGCAACGATTGCCTTGGAACAGGACAAACATTCCGCAACGATTGCCTTGGAATAGGCCAAACATTCCGCAACGATTGCCTTGGAACAGGCCAAACATTCCGCACCAATTGCCTTGGAACAGGCCAAACATTCCGCACCAATTGCCTTGGAACAGGCCAAACATTCCGCACCAATTGCCTTGGAAAGGCCAAACATTCCGCACCAATTGCCTTGGAACAGGCCAAACATTCCGCACCAATTGCCTTGGAAAGGGCAAACATTCCGCAACGATTGCCTTGGAAAAGGCCAAACACTCCGTAACGATTGCCTTAGAACAGGCCAGACATTCCGCAACGATTGCCTTGGAACAGGCCAAACATTCCGCAACGATTGCCTTGGAACATGCCAAACATTCCGCAAGGATTGCCTTGGAACAGGCCAAACATTCCGCACCAATTACCTTGGAACAGGTCAAACATTCCGCACCAATTGCCTTGGAAAGGCCAAACATTCCGCAACGATTGCCTTGGAAAAGGCCAAACATTCCGCCACAATTGCCTTGGAAAAGGCCAAACATTCCTCATCAATTGCCTTGGAATAGGCCAAACACTCCACATCGGATGCTCTACGACATCTATCATTCCATTTTTGCAAATTTACAATTACTTTGCAAATATGTTTCACACATGTCTGTTCCTGAAGTTTTTGCTTGCTTTGTAGGTACCGGCGCAAAAGAGTGATTTTGGATTGCAGAACATCTAGAATCATTCTCCGTCCCGACACGTATACTTTGACTTTCGGTTTTACAAACCTCAGTCAAAGTGGGGGCTTCTGTAGACACATAATCGTGTCTCCCCATTTAAGGGTCCAATGATGAAATATACCGCGGTCTTAGTTGGCATGGCCCAATGGAGGAGCAGTCCGAATAATCAGGTAATATGTGTTTTAAAATAATATTAAAAGCCCAATTAATCATTCATGATGATTAATTGTAAGTTCAACCCGTGAATTATTTTTTTTAAGCCCATTTTAAAAGCCCAACTTAATATTTATTGTTTTAATAAATATTTTCTTAATATTTATTGTTTTAATAAATATTTTCTTAACATTTATTGTTTTAATAAATATTTTCTTAAAAGCTTTTATTATCATCTTTTACCCATAAATCAGATTTTTAATCCGGAAAATTCTATCTCCGAATTTTTAGGGATAAAAATGGCATCTTGAAAGCACGCGTAGAATAAAAAAACGAATATTCTGGAATATGCGCCGGACGCAGCGACTGTGCTCAGCGCTCCACGTGCGTCCAACACATTGGCCAGATCGCGTCAGGCACTCCAATGAGCGCCTGACACGTGGACTTGTGACTCACACAGAGTCCTGTGCCTGGCGCAAGTCCTGTGTGAGACGCAAGATAAAATTTTATCTTTTTGAGAACACGTTTCCACGTGCAACGTTTAAACTAGACGAACCACGTCAGGCAGGCCGATCTGCGCCTGACGCGTGTCCTCGCACCTGTCACGTAGGCCTGCACCTGGCGCAGGGCTTGCGTGGAGAGCACGTCTTGATTTGCCTATAAATACGGGCTGATTTCCCGAATCAGAGACGGCTTCAAATTTTTTTTTACGCACACATATACTCTCGAATACTCCGAAACATACTTCGAATACAAAACACTCAAACACTTTTAATTTTCCAAATCAATTATTGTTCCTGATCCTACTATATTCCTGGTTCCAAGATTGCTTCGCCTGAAGGTCACTATGCTCTTCGATCTAAACCGCATAGGTATAATCCCGAGAGCCCTTGAATAATTATGTTTATTTTATTGAAGTTACTAATGTTTTATTGTCATGATGTAGATTTCTAATTAATAATCGCGTCTTGTTGTAAATTCTATCCTCTTTTCTTCTATTTTCTGTATATAATATTCTCGATATTATGATTGTCTTGCATGCCTTTTTTATCACCCACATGTTATTATGCTAAATAAGACCTAAAGAATTGTTCTCATTAATTCAGATAATTTGGACAACCTGTTAGGAACCTTGTAAAATGATTGTATAATAACTGATCACTAAATAATTTGTTTTTTGATGTGTTTCCAGAACCAATTTAGATTAATTGTTTTAGGGTGCTTTTAAATATTGTTTGATTATTTTATTGTATAAAATCTGTTGTGAATCGTTATTTAGTAGAGGCCAACAATGGGCAATATAGTTCCTGACTGTATTGTACCCTCACCCCCGAACTCACTTTTTGGTTCTTGACCATCTATGGAGTCATGACGGGGAAATCTACATTGGATAAGTCCCTAAGATGTCCCTTCCGTTTCAATATCCAATTAGGTCTATGATTCTTCCTTTAAAGAATTGTTGGCGACTTCAAAACGTATTTTTAATAAAACCTTAACAATGGGGTAGTCAAATAAACGCGCTCACACCGCGTGTAGGCATTAAAGGAATGAAAATCCACGCCTATAATTTGGCGACTTCACTGGGGATGATTAAAATATTTTTTTTAAATGAGTGGGTGAAACTTGAAAAATATGATTCACTCTTATTTTTATGCCTTAGAATAATATATTGTTTTGCATGTGCATGGCTATTAGCCACCATAAGGACAATCTACCTTGCCTCATTAACACATGTTCAATGTGTGAGGTCACCCCCGGGGGGTTTGCGCTTTGTCCTTCCAAAAAGCTTCCTGAGCAATAGTGTTGGATCTTAGTCATAAGCAAACCTGCCTAACCATGGCATTGTTCTCTTGTTCCTGACTTGAGACTGGAGTGCGTCTTACACGTGGCCACGTCTTTAAGTAGGGGTACGAAGCGTGGGATCAATCTCTTAGTCATGGACCCTTTCAGTCTTAACCTAAACCTGACCAATAGTTGAATGTAGAACTGGACTTTAGGTTGAGAACTTTTGCATCCATGTTACTTGACATTTATGTGTGATTGCAATTTTTGCCTGATCATATTTTATTAACATGTTGATATGTGTTGCGCCTAAAAATAATACAATCCGCGTCTAAAAACTGTTGTCGTTTTCGCCCGAACATTCATCAAATTACCAATATCCATGCCGTAGAGCATTGCACCAAAAGCATTAAGTTGCGCCTGGCGCAACACTCCTGTGCCAAACGCAAAGCCCGCGTGCCGCGCACATATGTTGCATGACATGCAGTCTTTTCGTCCCATGTAAATTGGTCTTCTGACCACTGTTCGCGTCAATAATTTGCGTCAATTAGTGCGTCTTAAACTTAGTGCGTCCTAAACAGTCGATATAATCAGTGCGTCCGTCTTCGCATCTTGAAATCATACAAGATTTATCAAAACATCGCCTAAACTGTCACGAACACGAGGGCGGGCTCAGCACGCTAGACGCATGAGGATGCGCCTGACGCTGTTGACTTGCGCCAGACGCACCACCCTGCGCCACACGCAGTATTGCTACATGGCGTATTGTTGTGCATCTCTCGTTTTTCGTCACTTTAGGCAATGTGGTGATCAATCCCGTATAGTAATTCGTGCATTTGAGTCATGGATATCTCGTGTCTAACTTCACCAAAAAAAAAAGAGAGTCTTTGTTTTCTTTTAGAGTTCTATAATCATTAGGTCTCATCTAGGTACATGGTCATATTTTGGTTTTTTTTTTTTGGAGAAAGTCGGATATTCCTATCCTCCCAACAACTTACCCCATCTATATTTTTTTAAAAAAAAAAATATTTCATCTTTCCTATTTTTTCTAAAACTGCATTTTAATTGGTGACAGACTCTTGCCAATATATCATTATCCATTTTCCCCCACAAAATAAATTCATCATCATCCATTTTCCTTCACGAAATAAATTCATATATTATTATCCATTTCCATTCACAAAACAGATTTCCTTCCATAAATATCCTCTCCTTTTGGCAGGAGTTTCGAACAAATTAAAATGATCTTTTAAAAAAAAAATATTTTCATTCCTCACCCTATCCATTTTTGGAGTGTGTCCCGATAGCTCGTCCGCGTGCGTGAAAGACTAGATCTGTTCCACCGGCTAAAAAACGGTCAACTGTTGAAGCAACAATGGGTGACGAAAAGGTTGTTGAGCTGACTAACATCATTGAGCGGATGGCTAAGAATCTGGAGGAAGTCACTCTCCGTCTGCACCAAGTTGAAAGTGGTGAAAATGCTGGATTCGCCAAACAAATGGAAAATGTTGTTCAAAAAGTCACCAATAAGGAGTCCTACTTCAATTTGGATGAGAACAGCAAATTCAAGGGAAAACTACCCGAAAAGTTTTCCACTAGTGACTTTCCTAAGTTCAAGCCTACTGACAATCCCAAGTATCACTTGAGGAACTTCAAGGCCACTATGATCATTAAGTCTGTGGATCCTGAACTTTATCCAACGGTATTCCCGATGTCGTTGGACCATGCCTGTCAAAACTGGTTCTACTCCCTGGACCCTAAACATGTTGAAACATGGGGTGATATCACTAGAGAGTTCATGAAGCAATATGAACATAACACTGTAATCCAAACCTCACTAAGGGAATTGGAAGTGTTGAAGCAAGATAACAATGAAGGCTTTACCACCTACCTTAACAGGTGGAGGGAAAAGTCTGCTTACATGGTCTCCAGACCTGCTGACAAGGACCTCGTCCGCATCTTTGTTAACAACTTGTTACCCAAGTACAAAACTCATCTCAAATACTTGGGTATCGATAATTTCACCAAGTTATACGACATAGGTGTGCAAATTGAAGATGACTTGTTGGAAAATGCCCAAAATGACAACAATCGTTATAAGGGCAACAATAACAACAAGAAAAATGATTACGGATCCCGTTCCAAAGGTGGAGAGGTGAACCTTCTTGAGGCACCCCAAATATCATTCCAGAGGAATATGAGAAGGACATTCACTCCAATAGGCATGTCGTATGCCATCACTTTCGATCGCCTTAACTCAAAAGGCGCTCTGTTTCCAATTGGACCGACTCCCGATCCGGAAGACAGTAAGAAAAGAGCAACTTGGGAAAAAGATTCTTACTGCAAATACCATAGAGGGAATGGTCACAAAACGGAGAACTGCTACGCGCTAAAGCATGCTATTCAAGACATGATTGATGAAGGTAGACTTCCCATTCCTCCTGTAGGGAAGAAGCCTAACAACCAAGATAGGCCCTTAAACAAAGTTCTGGCTATCTCTGAGGATCAATACTGCTATGATCCATCTCTCTTGATTGCACCAATAAAGGATCCTATCCCCGCTATCATTATTGCTAGCACCTCACCAGATATCAATGGTATCTGGGATAGTGATGAAGAAGACGAGTATGTCACAGAAGAAAGTGACTATATACGGGGAACATGTATCTCTCCACCTCTAGGATTATATGACGATGATGAAGTCATTATCCTAAAACTGATCGCTTTACTTTAGCAATGGATTGGTACAAAAGTGATGAGGAAGCAGTACGAGTACTTACTCGAACTGGAAGGCTAACTCAGCCTGTTCAAGATAACCTTTTCACATCGTCTGCATCTCCTGAAGGAGTTCTTCCCAAAGAGAACTCTCTCATTCAACAGCTCATGAAAACAAAAGCTGATGTTAATATTTGGCAATTAATAGCTTCCTCTCATGGGCATCGCATGTCATTACTAAATGCCCTCACAAAAATGAATGTGTCATCTGATACTTCTCCTGAAGGATTGGTCAATTTCCTGACTGCTGATAAGCCAATCCAAGGAAATACTATTTCCTTTACTGATGATGACCTTCCTTTCGAAGGAAGTAAGCACAACAAGGCCTTACATCTTACTGTAGCATGTGTGGGCATGAATGTCCCAATGACATTAGTTGACAATGGATCTGCCATTAACATATGTCCATTACGAACTGCGCGCTGCCTAGGTTTCAAAGATGAGGATTTCAGTCCCTCCCATCAAGGCATCCGAGCATACGACAATTCTCGTCGTCAATCCTTGGGAACTATAGCTCTAAACATCTCGGCAGGGGTTATAGAAAAGCGCACGATTTTCCAGGTCATTGATATTTAGGCCTTATTTAACTTACTATTAGGACGACCATGGATTCATGAGCTTGGTGCGGTCCCATCTTCCTTACATCAAAAGGTCAAGATGATTGTGGATGGCATTCCCATAACTCTCGATGCCTCTACAATGAAAGTACAAGTAATAGACAAACCTCTCATCCACAAAGACCATGATGAGGAGGATGAAGATATTCGAGGATTCGTTCCCGAAGAAGTAACCCTCATTGAAGAGGATTTAGCGCCATTTGATTTTGATTGCTTCTCCAGTCTAGTAGTCAACTATATCATGCACAAGAAGGGACACTTCCCAGACATGTCACTGGGTAGTAAGAAGTCTAGACCACCTCCTGTCACTGACTCTAAATCAGTGGAAAACTTGTATGGCTTAGGATACAAGCCTACCAAGAAGGAGCTAAGAGAACATATTGCACAACGCATGACATACCGCAATACCAAGGACAAGGACAATATCCCTTTTCCTCCCTATCAACCCACTCTAAATGGGCAGTTTCTGAGAGAAGGAGAAGATTATCCTTGTTATGAATTCCCTTAACCATTCTATCAGGCTCAGGAGGGAGTTATCTACCCCGGATTTGAAATATTTCTGGACTGTCACTTTCTGGAAGAAGGGATTCCTGATCCCAAAATTAAACAGTTCACTGAAGACTGTTTAGATTACAAGGCATTGGGACTTCTATTCGGTCAAGAACGAGTCAAATGCCCAAATAATACTGCTCATATCCAGGTTGTGCTACAAAATGAGGACTTCGACCCTGCTATGCTGATCACTCCTGCAAGTGGCATCATGCAAGGATGGAGGAAGACTATCAAGCTGACTACTCCAGATGGAAAGAAGATGATCTTCACCACCGAGGAAGGGCCGATGTTTGAAGAGTCTGAGTCATCTGTGTCAGAGTCTGAGTGTGAGTCTGAGTGTGAGTCTGTTGAGTCTAGTATCCCAATTGAGACTATTTCTAAGCCAGTTAATTCTAGTGTCCAAGTAGAGTTAGTTTCTGCTGAGTCATTGTTCAACTCTATGACTTCCGATTTCAATAATATGAACTCATTTGCTTATGACTTGTGCAATATCTCTACTTCCTCTTCTCCTTCTCCTTCTGATTGCAACAACGAATCTGAAAAATAAATAATTAAAGCAATGAAAGAACATGAAGATAAGACTCCAATCATCGAGGAAACAGAAAAAATTAATCTTTCAGATGATAATGAACCAAAGGAGGTAAGAATTGGATTAACTTTAAGCGAATACGAACGCACTTAATTAATAAAAATGTTAGTTGAATATATCGACGTATTCGCATGGTCCTACCAGGACATGCCAGGCATTGATCGCGAAATTGCTCAGCATACCATTCCCCTAATCGAAGGGATGAAGCCTGTCAAACAAAAGTTGCGCAGAATGAAACCAGATGTAGCTCTCAAAATCAAAGAAGAAGTCACCAAACAACTTAATGCAGGATTTATAAAGGTCGCTAATTACCCTGACTGGATTGCTAACGTTGTGCCTGTGTCTAAAAAGGATGGTAGAGTTAGGATGTGCGTCGACAATAGAGACCTGAACAAAGCAAGTCCTAAAGACGGCTTCCCCTTACCTCACATAGATGTTCTAGTAGACAACAATGCCAACCATGCCCTTTTCTCTTTTATGGACGGGTATGCAGGGTATAATCAGGTAAAAATGGCCGAGGAAGATATGGAAAAGACTACCTTCATCACACCGTGGGGGACCTTTTGCTATACCGTTATGCCTTTCGGGTTAAAAAACGCTGGGGCCACTTATCAAAGAACTGCGACTACCCTTCTCCATGACATGATGCATAAAGAGGTAGAAGTTTACGTAGATGACATGATAGTTAAGTCCAAAGATAGAGAGGGACACCATACCGCCCTTGAGAAGTTCTTTATGAGACTTCGCAAATACAACATGAGACTTAATCCACAAAAATGCGCCTTTGGGGTCACTTTCGGGAAACTCCTAGGTTATGTCATCAGTTCTAGAGCGATTGAAATTGACCCTACTAAAATAACGGCCATCATGACCATGCCTCCACCTAAGAATGAAAAACAAATAAGGGGGTTCTTAGGTAAAATCCAGTACATCAGTAGGTTCATCTCTAAACTGACCATGGTGTGTGAGCCCATCTTTAAAAAGCTTAAGAAAAGTGTCGCTGCCGAATGGAATGAGGACTGCCAAAAAGCCTTTGACAAAATTAAAAACCCACCTGTCTTAGCACCTCCCTTGCCAGACATACCTTTAAGGCTTTACTTGACTGTGACTAAGACCGCGGCTGGGGCCATGTTGGCACAAGAGGTTGATGGGAAAGAGTGCGCCATTTACTACCTCAGTAAGAAACTCTTAGACTACGAATCCCGTTACACCCCCTTAGAAAAGCTTTGCCTTGCACTAGTCTGGGCCACTAAGAAGCTTAGGCATTATATGCTTACTCACACAATCCATATAGTGTCGCGACTAGATCCTCTTAAGTTCTTGTTCGAAAAGCCAGCCCTTAATGGTAGACTCTCTCGATGGGTAGTAATGTTTGCCGAATTTGACTTAAAATTTATCCCTTATAAATCCATCAAAGGCAACGCTGTTTCCGACTTCTTAGCAGATTTCCCTGTAGATGAATCTTGCGAAGAGTATGAATTTCCTGATGAAGACCTTCTCATGACGGAAGATGAAAGTTGGGCACTATACTTCGATGGTGCTTCCAACCAAAAGGGATGTGGCGTAGGGATACTCCTGGTATCACCTGAAGATGAAAGTTGGGTACTATACTTCGATGGTGCTGAGCAAATCCCTGAAATACAATATACATACCTTCCCCGAGAAGAAAATCAATTTGCTGACGCTTTGGCCCGCTTAGCCTCTATGATTTGGATTCCTCGCACCTGGCCAAAAATGCCCCTTATCATTGAGAGGCGGCAAGAGCCTGCTTATGTTCATACCTTTGACAATGAGCCAGATCCTATTCCTTCTGAACCCTGGTTTACTGACATCCTCAACTACCTAACCAAAAAAGAATATCCACCTAGAGCTTCAACAAGAGCCCAGCGTGCCTTAAGGCTCTTGGCTTCCCAATATGTCGAGTATAATGGGACACTGTACAAAAGAACAACACAAGGTGTGCACCTGCTCTGTATTGATAAACCCGATACCACAATAGTCTCCATAATGGAATTTGTGGCACGCATATGAACGAACGCATGTTAGGTCAAAAGATCATTCGCTTAGGCTATTACTGGACCACAATGGAGAAAGATTGTTACCTTTATGCCAAAACCTGTCCAAAATGCCAATTATGCGCTAACCTGCAACATGTCCCACCCTCCTTGTTATATACCTTTACTTCACCTTGGCCATTCTCAACTTGGGGTATTGACATTATTGGTAAAATAACACCACCTAGTACTGAGGGGCATGAATTCATCCTTGTGGCCATAGACTACTTCACTAAGTGGGTAGAAGCGGCATCCTATGCTAAATTGACAGCCAAACATGTAGCTGCTTAGAAAAGACCATAATTTGCCGCTATGGGTTCCCCACGAGATCATAAGTGACCAAGGTACCCACTTCCAAGCCGAATGTGAACAAGTCCTTGAAAAATACAGCATCAAGCACCATCGCTCCTCCCCATATAGACCCCAGGCTAACGGTGCTGTGGAGGCTGCTAACAAAAATATAAAAGTTATATCTAGAAAATGACCGAAAGTTATAAGGATTGGCCATATAAGCTCCACTTTGCCTTATGGGGCTACCGTACTTCTATTCGCACATCTACCGGAGCTACACCTTATTCTCTTGTCTATGGAGTAGAAGCTGTCCAACCTACTGAATTGGAAATCCCATCCCTACGCATTGTCCTAGAAAGTCAAATTCCTAAAGCTGACTGGGTCAAAGCTAGATTCGAAGAACTCATCTTGCTCGATGAACGACGATTAGCTGCCTTGCATCATGTGCAAGTTTATCAAAATCGTATTGCACGATCTTTCAATAAGAAGGTCAAATCCCGAAATATTAAAGAGGGTGACTTAGTGCTCAAGGCACTAAGGAAGAATGTGTTAGATCCCCGAGGTAAATTCAGACCTACTTGGGCCGGTCCATATATTGTCAAGACAATCCTTTCTGGAGGAGCAGCTCAACTTATTGACATGGATGGCACTAAATTTCATAATCTAACCAATCTTGATCAACTCAAGAAATTTTATGTGTAAAACACAACCAATTCTTTGATTGGTAAAAGTAATCCAATTCTTTAGCATTAACTACGTGCGACCTGATTCCTATTTGGATACGTAGGCAACCTTATACAAGGTTCGATCCCTTCATTAATCTAACCCTCCTTCGGTTCATACGAGTTTACAGCAACATAACAAAAATATATTAAACTGGATATTCGCGCCAGACGCACATATACTGCGCCTAGCGCAGTGCAGTGCGCCTGACGCACTAATTCGTGTCTAACACACTACTCTGCTGTGCTGCTGATTCGCACGTTCTTCCGGCATTCGCTACGATGTTTTTTAAAAAAAAAAAACTAATACGACAATATATTTTTGCGACATATTTAGGCTCACTTCGGTCTAAATAAAAATAAACTTTGTTTTTATTAAAATTGCTGAATGGAAAATAAAACATGAAATATAAAGTGATGACTACACTATAAAATAACAATGTGGCATGCAAGCCTTATTGAAAGCAATAACTCAACATAAAAACAATAACTCAACACATTAAAGTTGCAATCAGTCCTTCTTTGTCTTCCCCTTCTCAGCCTTTTCTTCATCCTTTCCCTTGGTAGAAGTTTCTCCCTTTTCCATCAGTAATTTCGGTCTAGGTGCCTTTCTCTTTTTCCAATACACCATAGGTTCCTTCCCTTTGCCTGTAGGAGTGTCTGTCGAGTCACCCTTCCTGTGTCAGCCCTTTCCCTGATTACTACGCCCCCTAAGCGTAGTCTT
The DNA here is from genome assembly GCA_947648045.1 of Beta corolliflora. NCBI lineage: Eukaryota > Viridiplantae > Streptophyta > Magnoliopsida > Caryophyllales > Amaranthaceae > Beta > Beta corolliflora. The sequence goes on from CANSZD010001350.1 coordinate 213,751, forward strand.
CTCTTTGTCGGTGGCATCCGTGGCCCAAGTCGTTCCAGTGCTGGTGCTACCTTTGGTCCTAAACGTTCCTTCACAGAGGAAGTTTTAGTAACAGGTTTCTGGCTGCTCTTCCCCACAGATGAGTGTCCAACTGGTCTCTTGCCCCTGTTATCCAAAGTCTCAAAAGTTTTCCCCACGGTTCGTGGAGTAAATTTCCGCATTTTAGTCACTTCGACGGATTCCTTCTCCCTCATCTATTTCCTCACAGCAGGGTCTCTAGTCAGCATCCATACGATATGACTCTTAGACACCTTCTCAGACTCTATTCTTTCCTGGGTATACCAAAGTGGGCGCTCTCCCCAATATCTCTCCCACTTCCTAATTCCACTCCAGGCCGGACCATATATTTTGGGAGCAATAGTGTCTTCAACAGGGATTACTTGGCGGTACCCATATTGCCTCAAAACCCTCGAAGGAAAATAAAAGGTCATGGTATATAGACTACACAACCTCACATAGGGAGAATCATCACGAATACCTACCATGTACCCAATCCTCCACCATGGCACTACCTATATGACACTCTGCTCATCATCCCCAAAGAAAAGGCTCCAGTCTTCAAAGGATTTCTTAGTGAAGATCTTCTTCCTAACGATGAAACCCTTTTTATTATATCTCTCCATGTTCTCAGGAGGATCAATCAACCTCAAATGTTCCATCAGCCAGATCTGCATCAACAAATAAAATATATATTATTATTGCTTCCCGACGAGTAATAATACATATACATTGTTTCATTATTGCTTCTCAAAGAGTAATAATACATGCACAAATTTTATTACTTCATAACGAGTAAAGATACGCAATATTACTTCCTATCGAGAAGTACTACTTACGACAACTGTCGCGTCACATCGAGTTGTCTCAGCATCTGCGCCTGACGCACAGAACCTGCGCCTGACGCACAGAACCTGCGCCAGACGCGCACTGTCAGCGCCAAACGCTGATGTTCGTGCCCAACGTATCTAACAGCGCCCATCGCACATTCCTATTCAATGTCTTCTTTGTTGTTTTTTTTTCGAGGATGTAATATCATAATTCCATTATTCAATACAGTACAAAAAGTTATTATATATATTATTACTTCGCATAGAGTCATAATATGTCCAAATATACAAAAAAAAGTATTTCTTTGGTTCATGACTATATATATATATATATATATATATATATATATATATATATATATTTTACCTGCAAAAGTAGGGGGCTTCCTGAAATTTGCCCTTTCGGGTCCTTCTTCACAGCATCAAGACTGGAGATCATCTCCCCTACACAGAGTGGCATAGGTGTCCGCCCTACCTCCAGTTGCTCTGCTACAGTAATCAGGGAAGCAAAACCAGCACCATTGTCCCCGTTCACAAATAGAAAACGACTAAGCAGGCAAAATATCAGCGTCCGCATACGATATGTCTGCTTAGCCCTTTCAGTAGGAGGACAATACATTGCAGCTAACCTAGTCAAATTAATCCTCCTCCCATACACGATTTCGGACATATTTTCTTCCTTTAAATCCATGAACCTTTCAAAATCCTTAAAAAAATAATCCTCCAAACTTGGGACACAGGGTAATTGACTACAGGGCCATCCAATTATAGCACCAAATTCCTCAGGCAAAATCGTTAAATCATGGTTCCCAAAGCAAAAACAATGATTGGTAACATCCCAAAAATTAACAGCTGCATAAAGGAAATTATAGTCCAACTGTATAAACCTCAGGGATGCCAATACATCCATATGCCGCCTTCCCAGCTCGTGTTTCTTAGCAATGGTCAGCGACGACATCCACCCACTTAGAGTTGGTTCAAAAGCCATAGCAAACAGTCAAAAAGCTGCAAAGAAGTATCACAGAGAAAGTTGCAAAGAAGTATTATAGAGAAAAGTGTAGAGAAAAATAATGCTAAACTCGTAATACTGAAATAGCAAAATTATTCTCCTATTTATAATGACTTCCCGTCTCAACACTAAATGGATTCGAATTTACCGTTCCAGACGGAAAACGCGTCACAAGCTAAACCTGCGCCTAGTGCAGGATTGCGCGCCAGACGCTGCTCTAAACCTGCGCCCAACGCAGGATTGCGCGCTAGACGCTAACTCTGCCCCACGTGTCACAGACATGCGCTCAGCGCACAGCTGCCGATTCACATATGTTGATTCGGATTATGATCTATCACACGATTTCGGGCCACTCCCCCTCCAATTCGGATGAAAAATACTGTTTTTACTTACTTCCTACACTTTTGGATCATTTTTTACACCCACCCGCTCTCCTTTTCTTTTCTTTTTTTTGTTGGGAGAAGGTCGGCTAAGCTCCATTCAAACTTGCTTTAAACTGAGTCAGTCGCATTGCATTCATACATTGCATTTTAGGATAAGAGTCATTACTAACAAAATCTCACCAAAAAACATGAAAAAAGAAGCAACACCAATGATCATATAATGTTTGAACAAAACGCGCAATACATATCAACATACATAATATACATCATAACAAAAGTGCAGTGCACAGGTACACCTAAAACAAAGTAATGCAGAATTCTAAGATGAGGACAAATCATGCTCCCTCAAAGAGGAATCCTCCGCCTCCGCCTCCTCGACCTGGTCCCCACTCGACTCGCCAATATGATAGCCTATCCCAGGCTGCATGAAAGGGTGCATAGGCGGAGTCCGCCGCAAGGGAGACATCTGCTGCATCCCCAACATCTGATGTTGCATCTGCAACAACTGCATCTGCTGCATCCGCATCTGCTCCATCCACATCGGAGAAGGCACAGGGCATGGATCGGGCCTAGAAACCCCCATAAAATCCATACTGCCAACACCGAACTGTCCGACGAACGGACTCATTGGAGGCCTCTCAGATGTCGACTCTCGAGGAGCATGAGTCGAGAGCCTAGACTGGGTCGATATCCTCACCTCGGGACGAATCCTACTCTTACGAGGACGACGCTGCACAAAATCTCACAAAGCATTAGCAAAACAAGTGCAACAAAGAAAAAACAACCAAATCACAATATGTCGATCTACCTGGCTATGCACGTCGCTGCGGCGACAGGACATGCTCCACTTCAGCTTGGCCATCCCATGCTTCAGCGAGTCAACCACTCGGAGAATCTGGACGAAAGTCTCTCGAGGAACCCGGAAATAAACAGTGCATAAGTCACTACAAGCAAGATAGATAAATGAAAGTGTCTGACTTCAACACTTACCGAGCTCACATGGGCCGACATAGCACGAACAACGTGCTGCTCTGCCTCTGGGGCAACATCAATCATCTCCTCAGCGCCGTATCGCGTCATCCCGCGCTCCGCCCAGGAAAGGCCGACTGGAAATGTGGGATCACGAATCCTTTCCGGGGCCAATCCCGGAAAGTACTCATATAACCAGATCTGTAACAATAAGATCACCTCAGTTCTGATCGAGATAGCGAGACAAAAGACGGGCGATATGTACAATCATACCTCCAGAAGTCTCCATGGACAAAAAAGAGAGACTGGCCCACCATCACTCAACTGCCTGATAGCAGTACGCATGCAGTACAAAAGACTGCAATACCCCAGCTTGCCCCACTCATAGGTCGACACCTGAGACAACTCCCTCAAGGGCTGCAGGTATCGCATTGAGACGCGCGATCCCCTATCAGTGCGCAACAGGCCGCAGACATCCAACCACAGCAGATTGCGTACCTTCTACTCCTCAGTAGTTCCCGGAAGGGTGAGTCCTTTAGCCACTTTAGACCGAGGAGCATAAGACGCATTTGGAGGAAGAATATCGGCACCCGAGCCGATTAAACCTCGGACCACCGCCGACTTGAACGGCAGCGAATCACCTATTGGCACTCGGGCGCCGGTAAAAGACAGGCCGGAAATCAAAGAGAAATCCAGCGGAGTAATGGTCAACTTCCCACGACGCGTGTGAAAGGAGTTGGTGGTATCCCACCACCACTCCAACAAGCCTCGGACGACAATCTGGGAGGAGTGGACCTCTCCCATACTCTCATAAACATCGAGAAAAGGGGCTAGACCACTCTGCTCGATGAGGACAGCTCGATCTCGGACCTTTCGGACTTTCCTGAGCCAGGCAAAGTCAAAAGTCCCAAAATGACGAGTAGTACCATCGTCCTGCAAACATAAGTACAATTAATAAAATACCTAAGCTTTAATATAAAATGAGGTCGACATAACACGAATACTTACGACACCTGAGAGCGGGCGGTGCAAAATATGATGCTCCGAATCAAAGTGAAGCTGATCAGGAGTCCACCCCACAGTCTTCCACACCCTCCTAGATCTTGAAGCTGCCCTACCATCATCCTCGCCGCCTGAATCTTCCGACGACATGCTAATGGGATTGAACATCACAAATGAAACTAAGAATCAAAGAATTCCCGACTCTAAATTACCAGATTTCATGAATCGGTAAATTCTAAACCCGCTTCAAAGTGTCACCACTACATGAGATTCCCAGAATCCATTTCACACAGCAAAATAGATATTATCGCCTAAAACATGATTTCTACCAACAGAATCATCATACATTCAAAGTTCCCTAAGCATGTTTTCAGGTTCCAGACTTAGAAGCTACGCTAATCCTGATTATGAGATTCATAATCCAAGAGTCATCACGCATTCAAAGTTCCCTAAGCATGTTTTTAGGTTCCAGACTTAGAAACTACGGATCTATGAATTATCATCGCATGTCAAAATTCCCTAAACATATTTCTAAGTTCCGGATTTAGAAATTACATCAAGCAATATAATTCTAGATTCATGATCTAAAGAATTATTTAACAACGAACTCACATGAAACGAGTATCAAACTCGTGAAGAGCAATAAAACTGCCTGGAAATCCCGCTGGAAACTCGTCGGAAACTCGCCGAAAACCACCGTAATTCACCGAAAACTCGCCGTAAAATATAACCTGAGCTAGCCGGAAACGGCACACCTCACCTAACACAAAAATCGGCAGCCACAGTCACACTTTGCTCCACATGCAAATCGCGAGAATCCAAAGCAAATCGCGAGAATCGAAAAAAAATGAAACAAAACCGAAAGAACAAGAAGAGACAGGAAAATGTACCTGAATTACCGGCAAACCGCCCGGAACCTCGCCGGAAAATGGCCTGGAAGTGGGTCAAGATTTTCGGAGATTTTCGCACCCCCAAACTCTGTGAAAAATACTCAAAAACGCCCAAAAGCACCGCAACAGCAACAATTAAGCAAAAATAATCATTCCTCTAAAGTAGATCTGAAGAAATACTCGAGAAACAAGGAGTTTAAAGCTTTGAAATTGCGAAAATGAAGTTTGGACTTGGGAGAGTGAGAGAGAAATGAAGGAAAACGGCGGAAAAGAAAGAAATGAGGGAAGAGAAGACAACTCGCGTTTTTTAGGTCTTTTAAAAGGCTTGCGCCCAGCGCACAACGTGCGCCTGACGCACATGCACCCGCGTCTGACGCACAACGCTGCTCCAAGCGCAGCTTCGCACGCCAAGCGCAGGCTTGTGCGTCTGGCGCACAGTCCCATACAACACGCTTAGGGACTTCCTAGCCATGTGGAGCCCACACACCTAATTCCAAATGATTTCAAATGTTCGTTACGACATTGCGCGCGATAATTCAACGAACTTTCAAAAGATTACAAAAAAATACGATTTGACATCCTACAAATTCTCAATGCATGACATTCAAGAAACGATGAATAGTCAGAAAAATCGATGACAGCACACAAACCGTCAACAACGGGACACAAACAGTTGGGTCTGCAGACCACTTTCAATCAACTACATCATTTGTCTGGGAGCGGGACAAACAACATACTGCTCAACCCCGTAGAGTGGGATGCAAATACTCCACACCATTTGTCTAGGAGCGGGACAAACAACATACCGCTCAGCCCCGTGGATTGGGATACAAATACTCTACATCATTTGTCTGAGAGCGGGACAAACGACATACTGCTCAGCTCCGTAGAGTGGGATACAAATACTCTACAACATTTGTCTTGGAGCGGGACAAACGACATACTGCTCAGCCCCGTGGAGTGGGATACAAATACTCTACACCATTTGTCTGGGAGCGGGACAAACGACATACTGCTCAGCCCCGTAGAGTGGGATGCAAATACTCTACACCATTTGTCGGGGAGCGGGACAAACAACATACTGCTCAGCCCCGTGGAGTGGGATACAAATACTCTACATCATTTTTCTGAGAGCGGGACAAACGACATACTGCTCAGCCCTGTTGAGTGGGATACAAATACTCTACAGCATTTGTCTGGGAGCGGGACAAACGACATACTGCTCAGCCCCGTGGAGTGGAATACAAATACTCTACACTACTTGTCTGGAAGCGGGACAACCAACAGCTCAGCCCCGTGGAGCGGGATACAAATGCTCTACAACATCTATTTCATTTCCTCCTATCATTTCATTTTTACAAATTTACAATTACTCTGCAAATATGTTTCACACATGTCTATTCCTGAAGCTTTTGCTTGTTTTGTAGGTACCGGCACAAAAGAGTGATTTTGGATTGCAGAGCATCTAGAATCATTCTCCGTCCCGATATTTATACTTTGACTTTCGATTTTACAAACCTCAGTCAAAGTGGGGGCTTCTGTAGACACATAATCGTGTCTCCCCATTTAAGGGTCCAATGATGAAATATACCGCGGTCTTAGTTGGCATGGCCCAATGGAGGAGCAGGCCGAATAACCAGGCAATATGTATTTTGAAATAATATTATAAAAGCCCAATTAATCATTCATGATGATTCATTGTAAGTTCAACCCCGTTAAATGTTTTTAAGTCCATTTTAAAAGCCCAACTGAATGTTTATTGTTTTAATAATATTTTGTGAATATTTAAAATTTTAAAAAATATTTGCTTAATATTTATTGTTTAAATAAATAGTTTCTTAAAAGCTTTTATTATTATCTTTTACCCATAAATCAGATTTTTAACCCGGAAAATTCGATCTCCGATTTTTTAGGGATAAAAATGGCATCTTGAAAGCACGCATAGAATAAAAAAACGAATATTCTGGAATATCCGACGGACGCGGCGGTTGCGCTCAGCGCTCCACGTGCGTCCATCACATTGGCCTGACACGTGGACTTGTGACTCACACAGAGTCCAGCACCTGGCACAAGTCCTGTGTGAGACGCAAGATAAAATTATATCTTTTTGAGAACGCGTTTCCACGTGCAACGTTTTTACTGGACGGACCACGTCAGGCAGGCCAATCTGTGCCTGACGCGTTTCCTCGCGCCTGCCACTTAGGCATGCGCCTGGCGCAGGGCTTGCGTGGAGCGCACGTCTTGATTTGCCTATAAATACGGACTGATTTCCCGAATCAGATTCGGCTTCAAATTATTTTTTTTTACGCACACATATACTCTCGAATACTCCGAAACATACTTCGAATACAAAACACTCAAACACTTTTAATTTTCCAAATCATATTATTGTTCCTGATCCTACTATATTCCTGGTTCCAAGATTGCTTCGCCTGAAGGTCACTACGCTCTTCAATCTAAACCGCATAGGTATAATCCTGAGGGCCCTTGAATAATTATATTTATTTTATTGAAGTCACTAACGTTTTATTGTCATGATGTAGATTTCTAATTAATAATGGCGTCTTGTTGTAAATTTTAAGCTCTTTTCTTCTATTTTCTGTATATAATATTCTTGATATTATGATTGTCCTGCATGCCTTTTTTATCACCCACATGTTATTATGCTAAATAAGACCTAAAGAATTGTGCTCATTAATTCAGATAATTTGGACAACCTGTTAGGAACCTTGTAAAATGATTGTATAATAACTGATCACTAAATAATTAGTCTTTTGATGTGTTTCCAGAATCAATTTAGATTCATTATTTCAGGGTGCTTTAAAATATTGTTTGATTATTCTATTGTATAAAATCTGTTGTAAATCGTTATTTAGTAGAGGCCAGCAATGGGCAATATAGTTCCTAACTGTATTGTACCCTCACCCCCGAACTCACTTTTTGGTTCCTGACCATCTATGGAGTCATGACGGAGAAATCTACATTGGATAAGTCCCTAAGATGTCCCTTCCGTTTCAATATCCAATTAGGTTTATGATTCTTCCTTTAAAGAATTATTGGCGACTTCAAAACGTATTTTTAATAAAACCTTAACAATGGGGTAGTCAAAATAAACGTGCTCACACCGCGTGTAGGCATTAAAGGAATGAAAAATCCACGCCTACAGTCGGCCTCCAATGGAATAATTATTAGTCACTTCAATGAAGGATTGAAAGATGAAATTGAAGAGTTGACTCCCTATTTATTCACTTAACTAAACTTGCATGAAAATAGGGGTTTTAGTTAAGGGATTTATTTAGTCATCTTGCTATTCATGTTCTTAAGTTGCGTTTTGTTGTATGGAATAGGACATAATCTCCAATTTTGAGTAACCCTTTTTAGCTTGAAAGAGTAATTAGGGACTTGTTAGATGATCCCTTTAATTCATTCTTTTTGGACTACCTTTTATTTGCCTAATTGTTTTCATGATTGAAATTATTGGTGAATTCTCCTACCCTAGACCCTTTTATTTGATAGTTTTTAGTTGATAATTGACAAATCTCTTAACTATATCCTCGCCTAGCTTATTATAATTAACATTTTCGGTGATCACCCTTAGTACTTGTGGAATAATGACCCTTACTTGCCATTATACTTAGGTTAGTGGTTAGTTAGGTAGCTTGATTTAGGGATTTTGTTTAACAACGCAAAAAACTACTATCGGAGGTCACCTTAACGTAATCCCCTTGAGGGTTTGAACCACGGAGTATCCATTCATTAATTTTTGGAGAGTAGGAGATATTAGTAACGCATCCTTCAACCCAAGAGATTCATTGAGTTGGGAAACCAAAAGTGTCTCCACATTTCCATAAGAAGTCCTATTTTATGCAATTATAAACTTATTGACATGGATGGCACTGAATTTCATAATCTAACCAATCTTGATCAACTCAAGAAATTTTATGTGTAAAACACAACCAATTCATTGATTGGTAAAATTAATCCAATTCTTTAGCATGAACTACGTGCGACTTGATTCCTATTTGAATACGTAGGCAACCTTGTAGAAGGTTCGGCCCCTTCATTAATCTAACCCTCCTTCGGTTCATACGAGTTTACAACAACATAACAAAAATATATTAAACTGGATATTCGCACCAGACGCACATATACTGCACCTAGCGCAGTGTAGTGCACCGGACGCACTAATTCGCGTCTAGCACACTACTCTGCTGTGCTGCTGATTCTCACGTTCTTCCGGCATTCGCTACGATGCTTTTTTAAAAAAAAAACTAATACGACAATATATTTTTGCGACATATTTAGGCTCACTTCGGTCTAAATAAAAATAAACTTTGTTTTTATTAAAATTGCTGAATGGAAAATAAAACATGAAATATAAAGTTATGACTACACTATAAAATAACTATGTGGCATGGAAGCCTTATTGAAAGCAATAAATCAACATAAAAATAATAACTCAACACATAAAAGTTGCAATCAGTCCATCTTTTCCTTCCCCTTCTCAGCCTTTTCTTCCTTCTTTCCCTTGGTAGAAGTTTCTCCCTTTTCCATCTGTAGTTTCGGTCTAGGTGCCTTTCTTTTTTCCCAATACACCATAGGTTCCTTCCCTTTGCCTGTAGGAGCGTCTGTCTGTCGAGTCACCCTTCCTGTGTCAGCCCTTTCCCTGATTACTACGCCCCCTAAGCGTCGTCTTCTCATTGTCGGTGGCATCCGTGGTCCAAGTCGTTCCCGCGCTGGTGCTACCTTTGGTCTTAAACGTTCCTTCACAGAGGAACTTTTAGTAACAGGTTTCTGGCTGCTCTTCCCTACAGATGAGTGTCCAACTGGTCTCTTGCCCCTATTATCCAAAGTCTCAAAAGTTTTCCCCACGGTTCGTGGAGTAAATTTCTACTTCTTAGTCACTTCGGCGGATTCCTTCTCCCTCATCTCTTTCCTCACAACAGGGTCTCTAGTCAGCCTCCATACGATATGACTCGTAGGCACCTTCTCAGACTCTATTCTTTCCTGGGTATACCAAAGTGGGCGCTCTCCCCAATATCTCTCCCACTTCCTAATTCCACTCCAGGTCAGACCATATATTTTGGGAGCAATAGTGTCTTCAACAGGGATTACTTGGCGGTACCCATATTGCCTCAAAACCCTCGAAGGAAAATAAAAGGTCATGGTATACAGACTACACAACTTCACATAGGGAGAATCATCACGAATACCTACCATGGACCCAATTCTCCACCATGGCACTACCCATCTGACACTCAGCTCATCTTCCCCAAAGAAAAGGGTCCAGTCTTCAAAGGATTTCTTAGTGAAGATCTTCTTCCTACCGATGAAACCCTTTTTATTATATCTCTCCATGTTCTCGGGAGGATCAATCAACCTCAAATGTTCCATCAGCCAGATATGCATCAACAAATAAATTATATGTTATTATTGCTTCCCGACGAGTAATAATACATATACATTATTTCATTATTGCGATCTCAAAGAGTAATAATACATGCACAAATTTTATTACTTCGTAACGAGTAAAGATACGCAATATTACTTCCTATCGAGTAGTACTACTTACGACAACTGTCACGTCACATCGAGTTGTCTCAGCATTCGCGCCGACGCACGTAAGGCCGTGCCAAACGCGCTATCGGCGCCGCGTACGCCGATGTTCGCGCCCGACGCATCTAACAGCGCCCAGCGCACATTCCTATTCAATGTCTTCTTTGTTTTTTTTTTCGGGGATGTAATATCATAATTCCAATATTCAATACAGTCCAAAAAAGTTATTATATATATTATTACTTTGCATAAAGTCATAATATGTTCAAATATACAAAAAAAAAGTATTTCTTTGGTTCATAACTAAAATATATATATATATATATATATACACACATATATACATATATACATACATATATATACATATATACATATATACATATATATATATACATATATACATATATACATATATATATATACATATATACATATATACATATATATATACATATATACATATATACATATACATATATACATATATATATATATATATGTTTTTTTATATATGTTTTTTTACCTGCAAAAGTAGGGGGCATCCTGAAATTTGCCCTTTAGGGTCCTTCTTCACAACATCCAGACTGGAGATCATCTCCCCTACATAGAGTGGCATAGGTGTGCGCCCTACCTCCAGTTGCTCTGCTACAGTAATCTGGGAAGCAAAACCAGCATCATTGTCCCCGTTCACAAATAGAAAATGGCTAAGCAGGCAAAATACCAGCGCCCACATACGATATGTCTGCTTAGCCCTTCAGTAGGAGGACTATACATTGCAGCTAACCTAGTCAAATTAACCCTCCTCCCATACACGATTTTAAACGTATTTTCTTCCTTCAAATCCATGAACCTTTCAAAATCCTTAAAAAAATAATCCTCCAAACTAGGGACACAGGGTAATTGACTACAGGGCCATCCAATTATAGCACCAAATTCCTCTGGCAAAATCGTTAATTCATGGTTCCCAAAGCAAAAACATTGATTGGTAACATCCCAAAAATTAACAGCTGCATAAAGGAAATTATAGTCCAACTGTACAAACCTCAGGGATGCCAATACATCCATATGCCGCCTTCCCAACTAGTATTTCTCAGCAATGGTCAGCGACGACAGCCACCCACTAAGAGTTGGTTCAAAAGCCATAGCAAACAGTCAAAAGCTGCAAAGATGTATTATTGAGAAAAGTGCAGAGAAAAATAATGCTAAACTCGTAATACTGAAATAGCAAAATTATTCTCCTATTTATAATGACTTCGCGTCTCAACCCTAAACGGATTCGGATTTACCGTTCCAGATGGAAAACGCGTCACACGCTAAACCTACGTCTAGTGCAGGATAGCGCGCCAGACGCAGCTCTAAACCTGCGCCCAGCGCAGGATTGCGCGCTAGACGCTAACTCTGCGCCACGCGTCACAGACATGCGCTCAGCGCACAGCTGCCGATTCACATATGTTGATTCGGATTATGATCTATCACACGATTTTGGGCCACTCCCCCTCCAATTCGGATGAAAAATACTGTTTTTACTTACTTCCTACACTTTTGGATCATTTTTCACACCCACCCGCCCAAACCCTTTTCACTCTCCTTTTCTTTTCTTTTCTTTTTTTTTTGTTGGGAGAAGGTCGGCTACGCTCCATTCAAACTTGCTTTAAACTGAGTCAGTCGCATTGCATTCATACATTGCATTTTAGTATAGGAGTCATTACTAACAAAATCTCACCAACAAACATGAAAAAAGAAGCAACACCAATGATCATATAATGTTTGAACAAAACGCGCAATACATATCAACATACAAAATATACATCATAACAAAAGTGTAGTGCACAGGTACACCAAAAACAAAGTAATACAGAAATCTAAGATGAGGGCGGATCCTGCTTCCTCGAAGAGGAATCTTCCGGCTCCTCGACCCGGACCCAACTCGACTCGTCCATATGATAGCCTATCCCAGGCTGCATGAAAGGATGCATAGGTGGAGTCGGCCGCAGGGGAGACATCTGCTGCATCCCCAACATCTGCTGTTGCATCTGTAAGAACTGCATCTGCTGCATCCGCATCTGCTCCATCCACATCGGAGAAGGCCCAGCGCATGGATCGGGCCTAACACCCCCCCATAAAATCCATACTACCAACACCGAACTGTCCGGCGAACGGACTCATTGGAGGCCTCTCAGATGTCGACTCTCGAGGAGCATGAGTCGAGAGCCTAGAGTGGGTCGATATCCTCACCTCGGGACGAGGCCCACTCTCATGAGGACGACGCTGCACAAAATGTCACAAAGCATTAGCAAAACAAGTGCAACAAAGAAAAAACAACTAAATCACAATATGTTAATCTACCCGGCTATGCACGTCGCTGCGGCGACATAACATGCTCCTCTTCAGCTTGGCCATCCCATGCTTCAGCGAGTCAACCACTCGAAGACAGCCTCTCGAGGAATCTGGAAATAAAAAGTGCATAAGTCACTACAAGCAAGATAGATAAGTGAAAGTGCCTGACTTTTAACACTTACCGAGCTCACATGGGCCGGCATAGCACAAACAGCGTGCTGCTCTGCCTTTGGGGCAACATCAATCATCTCCTCAGCAGACCCGGAATCTCCAGTATACAAAATTCTCAGATCCGGAACGAAAGAGATACGAGCCGCAGCAGCCTCATGGCAAAAGAAAGCAATAACATTCAACACTTTGATCATGTAAAACAAACAAAAACAAGCAAATTCAATGTGCATACCTCGCTGAACTTGACAGGAGGAGTCAAGCGAGGCAAGTGGGCAGTCTGGTAATCGCGATCACGAAAAACAAAGTCGTGATAGCTCACCCGAAGTGTCGCCCCTCCCTCGATAGCCTGAACAAGAGCAGCCCTGTCCATCATAGTGACAGGGGGGGTAATGAGGCACCAATAATAGCCTCGTCCCGTCGTGCTGACATGTCACCCTCTCACCCAGATACCACACAGGGTATGACTCTCCGTAAAAAATGACCCTCTCACGGGTCAGAGTGCGAGCTCTATGAGCCCAATCAGGCATCTCCGGAAACGACGCCCAAGGATAAGAAGTAACCTGAAGAGCAAAGAAAGTTAATATTTGCTACATACACCAAAGGACAGGGTTAATTCACTACGATTACCTTGTCGTCCCTGACTCGCCGGATAGCTTTCCGGACACTCTCCACAGCGCCGTATCGCGTCCTCCCGCGCTCCACCCAGGAAAGGCCGGCAGGAAATGTGGGATCACGAACCTTTTTCGGGGCCAATCCCGAAAAGTAATCATAAAACCAGATCTGTAACAATAAGATCACCTCAGTTCTGATCGAGATAGCGAGACAAAAGACGGGCGATATGTGCAATCATACCTCCAGAAGTCTCCATGGACCAAAAAGAGAGACTGGCCCACCATCACTCAACTGCCTGATAGTAGTTTGCATGCAGTACAAAAGACTGCAATAGCCCAACTCGGCGCACTCATAGGTCGACACCTGAGACAACTCCCTCAAGGGCTGCATGTATCGCGTCGAGACGCGCGATCCCCTATCAGTGCACAACAGGCCGCAGACAGCCAACCACAGCAGAATGCGTACCTTCAGCTCTTCAGTTGTTCTCGGAAGGGTGACTCCTTTAGCCACATTAGACCGAGGCGGATAAGACGCATTTGGAGGAAGAATATTGGCAACCGGGCCGATCAAACCTCGAACCACCGCCGACTTGAACGGCAGCGAATCACCTATCGGCACTCGGGCGCCGGTAAAAGACAGGCCGGAAATCAAAGAGAAATCCAACGGAGTAATGGTCAAATCCCCACGACGCGTATGAAAGGAGTTGGTGGTATCCCACCACCACTCCAACAAGCCTCGGACGACAATCTGAACTTGATCATTTTAAAACAAACAAAAACAAGCAAATTTAATGTGCATACCTCGCTGAACTTGACAGGAGGAGCCAAGCGAGGCAAGTGGGCAGTCTGGTAATCGCGATCACGAAAAATAAAGTCGTGATAGCTCACCCGAAGTGTCGTCCCTCCCTCGATAGCATGAACAAGAGCAGCCCTGTCCATCATAGTGACAGGGGGGTCATGAGGCACCAATAATAGCCTCGTCCCGTCGTGCTGACATGTCACCCTCTCACCCAGATACCACACAGGGTATGACTCTCCGTAAAAAATGACCCTCTCACGGGTCAGAGTGCGAGCTCTATGAGCCCAATCAGGCATCTCCGGAAACGACGCCCAAGGATAAGAAGTAACTTGAAGAGCAAAGAAAGTTAATATTTGCTACATACACCAAAGGACAGGGTTAATTCACTACGATTACCTTGTCGTCCTTGACTCACCGGATAGCCTTCCGGACACTCTCCACAGCGCCGTATCGCGTCCTCCCGCGCTCCACCCAGGAAAGGCCGGCAGGAAATGTGGGATCACGAACCTTTTTCGGGGCCAATCCCGAAAAGTACTCATAAAACCAGATCTGTAACAATAAGATCACCTCAGTTCTGATCGAGATGGCGAGACAAAAGACGGGCAATATGTGCAATCATACCTCCAGAAGTCTCCATGGACCAAAAAGAGAGACTGGCCCACCATCACTCAACTGCCTGATAGCAGTTTGCATGCAGTACAAAAGACTGCAATAGCCCAACTCGGCGCACTCATAGGTCGACACCTGAGACAACTCCCTCAAGGGCTGAATGTATCGCGTCGAGACGCGCGATCCCCTATCAGTGCGCAACAGGCCCCTGACAGCCAGCCACAGCAGAATGCGTACCTTCTGCTCTTCAGTTGTTCTCGGAAGGGTGACTCCTTTTGCCACTTTAGACCGAGGAGGATAAGACGCATTTGGAGGAAGAATATTGGCAACCGGGCCGATCACACCTCGAACCACCGCCGACTTGAACGGCAGCGAATCACCTATCGGCACTCGGGCGTCGGTAAAAGACAGGCCGGAAATCAAAGAGAAATCCAGCGGAGTAATGGTCAAATCCCCACGACGCGTATGAAAGGAGTTGGTGGTATCCCACCACCACTCCAACAAGCCTCGGACGACAATCTGAACTTGATCATTTTAAAACAAACAAAAACAAGCAAATTTAATGTGCATACCTCGCTGAACTTGACAGGAGGAGCCAAGCGAGGCAAGTGGGCAGTCTGGTAATCGCGATCACGAAAAACAAAGTCGTGATAGCTCACCCGAAGTGTCGCCCCTCCCTCGATAGCCTGAACAAGAGCAGCCCTGTCCATCATAGTGACAGGGGGGTAATGAGGCACCAACAATAGCCTCGTCCCGTCGTGCTGACATGTCACCCTCTCACCCAGATACCACACAGGGTATGACTCTCCGTAAAAAATGACCCTCTCACGGGTCAGAGTGCGAGCTCTATGAGCCCAATCAGGCATCTCCGGAAACGACGCCCAAGGATAAGAAGTAACCTGAAGAGCAAAGAAAGTTAATATTTGCTACATACACCAAAGGACAGGGTTAATTCACTACGATTACCTTGTCGTCCTTGACTCGCCGGATAGCCTTCCGGACACTCTCCACAGCGCCGTATCGCGTCCTCCCGCGCTCCACCCAGGAAAGGCCGGCAGGAAATGTGGGATCACGAACCTTTTTCGGGGCCAATCCCGAAAAGTACTCATAAAACCAGATCTGTAACAATAAGATCACCTCAGTTCTGATCGAGATGGCGAGACAAAAGACGGGCAATATGTGCAATCATACCTCCAGAAGTCTCCATGGACCAAAAAGAGAGACTGGCCCACCATCACTCAACCGCTCGATAGCCGGTTTGCATGCGATATAAAAAGACTGCAATAGCCCAACTCGGCGCACTCATAGGTCGACACCGAGACAACTCCCTCAAGGGCTGAATGTATCGCTTCGAGACGCGCGATCCCCTATCGGCGCAACAGGGGCCCCCAGGACGGCCTAACCACGGCGGGAATGCGTACCTTCTGCTCTTCAGTTGTTCTCGGAAGGGTGACTCCTTTTGCCACTTTAGACCGAGGAGGATAAGACGCATTTGGAGGAAGAATATTGGCAACCGGGCCGATCACACCTCGAACCACCGCCGACTTGAACGGCAGCGAATCACCTATCGGCACTCGGGTCTCGGTAAAAGACAGGCCGGAAATCAAAGAGAAATCCAGCGGAGTAATGGTCAAATCCCCACGACGCGTATGAAAGGAGTTGGTGGTATCCCACCACCACTTCAACAAGCCTCCGACGACAATCTGAACTTGATCATGTCAAAACAAACAAAAACAAGCAAATTCAATGTGCATACCTCGCTGAACTTGACAGGAGGAGCCAAGCGAGGCAAGTGGGCAGTCTGGTAATCGCGATCACGAAAAACAAAGTCGTGATAGCTCACCCGAAGTGTCGCCCCTCCCTCGATAGCATGAACAAGAGCAGCCCTGTCCATCATAGTGACAGGGGGGTAATGAGGCACCAACAATAGCCTCGTCCCGTCGTGCTGACATGTCACCCTCTCACCCAGATACCACACAGGGTATGACTCTCCGTAAAAAATGACCCTCTCACGGGTCAGAGTGCGAGCTCTATGAGCCCAATCAGGCATCTCCGGAAACGACGCCCAAGGATAAGAAGTAACCTGAAGAGCAAAGAAAGTTAATATTTGCTACATACACCAAAGGACAGGGTTAATTCACTACGATTACCTTATCGTCCTTGACTCGCCGGATAGCCTTCCGGACACTCTCCACAGTGCCGTATCGCGTCCTCCCGCACTCCACCCAGGAAAGGCCGGCAGGAAATGTGGGATCACGAACCTTTTTCGGGGCCAATCTCGGAAATTACTCATAAAACCAGATCTGTAACAATAAGATCACCTCAGTTCTGATCGAGATAGCGAGACAAAAGACCGGCGATATGTGCAATCATACCTCCAGAAGTCTCCATGGACCAAAAAGAGAGACTGGCCCACCATCACTCAACTGCCTGATAGCAATTTACATGCAGTACAAAAGACTGCAATAGCCCAACTCGGCGCACTCATAGGTCGACACCTGAGACAACTCCCTCAAGGGCTGCATGTATCGCGTCGAGACGCGCGATCCCCTATCAGTGCGCAACAGGCCGCAGACAGTCAACCACAGCAGAATGCGTACCTTCTGCTCTTCAGTTGTTCTCGGAAGGGTGACTCCTTTAGCCACTTTAGACCGAGGCGGATAAGACGTTTTTGGAGGAAGAATATTGGCAACCGGGCCGATCAAACCTCGAACCACCGCCGACTTGAACGGCAGCGAATCACCTATCGGCACTCGGGCGCCGGTAAAAGACAGGCCGGAAACCAAAGAGAAATCCAGCGGAGTAATGGTCAAATCCCCACGACGCGTATGAAAGGAGTTGGTGGTATCCCACCACCACTCCAACAAGCCTCGGACGACAATCTGAACTTGATCATGTCAAAACAAACAAAAACAAGCAAATTCAATGTGCATACCTCGCTGAACTTGACAGGAGGAGCCAAGCGAGGCAAGTGGGCAGTCTGGTAATCGCGATCACGAAAAACAAAGTCGTGATAGCTCACCCGAAGTGTCGCCCCTCCCTCGATAGCCTGAACAAGAGCAGCCCTGTCCATCATAGTGACAGGGGGGTCATGAGGCCCCAATAATAGCCTCATCCCGTCGTGCTGACATGTCACCCTCTCACCCAGATACCACACAGGGTATGACTCTCCGTAAAAATGACCCTCTCACGGTCGAGTGCGAGCTCTATGAGCCCAATCGGGCATCTCCTAAACGACGCCCAAGGATAAGAAGTAACCTGAAGAGCAAAGAAAGTTAATATTTGCTACATACACCAAAGGACAGGGTTAATTCACTACGATTACCTTGTCGTCCTTGACTCGCCGGATAGCCTTCCGAACACTCTCCACAGTGCCGTATCGCGTCCTCCCGCGCTCCACCCAGGAAAGACCGGCAGGAAATGTGGGATCACGAACCTTTTCCGGGGTCAATCCCGGAAATTACTCATAAAACCAGATCTGTAATAATAAGATCACCTCAGTTCTGATCGAGATAGCGAGACAAAAGACGGGTGATATGTGCAATCATACCTCCAGAAATCTCCATGGATCAAAAAGAGAGACTGGCCCACCATCACTCAACTGCCTGATAGCAGTTTGCATGCAGTACAAAAGACTGCAATAGCCCAACTCGGTGCACTCATAGGTCGACACCTGAGACAACTCCCTCAAGGGCTGCATGTATCGCGTCGAGACGCGCGATCCCCTATCAGTGTTCAACAGGTCGCAGACAGCCAACCACTGCAGAATGCGTACCTTCTGCTCTTCAGTTGTTCCCGGAAGGGTGACACCTTTAGCCACATTAGACCGAGGAGGATAAGACGCATTTGGAGGAAGAATATTGGCAACCGGGTCGATCAAACCTCGAACCACCGCCGACTTGAACGGCAGCGAATCACCTATCGGCACTCGGGCTCCGGTAAAAGACAGGCCGGAAATCAAAGAGAAATCCAGCGGAGTAATGGTCAACTCCCCACGACGCGTATGAAAGGAGTTGGTGGTATCCCACCACCACTCCAACAGGCCTCGGACGACAATCTGGGAGGAGTGAACCTCTCCCATACTCTCATAAACATCGATAAAAGGGGCTAGACCACTCTGCTCGATGAGGAAAGCTCGATCTCGGACCATTCGGACTTTCCTGGGCCAGGCAAAGTCAAAAGTCCCAAAATGACGAGTAGTACCGTCGTCCTGCAAACATAAAGTACATGCTAATCGGATTGAACATCACAAATGAAGCTAAGAATCAAAGAATTCCCGACTCTAAATTACCAGATTTCATGAATCGGTAAATTCTAAACCCGCTTCAAAGCGTCACCACTACATGAGATTCCCAGAATCCATTTCACACAGCAAAATAGATATCATCGCCTAAAACATGATTTCTACCAACTGAATCATCACACATTCAAAGTTCCCTAAGCATGTTTTCAGGTTCCAGACTTAGAAGCTACGCTAATCCTGATTCTGAGATTCATAATCCAAGAGTCATCACGCATTCAAAGTTCCCTAAGCATGTTTCTAGGTTCCAGACTTAGAAACTACGGATCTATGAATTATCATCGCATGTCAAAATTCCCTAAACATATTTCTAAGTTCCGGATTTAGAAATTACATCAAGCAATATAATTCTAGATTCATGATCTAAAGAATTATTTAACAACGAACTCACATGAAACGAGTATCAAACACGTGAAGAGCCGGAAACTCGTCGTAAACTCGCCGAAAACCACCGGAATTCACCGGAAACTCACCGTAAAATATAGCCTAAGCTCGCCGGAAACGGCACACCTCACCTAACACAAAAATCGGCAGCCACAGTCACACTTTGCTCCACATGCAAATCGCGAGAATCCAAAGCAAATCGCGAGAATCGAAAAAAAATGAAACAAAACCGAAAGAACAAGAAGAGACAGGACAATGTACCTGAATTACCGGCAAACCGCAAAGAACCTCGCCGGAAAATGGCCCGGAAGTGGGTCAAGATTTTCGGAGATTTTCGCACCCCCAAACCTCTTCGAAAATTGCTCAAAAACGCCCAAAAGCACTGCAACAGTAACAATTAAGTAAAAATAATCATTCCTCCAAAGTAGATCTGAAGAAATACTCGAGAAACAAGGAGTTTAAAGCTTTGAAATTGCGAAAATGAAGTTTGGACTTGGGAGAGAGAGAGAAATGAAGGAAAACGGCGGAAAAGAAAGAAATGGGGGAAGAGAAGACATCCCGCGTTTTTTAGGTCTTTTAAAAGGCTTGCGCCCAGCGCACAAAGTGCGCTTGACGCACATGCACCCGTGTCTGACGCACAACGCTGCTCCAAGCGCATGCCTGTGCATCTGGCGTACAGTCCCATACAACGCGCTTAGGGGCTTCCTAGCCATGTGGAGCCCACACACCTAATTCCAAATGATTTCAAATGTTCGTTACGACATTGCGCGCGACAACTCAACGAACGTTCAAAAGTTTGCACAAAAATACAATTTTGACATCCTATAAATTCTCAATGCATGTCATTCAAGAAACGATGAATAGTCAGAAAAATCAACGACGGCACACAAACCGTCACCAACGGGACACAAACCGTTGGGTCTGCAGACCACTTTCAATCAACTGCATCATTTGTATGGGAGCGGGACAAACAACATACTGCTTAACCCCGTAGAGTGGGATGCAAATACTCTACACCATTTGTCTGAGAGTGGGACAAACAACATACTGCTCAGCCTCGTGGAGTGGGATACAAATACTCTACATCATTTGTCTTAGAGCGGGACAAATGACATATTGCTCAGCTCGATAGAGTGGGATACAAATACTCTACAGGATTTGTTTGGGAGCGGGACAAACGACATACTGCTCAACCCCGTGGAGTGGGATACAAATACTCAACACCATTTGTCTGGGAGTGGGACAAACGACATACTGCTCAGCCCCGTAGAGTGGGATGAAAATACTCTACACCATTTGTCTGGGAGCGGGACAAACAACATACTACTCAGCCCCGTGGACTGGGATACAAATACTCTACATCATTTGTCTGAGAGCGGGACAAACGACATACTGCTCAGCCCCGTAGAGTGGGATAGAAATACTCTATAGCATTTATCTAGGAGCGGGACAAACGACATACTGCTCAGCCCCGTGGAGTGGGATACAAATACTCTACACTACTTGTCTGGGAGCGGGACAACCAACAGCTCAGCCCCGTGGAGCGGGATACAAATGCTCTACAACATCTATTTCATTTCCTCCTATCATTTCATTTTTGCAAATTTACAATTACTCTGCAAATATGTTTCACACATGTCTGTTCCTGAAGCTTTTGCTTGTTTTGCAGGTACCGGTGCAAAAGAGTGATTTTGGATTGTAGAGCATCTAGAATCATTCTCCGTCCCGATATTTATACTTTGACATTCGATTTTACAAACCTCAGTCAAAGTGGGGGCTTCTGTAGACACATAATCGTGTCTCCCCATTTAAGGGTCCAATGATGAAATATACCACTGTCTTAGTTGGCATGGCCCAATGGAGGAGCAGTCCGAATAATCAGACAATATGTGTTTTGAAATACTCCCTCTACCCCAGAATACTCTTTACACTTTTCCTTTTCATCTGTCCCTGAATACTCTTTACACTTCTATTTTTGGATATGACCCACTATTATTTTAATCCTTCTACCTTTTAAACATTGGCCCACACTCTCTCTCCTCCAAATAAAATAATACCACTCTTATTACATACCAACTCTAACCATGGCCCACATTCCCTCTCCTTAAAATAAAATAATACTACTTTTACTAACTACTAACTCCTTTCACATCTACTTTTCAATAAAATAATAATTGATAACCAAACAACAACTTATCATCAAAAACTATGTGCCTTGATAAGTGTCAAGAGTATTTTGGGACGGAGGGAGTAATATTATAAAAGCCCAATTAATCATTCATGATGATTCATTGTAAGTTCAACCCCGTTAAATGTTTTTAAGTCTATTTTAAAAGCCCAACTGAATGTTTATTGTTTTAATAAATATTTTCTGAATATTTATTATTTTAATAAATATTTGCTTAATATTTAATGTTTTAATAAATATTTTTCTTAAAAGCTTTTATTATTATCTTTTACCCATAAATCAGATTTTTAACCCGGAAAATTTCATCTCCGGATTTTTAGGGATAAAAATGGCATCTTGAAAGCACGCGTAGAATAAAAAAATGAATATTCTGGAATATGCGCAGGACAAGGCGGCTGCGCTCAGCGCTCCACGTGCGTCCAGCACATTGGCCAGATCGCGTCAGGCGCTCCAATGAGAGCCTAACACGTGGACTTGTGACTCACACAGAGTCCTGCGCCTGGCGCAAGTCCTATGTGAGACGCAAGATAAAATTTTATCTTTTTGAGAACGCGTTTCCACGTGCAACGTTTTAACTGGACGGACCACGTCAGGCTGGCCAATCTGCGCTTGACGCGTGTCCTCGCGCCTGCCACGTAGGCCTGCGCCTGGCGCAGGGCTTGCGTGGAGCGCACGTCTTGATTTGCCCATAAATACGAGCTGATTTCCCGAATCATATATGACTTCGAATTATTTTTTTTACACACACATATACTCTCGAATACTCCGAAACATACTTCGAATAC
Organism: Beta corolliflora; assembly: GCA_947648045.1. Lineage (NCBI taxonomy): Eukaryota > Viridiplantae > Streptophyta > Magnoliopsida > Caryophyllales > Amaranthaceae > Beta > Beta corolliflora. The sequence continues at coordinate 236,613 of CANSZD010001350.1, forward strand.
AAAACACTCAAACACTTTTAATTTTCCAAATCATATTATTGTTCCTGATCCTACTATATTCCTGGTTCCAAGATTGCTTCGCCTTAATTTCACTACGCTCTTCGATCTAAACCGCATAGGTATAATCCTGAGGGCCCTTGAATAATTATATTTATTTTATTGAAGTTACTAACGTTTTATTGTCATAATGTAGATTTCTAATTAATAATCGCGTCCTGTTGTAAATTCTAACCTCTTTTCTTCTATTTTCTGTATATTATATTCTTGATATTATGATTGTCCTGCATGCCTTTTTTATCACCCACATGTTATTATGCTAAATAAGACCTAAAGAATTGTTCTCATTAATTCAGATAATTTGGACAACCTGTTAGGAACCTTGTAAAATGATTGTATAATAACTGATCACTAAATAATTAGTCTTTTGATGTGTTTCCAGAACCAATTTAGATTAATTATTTCAGGGTGCTTTAAAATAATGTTTGATTATTCATTTGTATAAAATCTGTTGTGAATCGTTATTTAGTATAGGCCAGCAATGGGCAATATAGTTCCTGACTGTATTGTACCCTCACCCCTGAACTCACTTTTTGGTTCCTGACCATCTATGGAGTTATGACGGGGAAATCTACATTGGATAAGTCCCTAAGATGTCCCTTCCGTTTCAATATCCAATTAGGTTTATGATTCTTCCTTTAAAGAATTGTTGGTGACTTCAAAACGTATTTTTAATAAAACCTTAACAATGGGGTAGTCAAATAAACGCGCTCACACCGCGTGTAGGCATTAAAGGAATGAAAAATCCACGCCTACAGTCGGCCTCCCATGGAATAATTATTAGTCACTTCAATGAAGGATTGAAAGATGAAATTGAAGAGTTGACTCCCTATTTGTTCACTTAACTAAACTTGCATGAAAATAGGGGTTTTAGTTAAGGGATTTATTTAGTCATCTTGCTATTCATGTTCTTGAGTTGCGTTTTGTTGTATGAAATAGGACATAATCTCCAATTTTGAGTAACCCTTTTTAGCTTGAAAGAGTAATGAGGGACTTGTTAGATGATCCCTTTAATTCATTCTCTTTGGACTACCCTTTTATTTGCCTAATTGTTTTCATGATTGAAATTATTGGTGAATTCCCCTACCCTAGTCCTTTTTATTTGATAGTTTTTAGTTGATAATTGACAAATCTCTTAACTATATCCTCGCCTAGCTTATTATAATTAACATTTTCGGTGATTACCCTTACTACTTGTGGAATAATGACCCTTACTTGCCATTATACTTAGGTTAGTGGTTAGTTAGGTAGTTTGATTTAGGGATTTTGTTTAACAACGCAAAAACCTACTATCGGAGGTCACCTTAACGTAATCCCCTTGAGGGTTTGAACCATGGAGTATTCATTCATTAATTTTTGGAGAGTAGGAGATATTAGTAACGCATCCTTCAACCCAAGAGATTCATTGAGTTGGGAAACCAAAAGTGTCTACACGTTTCCATAAGAAGTCCTATTTTATGCAATTATAAACTTATTGACATGGATGGCACTGAATTTCATAATATAACCAATCTTGATCAACTCAAGAAATTTTATGTGTAAAACACAACCAATTCTTTGATTGGTAAAAGTAATCTAATTCTTTAGCATGAACTACGTGCGGCCTGATTCCTATTTGGATACGTAGGCAACCTTGTAGAAGGTTCGGCCCCTTCATTAATCTAACCCTCCTTCGGTTCATACGAGTTTACAGCAACATAACAAAAATATATTAAACTGGATATTCGCGCCAGACGCACATATACTGCGCCTAGCGCAGTGCAGTGCAGTGCGCCAGACGCATAATTCGCGTCTAGCGCACTACTCTGCTGTGCTGCTGATTCGCACGTTCTTCCGGCATTCGCTACGATGCTTTAAAAAAAAACTAATACGACAATATATTTTTGCGACATATTTTGGCTCACTTCGGTCTAAATAAAAATAAACTTTGTTTTTATTAAAATTGCTGAATGGAAAATAAAACATGAAATATAAAGTTATGACTACACTATAAAATAACTATGTGGCATGCAAGCCTTATTGAAAGCAATAAATCAACATAAAAACAATAACCACTAGTAGAATAAATGCTTATTGCTGCGGTCATTAAGTGGCCTATTGCGGCGGTTTTGACCGCGCGACAATTAACGGCGCAGCAATAGGTAATTAAACTGTTGCTGCGGTTTTAAACCGCAGCAATATTACAACATATTGCTGCGGTTTATAGGATAAATCGCAGCAATATTTACATTCTTTCATTATTTAAATAAACCATATTGCTGCGGTTTCTGTGACAAACCGCAGCAATATATATATTTTTTATTATAAAAAAGATATATTCTTTGCGGTTTGTCACGTAAAACCAGAAGAATATGTATTTTTTATTATAAAAAAAACAGTATATTACTGCGGTTTTTCAAAGAAACCGCAGCAATATACTGCTTTTTTTTTAAAAAAAAAAATTATTTTATATTTACGTATGTTCCACCAACCTCATGCAAGAAGCAGAATGCAGCAAGCAGGATGCAGCAAGCAGAATATTTTCTGCATAAATTTTGACAGAGCTCCGTTTGTAAATTGGATAAACCCATAATTGGGAATTAACCTGTACAATATTATATGCAACAACCATCCATCCATCATCCAAAATTCATCCAACATCCATCCATCATCCAACTTCCACGCACAATCCAAATTCCAAGTTTAACAAGAAATAAATACGATTCAATCCAACATAGATATCATACGAATCCAACACACACACACACACACACACACACACACACACACACACACACATATATATATATATATATATATATATATATATATATATATATATATATATATATATATATATATATATATATATATATATATATATATATATATATATCATGAAATCCAAGTCAATACGATAATGTTGGTTGGTACAAGTTGCACTAAATTATATTCGTTGTAAGAGAAGCAAAGAAAATTAACATTAACTAACCTATGCAATGCAATTATCAATAAAGTATCTTGCCCACTTATTTTTCACCTCATTGATTTGATCATCAGTATAAGGATCGCGGGTAAAGGTACGAGCAACCTGAAAATAATTCACCAAAGTTAGCTTTCAATAGTTAAATATATAAAATATGAAATGAATAATAAGTGAACAAAAAACTTACTTCATCGAAATCCTCCGAACCAGAATATAAAGTGAGTACGTCAAAAATGTTGCGCATGACAAAATAACCGCACTCCGTGCCTCCTTGTTGTTGTGGGCACTTTAACGAAAGTTTTAAGAAAATGAGGAAATTTATCGTATAATGAGAATGACATAACATATGCTTTTAATTGAATAAAATAAGTCTATTATACCTTAACACATCTCCAAATAAGCTTGTTGTGACGAACTTCGTTGCCGCTCATCCGAAACCTCCTAAAAGCACTACATAAAACAAAATCAAATGAGTTACACTTTACTTGCTTTATATTATAATTTAAATTAATTTAAAATATATCAAAACGATCAACTTACGCTATCATAGGCGGTCTAATCTTTAACTTTCGCTCCTTGTGAAAGCTAGCGGAATCAAATACATAAATGATCCCGAGCATGGGATGTATGACAAGGAGCATTCAATGACGGCTATTGCAAGATTGAATAATAATAATTACTTAAAAAATTCACATGTCATGCAACAATCCTTATTTGTAAAACTATTAAGATAGAATATTACTCTTGAAAGATTGGCGCGAAGATGATACTAGCACCAGCAACGACGGATCCAGTCATAGCACACTCAATGTAAGTCGTTACATTCTCCAAAGCATGCACATCCGCGGTACTCTCCGGGCACATCCAATAAACTCGAACAGCAGCCCCAAATCCATCCAAGTCAGACTGTGTTGCCCTAAAAAAATAGATAAACATAAATTTTATGTGGAAAATACAACTATCATACAATGAAATGTAAAAAAAAATCATAACTTTGATTATTGTTACCTCATGTACACTTGGATAATAGAAATATTAAGCATCTCCCCTTTCAGGAACTGAGCAATATCCTCCTTGGTCAGATAAGCGGTGGCATCTTCTGAATAATGGAACAATGAGCTCGGCAAGGTTACAGCAATGGTATCATCGTCTGCGACGGCAAGGGCAAGCGTATCTGCTAACTCCTTACAGTCTTCAGTGAGGGATTCTAAGAACGATACATCATCGACAACTGGACTATAACGAGTAGCCGAACCGGCTGAAAGCTGCTGGCTAGGACATCTAACTGCCTCCCCCGAAATCCCCTTTTATTTTTTAGGTGTCGGTGTAAAGCTTCTAAGAGTTCTGTGAAGCCTACATCAGTCAAATTATGTTTCGCTTTGATGTTGAAAAGGGTTAAAACCCCACTCAATTGAGTGTATTTTGTACACCCTGGATAAAGGGGTTTCCAGCAGACTTCGGACAACCTGTCAAACACTCGTGGCCGCTCATTAAAATGGTCACGGGCCCCTTCCAACATCTCACCTAATCGATCATCACCAAACTCTTCATCCTCAGTGTCACTATTATCTCCGTGGTCATTTTCATTACCTACAACATCATCACCTTCAATCCTAACATGATCTTCAATCACAACTTCATTCTCAGCCCCAACTGTAACACCCCAGAATTTCAAAGCGGAAAAGAAAGAAATAATAATAGTATTAATAGGACGATGGCGGAAACATCGTCTTCTGGGAATGTCACAACTACAAGAAATGCGTTTAAATAACTAAGTGATAAACCAACACAAGTAAATAGTATAAATAAATTAAATTAATTAAAGTAATATCCAAAAGATAAAACTAACTCTTCAACTAACTAAAAGTCTAGTCCTAAAACATCTAACATTTTAATGCTTACAACTCAACCCGAACCCAAAACCAAAGAAGATTCCCATCAACATAACCTGCAAAATATATAACAACAATCCACAATCAGTGGGGAGTAACTAGCAGTTCTCTCAGAACAAAAGAAATCAAAGCATGATTCAGACATAGATTAATAAGAAAGGAAATAATAAAGTCAAGTCAACTACGATATGCATCCACTTCCATATAACTCACAAATAACGCAAGTGAATAATAAATAGCAAGTGAGTTGGATAAAAATAAATAAATCATCTCAAAAGTACTTTTATAAAAATAAAAGTATAGGTAAAACAAGTTATTGAGTCAGAAACCGAACGCCTGTGAATCGCAATTCACTTCCTAAGGTTTGTCAGATCGCAATCTCCGGGTCGGGCCTATGGGCTTACGTTCCCACCGCCCGTGTCTAAGAATGGCCAAACTCCCGATGCGGGGGTAGAACACGCAGAACTCCCTGACCTCTCGGACGACAACAATTAACCCAGGTGTACCCCTAGTTCGCAAACCAGGTGGTTGGCATGTTATTCACCGGGGACTATGATGCGCTCAAGTTATACGGTGCTTATATGGTATTTTGGGTGCACTTTGCTAAGGAGTTCGATCATAATTGTTAACGTTTGCGTTTTATTTAGCTCTTAGCGGAAGTTCGGAATTTTGTATATTAATTATAGTTAAAGTTGTAAGTTCCGAGCTCCTAGAAGCATGAGTGGTTGGAACAACTCCACAACATCGTTGCACTAGCCCAAGCATCGCCGCAAGCCGTAGCCGAGCATAGCACCAAGCCTACCCAAGGAAGATCATCGCCCAGCAAAGATCATCGCCAAGCAAGATCATCGCCAGCCAGCGCTCATCGCCCAGCGAAGTGCTCGAAGCCCAGCAGCCTAAGCTCGCGCAGCCAGCACTCCAAGCAGGTCGCGACCCGCGAAGGAGCTCGCGACTCGCGACTCCCCTGCCTTCGCGACTCGCGAGGATTGGCGCGACTCGCGACCATCTTGCCTAGCTAATTTGTGTGGGAAGGCAGAGTACTCGTCGCGGCTCGCGATCAGTATCGTGACTCGCGATGCTTAAGTCGGCTTGGGGCCACGTTTTGTGCGGGGTTTAAAAGCTTCCTAAAACCTAATATTTGGGGAGAGGAGACCTAGGAGGACAAGAGACTTGAGGAGAGAGAATCTCCAACACTCCATTTTTCTCTTGTTATCTTCTCTTTTTAGTTTTCATTTTCTAGTTTAGTTTTAGAGATTTCAATTATGGAATTGGCTATTGCTATGCCGATTGTAGCTTGAACTGTTCTTGAACAAGATTAACATGAAGCTTCAAGCATTATTGTGAGATCTTTCCTCTCTATTTAGTTTCTTTGATTATGGTTTAATTTCAATGATTATACTTTATGATTTTTGCATGATTATGCTAGGAACGTTACTAGTTTGATTGTGTAATTAATCTAATGCTAGATTTAAGAATAGAATCGGATTGTTTTATTCTTTTATCAATTTGTAGCAAACTAGGGAGTAACTTAGATGCAGATCGTCTTGGTTATTTCTTGGGGAAATTGAATCAACTGTTGAATGTTTATCGCGTGTATGACGTTAGCAGGTCTATTGATTCTCTGTGTTTATTGCTGCTATTGGATTGAACTTAGACGCTGATCGGACTAGGTTATCCTTTAGTTAGGGTTTTATAGTCACGCTGATCGTGCTATTCAACTAAGAATAAGGAGAATGCGAGGTTAATTCTCAACAATTAATAGATAATCATGGAAATAATTAGAGTTGAGGTTCAATGATCGATAATGAATTGAAGTGGATGTTAGTTGGATTCAAGATCTTTCCATATTGATTTCTCATTTTATTTATTTGCTAGTTAATTTTAGTTTGTTTGTAACTCTTTTGAAACCCCCCTTTTTATTAGGTTACTCGACCCTTAGAGTCATCTAGGTATTAATTCACGCTAAATATTAAACTTGTCCCTGTTTCCCTGTGGATACGAACCTTACTTCCCTTCTACATTTAATTGTATAAGAGAGTAGGAGAAATTTATCTTTGGTTAGGTGCACACGACAATTCGCACCCACCAAACTACATCTATCCCACCGGATATTCTTATCTCAAAATAAAATCATAAATATCATCAAAGTATCATTCATCTCAAAAACATTCGTCAAAAGGGATGCCACCCGGCCTTATACCCATAATTCATCAAAACAACTCTTCATAATTCCTCAAAGATAATAACTTACAAACTTTCAACAAATGTCTCCCACAATAAACACTTGAACATCTCTAAACATCAACAATGACATTAAACTAGTTTTTACAGCACCAACAATTCAATCAAAAATACATCACCAATTAACTCCAAGGCTTATTCAATAAAAGAGTAGTAACAATTAATTATTTTTCTCATAAATCAAACATAAACATAATGATACCCAATAATACTTACTGCAACCTACTGAACATCAGCAACCAAGAACATAATAGATTACAAATTATTTCTGACTAACAAGCTCTCAAATAATTTAAAAGAGTATCCTCAATTTTCCAACAAAAACTCAATAATAATTATTAAACTAATAAGTTCGAGCAGTAAAATCACAAAAAAATTATCATACGACCCTAATTACTCTACTGACATGGTACAATTTTTATTTATAATTTTCAGACTTTAAAAGTATTTTTAAATGTTAATTTACATATTACTCAATAAAGCCAATATAATAATTAAAAATAAAAATAATCGCCCAAAAATTACCAAAAATTTACATAACATGTATAAACTCACGGAAATACATAATATACAAATAAATTAATTTTTCGGCCTCCAGGAATAATTTTCATGATTTATATACTGACAGAAACGATAATGCGAAAACAGATATATCAATTAAATAAACCAGTAAACAGTAGGAAAAAATTATTCTAAGGCATGGAATACATATTAAACATATAACATGATCCACGAAAAATAATTTCATAAATTTTAACATTCGTTTCATAATTATAATGCAAATAAGCCAAAAACGCACAAAATACCAATTAAATCAAATAAATACTAAAAATCAGACAAAATTATTTTTCTTTATATAATATTCACACAGCATGCATCAAGTATATTCATGTCAAATTTCGTCAATAATTTCATTCAAAAAGTATTTTAAATAATTCCTAGCGTAATAATCTAATACTGAATAATACTCTAATCACTATGGTTCTAAGATAACTACTAGTTACCTGGAACGTCGGGAGGAGAGCTGAGTCTAAAGAGATAGGAAAAATATGCGAGCAATCCAATTCCTCCATGAACGATAATTGTAGCAATAAGTCACTAGGCATTTTCTTCTTGAACGTTGAAAACTCTTGTTTCGCACTGCTCTGTTCCGACCATGATTCCCGGTGATCAAAAGCTCGGATTCTAAATCGATCCGGTCAAAGTTAAGAACAAGATGTTGTAAACGTTCTGTCCAAATTTGAAGACAATCCAACGGTTAGATCTCCGGATACGGTTATTTTCGTGAAGGTGTGACAGGAAAAACTGGGTTGAACCTTTCTATTCTTTTCCTCTTCCTTTTCTCTCTTTCTTTTCTTGAAAACGGTGAGGGTTAAATGTGAATGATGCTGAACTTCTTTTAATAAAAATCAGAATTTTATGGCAAGGAAAAATGAAGGGTTTAGGAGAAATGATTAGGAGGGTTATGGGGGTTACAAACTACCAAGAGTCATCAATTAAAAGAAATGAAATAAAAGAAGAGAAACTTCTTCCTTCTCCCTCCCCATAGCCGGCTGTCCAAGCCCAAGCACACCAAGATGATTTCGGTCCAAGTCATCAAAGGTCCACGCATCAAAAGTCCGTCACGCGACAAATCGATAAATTCCTAAATCGCGCCTAAACTTTGAAAATACTTAATAATGAAAATAATTCTAATAAATTATATTATAAATATAAATATAATGCACACATTAACACACCATATAATAAAATAATAATTTGGCTCCCAAAGTATAAAGAATAAAAATCATTAATCTACAGAAAATAATAGTTTTAGGGAAAACTTTTGCGGAAAAACTAGGAGCAAAATTATGGGTTGTTACACCAACATTCGACATATCAATCTCTAATGAGTTACTAGTGCCATCATCAACAGTAACCCTATTCTGAGTATATTTTCCCTTCTCACCATGCCATAACCAAATATAATACTCAGCTCTAAATCCTCAACGAATAATATGATCTCTTATTAACCTAATATCAGAAATCGTATTCACATTGTAGCAATTAACACATGGACAATATATCTCATCCTCGCAAGTAAGTTGTTGATGCTCTACAGCACGTTTACAAAACTCATTCACACCTTGTACGAACTCCAACGTATTCCGCTTTCCATAGATCCAACTTCGATCCATTTCTAAAAACCCCCACACATATATACATACATAAAAAATTATTATCAATTAAAAAATTCACATAAATATAACACAACAAACTAATATTCAATGTATGCTTCCATTGGGTCCTTATCACTCCATCCTAACCCATCCTTAAACGTCCCATCCCACTAGTGAATGCATGTATCATCTTTGATTCTAAGTAAAATTCGGCAGCATTTCCCTTCAGTTCTCCAAGTACACGATGAAGATAATTGCTTATCTTATATGCACCCGGAGAACAAATTAGGGAGATGATTAACCGTATTTCAATTAGAATCAAAGAATCAACACACATTCACTACCTAAGTGAGATGTGACGTTTAAGAACAGTCCCAAAACGGGGACTATTCAAGACTTACTCCTAATGAGTAAGTCTTGAACGGGTATCTAGGCATTATGATGTACATAAAAACAATCGCATTCAAGCGATTCCAAGTCATCACCAAACAACAAATACCAAACCATTCCTTAGATTTCCCTTCCCCTCCCATTGGTGAGTCTATCAATATGAAGTCATTGCAAAAACAATCGCATTATACATACAAACAATCGCATTTAAGCGATTTCAAGTCATCACCAAACAACAAATACCAAACCATGCCTTAGATTTCCCTTCCCCTTCCCATTGGTGAGTCTATTAATATGAAGGCATTGCAAAAATAATCCCATTATACATATCACTTCAAATAATTCACCAAACTTATGCAAAAACAATCCCGTATAACATTCTAGGGCATACGAAAACTTAAGCAAAATCATCACAAAATTAGTTTTTAATCCTTAAATCTTATAACTAATCATATATATATATATATATTATATTGAGCATTTTTAACTACTATTTAAGCCAAATTTTTTATTAAAGCACTATTAAAAAAGAAAATTGAAAATTAATAAGAAATAATGAAAAACTAACCTTTTATGACAAGGGGGAAGGTGGCGGCGCGGCCGTGGAACGGAGTAGAGGAGTGGGGCGAAAACCCGTCGGTGGAAAAGAAGGCCAAAAACCCGTCGGTGGTGGTGAAAACCGCACCAAAGAGGCCGAGAAAACCGCACCAAAGAGGGGCGAAACCGACCGAAAACCGCACCAAAAGAGGCCGAAACCGCCGAAAAACGAGTAATGTGACCCTTGTCGTCGGAAACCGAAACCTTGTCGCCGGAAAATGGAACCTTTTCGCCGGAAATTGTAAGAAAGTGAGAGAGTAGAGAGAGAGAGAGAGAGAGAGTGAGAGTAGAGAGAGAGAGTCTAGAGAAACAGTGAAGCAAAAAAAAACCCGTATTTTTCTTCCAGATTTGAGGCACAGATATTGCTGCGGTTTTCGTTGGAAACCGCAAAGCAATATATTAAAATAATATTTTTTTAATATTATATTAATATATTGCTGCCCCAGATCTGGAATAAAATATTCCAAATTTTTAAACATATTGCTGCGGTTTCTGACAGAAACCGCAGCAATATATTTCTGGAAAAAAATATTCCACTTTTTTTAAAAAAATCCGTTGGAAATGTATTGCTACTGTTTTCTCTAGAAAACGCAGCAATATGGTTGGTCAAATGGTCAACTATTTGGAAAAAGTTTCCGTTGGAACCATATTGCTGCGGTTTTTATTAAAAACCGCAGCAATATGGTTATTTTATAGTTTACCTTTTCTTTTGTCGTGATATATTGCTGCGTATGGGTAAAACCGCAGCAATGCCACCGCAGCAATAAGCATTTATTCTACTAGTGAACTCAACACATTAAAGTTGCTATCAGTCCTTTTTTTCCTTCCCCATCTCAGCCTTTTGGTCCTCTTTTCCCTTGGTAGAAGTTTCTCCCTTTTCCATCTGTAGTTTCGGTCTAGGTGCCTTTCTCTTTTCCCGATACACCATAGGTTCCTTCCATTTGCCTGTAGGAGGGTCTGTCTGTCGAGTCACCCTTCCTGTGTCAGCCCTTTCCCTGATTACTACGCCCCCTAAGCGTAGTCTTCTCTTTGTCAGTGGCATCCGTGGTCCAAGTCGTTCCCGCGCTGGTGCTACCTTTGGTCCTAAACGTTCCTTCACAGAGGAATTTTTAGTAACAGGTTTCTGGCTGCTCTTCCCTGCAGATGAGTGTCCAACTGGTCTCTTGCCCCTATTATCTAAAGTCTCAAAAGTTTTCCCCACGGTTCGTGGAGTAAATTTCCGCTTCTTAGTCACTTCGACGGATTCCTTCTCCTTCATCTCTTTCCTCACAACACGGTCTCTAGTCAGCATCCATACGATATGACTCTTAGACACCTTCTCAGACTCTATTCTTTCCTGGGTATACCAAAGTGGGCGCTCTCCCCAATATCTCTCCCACTTCCTAATTCCACTCCAGGCCAGACCATATATTTTGGGACCAATAGTGTCTTCAACAGGGATTACTTGGCGGTACCCATATTGCCTCAAAACCCTCGAAGGAAAATAAAAGGTCATGGTATACAGACTACACAACTTCACATAGGGAGAATCATCATGAATACCTACCATGGACCCAATCCTCCACCATGGCACTACCCATCTGACACTCAGCTCATCATCCCCAAAGAAAAGGGTCCAGTCTTCAAAGGATTTCTTAGTGAAGATCTTCTTCCTAACGATGAAACCCTTTTTATTATATCTCTCCATGTTCACGGGAGGATCAATCAACCTCAAATGTTCCATCAGCCAGATATGCATCAACATATAAAATATATATTATTATTGCTTCCCGACGAGTAATAATACATATACATTATTTCATTATTGCGATCTCAAAGAGTAATAATACATGCACAATTTTTATTACTTCGTAACGAGTAAAGATACGCAATATTACTTCCTATCGAGTAGTACTACTTACGACAACTGTCGCCTCACATCGAGTTGTCTCAGCATCTGCGCGTGACGCACAGAACCTGTGCCAAACGTGCACTGTCAGTGCCAGACGCTGATGTTCGCGCCCGACGCATCTAACAGCGCCGAGCGCACATTCCTATTCAATGTCTTCTTTGTTTTTTTTTTCGGGGATGTAATGTCATAATTCCATTATTCAATACAGTCCAAAAAGTTATTATATATATTATTACATCGCATAGAGTCATAATATGTCCAAATATACAAAAAAAAGTATTTCTTTGGTTCATGACTAAAATATATATATATATATATATATATATATATATATATATATATATATATATATATATATATATATATATATATATATATACTTCCTCCGTTCCATAATAAGTGAAACACTTACTATTTTTGAACGTTTCAAAATAAGTGAAACATACCTTAAATGGAAAAAAGAAAGTGACAAAATGACAAGAGTACCCATCACAAACTTGTGTGGTTTACTTTTCTCTCTCCTCCTTTTGATAATGTAAAGGGTATTTTATTGCTTTTTGGCTTTTAAAAGTGATGTTTATTAAATCTTGTGCCCAATTCCTATGTTTCACTTATTATGGAACGGAAAATATATATATATATACATATACATATATATACATATATATATACATATATATACATATATATATACATATATATACATATATATATACATATATATATACATATATATACATATATATATACATATATATACATATATATATACATATATATATATGTGTGTGTGTGTGTGTGTGTGTGTGTGTGTGTGTGTGTGTGTTTTACCCGCAAAAGTAGGGGGCTTCCCGAAATTTGCCCTTTCGGGTCCTTCTTCACAACATCCACGGAGATCATCTCCCCTACATAGAGTGGCATAGGTGTGCGCCCTACCTCCGCTTGCTCGCGCGAATCCTGGGAAGCAAAACCAAGCATCATTGTCCCCGTTCACAAATAGAAAATGACTAAGCGGTGTAAAATACCAGCGCCCACATACGATATGTCTGCTTAGCCCTTCAGTAGGAGGACTATACATTGCAGCTAACCTAGTCAAATTAACCCTCCTCCCATACACGATTTTAAACGTATTTTCTTCCTTCAAATCCATGAACCTTTCAAAATCCTTAAAAAAATAATCCTCCAAACTAGGGACACGGGGTAATTGACTACGGGGCCATCCAATTATAGCACCAAATTCCTCCGGCAAAATCGTTAATTCATGGTTCCCAAAGCAAAAACATTGATTGGTAACATCCCAAAAATTAACAATGCATAAAGGAAATTATAGTCCAACTCAGTACAAACCTCGTGGATGCCAATACATCCATATGCCGCCTTCCCAACTAGTATTTCTCAGCAATGGTCAGCGACGACAGCCACCCACTAAGAGTTGGTTCAAAAGCCATAGCAAACAGTCAAAAGCTGCAAAGATGTATTATTGAGAAAAGTGCAGAGAAAAATAATGCTAAACTCGTAATACTGAAATAGCAAAATTATTCTCCTATTTATAATGACTTCGCGTCTCAACCCTAAACGGATTCGGATTTACCGTTCCAGATGGAAAATGCGTCACACGCTAAACCTACGTCTAGTGCAGGATAGCGCGCCAGACGCAGCTCTAAACCTGCGCCCAGCGCAGGATTGCGCGCTAGACGCTAACTCTGCGCCACGCGTCACAGACATGCGCTCAGCGCACAGCTGTCGATTCACATATGTTGATTCGGATTATGATCTATCACACGATTTCAGGCCACTGCCCCTCCAATTCGGATGAAAAATACTGTTTTTACTTACTTCCTACACTTTTGGTTCATTTTTTACACCCACCCGCTCAAACTCTCTTCACTCTCCTTTTCTTTTCTTTTCTTTTTTGTTGGGAGAAGGTCGGCTACGCTCCATTCAAACTTGCTTTAAACTGAGTCAGTCGCATTGTATTCATACATTGCATTTTAGGATAGGATTCATTACTTACAAAATCTCACCAACAAACATGAAAAAAGAAGCAACACCAATGATCATATAATGTTTGAACAAAACGCGTAATACATATCAACATACAAAATATACATCATAACAAAAGTGCAAAGGCAATGTGTACACCAAAAACAAAGTAATGCAGAAATCTAAGATGAGGGCGGATCCTGCTCCCTCAAAGAGGAATCCTTCGGCTCCTCGACCCGGACCCCACTCGACTCGCCCATATGATAGCCTATCCCAGGCTGCATGAAAGGATGCATAGGCGGAGTCGGTCGCAGGGGAGACATTTGCTGCATCTGCAACAACTGCATCTGCTGCATCCGCATCTGCTCCATCCACATCGGAGAAGGCCCAGAGCATGGATCGGGCCTAGCACCCCCCATAAAATCCGTACTGCCAACACCGAACTGTCCGGCGAACGGACTCATTGGAGGCCTCTCAGATGTCGACTCTCGAGGAGCATGAGTCGAGAGCCTATACTGGGTCGATATCCTCACCTCGGGACGAGGCCCACTCTCATGAGGACGACGCTGCACAAAATGTCACAAAGCATTAGCAAAACAAGTGCAACAAAGAAAAAACAACCAAATCACAATATGTCAATCTACCTGGCTATGCACATCGCTGCGGCGACATGACATGCTCCTCTTCAGCTTGGCCATCCCATGCTTCAGCGAGTCAACCACTCGGAGAATCTGGAAGACGGTCTCTCGAGGAACCTGGAAATAAAAAGTGCATAAGTCACTACAAGCAAGATAGATAAATGAAAGTGCCTCGACTTTTTAACACTTACCGAGCTCACATGGGCCTAAGATAAGACGAACGAAGGCCGCTCCGCCTCCCGGGGAACATCAATCATCTCCTCAACAGACCCGGAATCTCCCGTATACCGAATTCTCAGATCCGGAACGAAAGAGATACGAGCCGCAGCGGCCTCATGGCAAAAGAAAGCAATAACATTCAACGCTTTGATCATGTCAAAACAAATAAAAACAAGCAAAATTCAATGTGCATACCTCGTTGAACTTGACAGGAGGAGGCAAGCGAGGCAAGTGGGCAGTCTGGTAATCGCGATCATGAAAAACAAAGTTGTGATAGCTCACCCGAAGCGTCGCCCCTCCCTCCTGTCCATCATAGTGACAGGGGGGTCATGAGGCACCAATAATAGCCTCGTCCCGTCGTGCTGACATGTCACCCTCTCACCTAAATACCACACAGGGAATGACTCTCCGTAAAAAATGACCCTCTCACGAGTCAGAGTGCGAGCTCTATGAGCCCAATCAGGCATCTCCGGAAACGACGCCCAAGGATTAGAAGTAACCTGAAGAGCAAAGAAAGTTAATATTTGCTACATACACCAAAGGACAGGGTTGATTCACTACGATTACCTTGTCGTCCTTGACTCGTCGGATAGCCTTCCCGACACTCTCCACAACGCCGTATCGCGTCCTCCCGCGCTCCACCCAGGAAAGGTCGGCAGGAAATGTGGGATCACGAACCCTTTCCGGGGCCAATCCCGGAAATACTCATAAAACCAGATATGTAACAATAAGATCACCTCAGTTCTGATCGAGATAGCGAGACAAAAGACGGGCGATATGTACAATCATACCTCCCGTAAGTCTCCATGGACCAAAAAAAGAGATCGGCCCACCATCACCGAACCGCTCGATAGCAGGTTTGCATGCAAGCATAAAAAGACTGCAATAGCCCAGCTCGGCGCACTCATAGGTCGACACCTGAGACAACTCCCTCAAGGGCTGCAGGTATCGCGTCGAGACGCGCGATCCCCTATCATTGCGCAACAGGCCGCAGACAACCAACCACAGCAGAATGCGTACCTTTGGCTCCTCAGTAGTTCCCGGAAGGGTGACTCCTTTAGCCAGTTTAGACCGAGGAGCATAAGACGCATTTGGAGGAAGAATATTGGCAACCGGGCCGATCAAACCTCGGACCACCACCGACTCGAACGGCAGCGAATCACCTATCGGCACTCGGGCGCCGGTAAAAGACAGGCCGGAAATCAAAGAGAAATCCAGCGGAGCCCACGACGCGTATGAAAGGAGTTGGTGGTACCCCACCACCACTCCAACAAGCCTCGGACGACAATCTGGGAGGAGTGAACCTCTCCCATACTCTCATAAACATCGAGAAAAGGGGCTAGACCACTCTCCTCGATGAGGACAGCTCGATCTCGGACCATTCGGACTTTCCTGAGCCAGGAAAAGTCAAAAGTCCCAAAATGACGTGTATTACCCTCGTCCTGCAAACATAAGTACAATTAATAAAATACCTAAGCTTTAATATAAAATGAGGTCGACATAACACGAATACTTACGACACCTGAGAGCGGGCGGTGCGAAATATGATGCTCCGAGTCAAAGTGAAGCTGATCAGGAGTCCACCCCACAGTCTTCCACACCCTCCTAGATCCTGAAGCTGCCCTACCATCATCATCCCCGCCTGAATCTTCCGACGACATGCTAATCGGATTGAACATCACAAATGAAACTAAGAATCAGAGAATTCCCGACTCTAAATTACCAGATTTCATGAATCGGTAAATTCTAAACCCGCTTCAAAGCGTCACCACTACATGAGATTCGCATAATCCATTTCACACAGCAAAATAGATATTATCGCCTAAAACATGATTTCTACCAACAGAATCATCACACATTCAAAGTTCCCTAAGCATGTTTTCAGGTTCCATACTTAGAAGCTACGCTAATCCTGATTCTAAGATTCATAATCCAAGAGTCATCACGCATTCAAAGTTCCCTAAGCATGTTTCTAGGTTCCAGACTTAGAAACTACGGATATATGAATTATCATCTCATGTCAAAATTCCCTAAACATATTTCTAAGTCCCGGATTTAGAAATTACATCAAGCAATATAATTCTAGATTCATGATCTAAAGAATTATTTAACAACGAACTCACATGAAACGAGTATCAAACACGTGAAGAGCAGGAAACTCGTCGGAAACTCGTCGAAAACCACCGGAATTCACCGGAAACTCTCCGCAAAATATAGCCTGAGCTCGCCGGAAACGGCACACCTCACCTAACACAAAAATCGGCAGCCACAGTCACACTTTGCTGCACATGCAAATCGCGAGAATCCAAAGCAAATCGCGAGAATCGAAAAAAAATGAAACAAAACCGAAAAAACAAGAAGAGACAGGACAATGTACCTGAATTACCGGCAAACCGCCCAGAACCTCACCGGAAAATGGCCCGGAAGTGGGTCAAGATTTTCGGAGATTTTCGCACACCCAAATTCTTCGAAAATTGCTCAAAAACGCCCAAAAGCACCGCAACAGTAACAATCAAGCAAAAATAATCATTCCTCCAAAGTAGATCTGAAGAAATACTCGAGAAACAAGGAGTTTAAAGCTTTGAAATTGCGAAAATAAAGTTTGGACTTGGGAGAGAGAGAAATGAAGGAAAACGGCGGAAAAGAAAGAAATGGGGGAAGAGAAGACAGCCCGCGTTTTTTAGGTCTTTTAAAAGGCTTGCGCCCAGCGCACAAAGTGCGCCTGACGCACATGCACCCGCGTCTGACGCACAACGCTGCTCCAAGCGCAGGCCTGTGCATATGGCGCACAGTCCCATACAACGCGCTTAGGGGCTTCCTAGCCATGTGGAGCCCACACACCTAATTCCAAATGATTTCAAATGTTCGTTACGACATTACGCGCGACAACTCAACGAACGTTCAAAAGTTTGCTGAAAAATACGATTTTGACATCCTATAAATTCTCAATGCATGTCATTCAAGAAATGATGAATAGTCAGAAAAATCAACGACGGCACACAAACCGTCAATAATGGGACACAAACCGTTGGGTCTGCAGACCACTTTCAAACAACTACATCATTTGTATGGGAGCGGGACAAACAACATACTGCTCAGCCCCGTTGAGTGGGATGCAAATACTCTACACCAATTGTCTGGGAGTGGGACAAACAACATACTGCTCAGCCCCGTGGAGTGGGATACAAATACCACTACATGAGATTCCCTGAATCCATTTCACACAGCAAAATAGATATCATACAGTCATGTAGGATTCCATGCGATTCATCTCAATGTATATTTTTGAAATTACTAATTTTTATAATTTTTACTTGTACATCATTATAAATATTAATACTCAAAGTTGAACATCGGTAAATATGCAAAGTATAACTAAACAAACAGAAGTACCTAATTTTTTTTTGAAAGTATGGCTAAGGCCCTGCTCTTTTGGGTTTAATTTCAGCATATTTCAGTAAGTTCAACTACATGAATTTCAGTTTAGTTCAACACTATCAGTCTCACAGTTTCAATTAAGTTCAATTTAATTAGTTCAACTTAACTCCTTTACATTCAATTTAGTTTCGTTTAGTTCAACATTCAACTTAAAAGAAGATTGTCAATAATCGCTTAACTATCGCTCCTAATCCATGGCTCCTAATTAGAGACTTTAATGAAATGTTACTCCACCAGAACAAACTTTGTGGGGCACCTATTTGAACAAATCAATTAAAACGTTTACCGGATTTGCTACACACACATTCAGCAATTGATATTCCTTCCCCACAAAAAGCTTTCTCATGGAAAGACCTCGCAAATAACGCACATATTTATAAGCGATTGGACAGAGCCATCGCAAGCAATGTATTTCTTAATGACTTCATTGATTCCACACTAACATATGGGAATTTTACGGTCTCTGACCATGCACACAAACCGTCAACAACGGGACACAAACCGTTGGGTCTGCAGACCACTTTCAATCAACTACATCATTTGTGTGGGGGAAGGACAAACAACATACTGCTCAGCCCCGTAGAGTGGGATGCAAATACTCTACACCATTTGTCTGGACAAACAACATACTGCTCAACCCCGTGGAGTGGGATACAAATACTCTACATTATTTGTCTGAGAGCATGACAAACGACATACTGCTCAGCCCGGTAGAGTGGGATACAAATACTCTACATGATTTGTTTGCGAGCGGGACAAACGACATACTGCTTAGCCCCGTGGAGTGGGATACAAATACTCTACACCATTTGTCTGGGAGCGGGACAAACGACATACTGCTCAGCCCCGTAGAGTGGGATGCAAATACTCTACACCATTTGTCTGGGAGCGGGACAAACAACATACTGCTCAGCCCCGTGGAGTGGGATACAAATACCACTACATGAGATTCCCAGAATCCATTTCACACAGCAAAATAGATATCATCGCCTAAAACATGATTTCTACCAACAGAATCATCACACATTCAAAGTTCCCTAAGCAAGTTTCCAGGTTCTAGACTTAGAAGCTACGCTAATCCTGATTCTGAGATTCATAATCCAAGAGTCATCACGCATTCAAAGTTCCCTAAGCATGTTTCTAGGTTCCAGACTTAGAAACTACGGATCTATGAATTATCATCGCATGTCAAAATTCCCTAAAAATATTTCTAAGTTACGGATTTAGAAATTACATCAAGCAATATAATTCTAGATTCATGATCTAAAGAATTATTTAACAACGAACTCACATGAAACGAGTATCAAACACGTGAAGAGCCGGAAACTCGTCGGAAACTCGCCGAAAACCACCGGAATTCACCGGAAACTCGCCGTAAAATATAGCCTGAGCTCGCCAGAAACGGCACACCTCACCTAACACAAAAATCGGCAGCCACAGTCACACTTTGCTCCACATGCAAATCGCGAGAATCCAATAAAAATGAAACAAAACCGAAAGAACAAGAAGAGACAGGACAATGTACTTGAATTACCGGCAAACCGCCCAGAACCTCGCCGGAAAATGGCCTGGAAGTGGATCAAGATTTTCGGAGATTTTCGCACCACCAAAGTCTTCGAAAATTGCTCAAAAACGCCCAAAAGCACCGCAACAGTAACAATCAAGCAAAAATAATCATTCCTCCAAAGTAGATCTGAAGAAATACTCGAGAAACAAGGAGTTTAAAGCTTTGAAATTGCGAAAATGAAGTTTGGACTAGGGAGAGAGAAATAAATGAAGGAAAACGGCGGAAAAGAAAGAAATGGGGGAAGAGAAGACAGCCCGCGTTTTTTAGGTCTTTTAAAAGGCTTGCGCCCAGCGCATAAAGTGCGCTTGACGCACATGCACCCGTGTCTGACGCACAACGCTGCTCCAAGCGCATGCCTGTGCATCTGGCGCACAGTCCCATACAACACGCTTAGGGGCTTCCTAGCCATGTGGAGCCCACACACCTAATTCCAAATGATTTCAAATGTTCGTTACGACATTGCGCGCGACAACTCAACGGACGTTCAAAAGTTTGCACAAAAATACAATTTTGACATCCTACAAATTCTCAATGCATGTCATTCAAGAAACGATGAATAGTCAGAAAAATCAACGACGGCACACAAACCGTCACCAACGGGACACAAACCGTTGGGTCTGCAGACCACTTTCAATCAACTACATCATTTGTATAGGAGCGGGACAAACAACATACTGCTCAGCCCCGTAGAGTGGGATGCAAATACTCTACACCATTTGTCTGGGAGCGGGACAAACAACATACTGCTCAGCCCCGTGGAGTGGGATACAAATACTCTACATCATTTGTCTGAGAGCGGGACAAACGACATATTGCTCAGCCCCGTAGAGCGGGATACAAATAATCTACAACATTTGTTTGGGAGCGGGACAAACGACATACTACTCAGCCCCGTGGAGTGGGATACAAATACTCTACACCATTTATCTGGGAGCAGGACAAACGACATACTGCTCAGCCCCGTAGAGTGGGATGCAAATACTCTACACCATTTGTCTGGGAGCGAGACAAACAACATACTGCTCAACCCCGTGGAGTGGGATACAAATACTCTACATCATTTGTCTGAGAGCGGGACAAACGACATACTGCTCAGCCCCGTAGAGTGGGATACAAATACTCTACAGCATTTGTCTGGGAGTGGGACAATCGACAGCTCAGCCCCGTGGAACGGGATACAAATACTCTACACTACTTGTCTGGGAGCGGGACAACCAACAGCTCAGCCCCGTAGAACGGGATACAAATGCTCTACAACATCTATTTCATTTCCTCCTATCATTTCATTTTTGCAAATTTACAATTACTCTGCAAATATGTTTCACACATGTCTGTTCATGAAGCTTTTGCTTGTTTTGCAGGTACCGGCGCAAAAGAGTGATTTTGGATTGCAGAGCATCTAGAATCATTCTCCGTCCCGATATTTATACTTTGACTTTCGGTTTTATAAACCTCGGTCAAAGTGGGGGCTTCTGTAGACACATAATCGTGTCTCCTCATTTAAGGGTCCAATGGTGAAATATACCGCGGTCTTAGTTGGCATGGCCCAATGGAGGAGCAGTCCGAATAATCAGGCAATATGTGTTTTGAAATAATATTATAAAAGCCCAATTAATCATTCATGATGATTCATTGTAAGTTCAACCCCGTTAAATGTTTTTAAGTCCATTTTAAAAGCCCAACTGAATGTTTATTGTTTTAATAAATATTTTCTGAATATTTATTATTTTAATAAATATTTGCTTAATATTTAATGTTTTAATAAATATTTTCTTAAAAGCTTTTATTATTATCTTTTACCCATAAATCAGATTTTTAAACCGGAAAATTCGATCTCCGGATTTTTAGGGATAAAAATGGCATCTTGAAAGCACGCGTAGAATAAAAAAATGAATATTCTGGAATATGCGCCAGACGCGGCGGCTGCGCTCAGTGCTCCACGTGCGTTCAACACATTGGCCAGATCGCGTCAGGCGCTTCAATGAGCGCGTGACACGTGGACTTGTGACTCACACAGAGTCCTGCGCCTGGCGCAAGTCCTATGTGAGACGCAAGATAAAATTTTATCTTTTTGAGAACGCGTTTCCACGTGCAACGTTTTAACTGGACGGACCACGTCATGCAGGCCAATCTGCACTTGACGCGTGTCCTTGCGCCTGCCACGGTGGCCTGCGCCTGGCGCAGGGCTTGCGTGGAGCGCACGTCTTGATTTGCCCATAAATACGGGCTGATTTCCTGAATCAGAGACGGCTTCGAATTATTTTTTTTACGCACACATATATTCTCGAATACTACGAAACATACTTCGAATACAAAACACTCAAACACTTTTAATTTTCCAAATCATATTATTGTTCCTGATGCTATTATATTCCTGGTTCCAAGATTGCTTCACCTGAAGGTCACTACACTCTTCGATCTAAACCGCATAGGTATAATCCTGAAGGCCCTTGAATAATTATATTTATTTTATTGAAGTTACTAACGTTTTATTGTCATGATGTAGATTTCTAATTAATAATCGCGTCTTGTTGTAAATTCTAACCTCTTTTCTTCTATTTTCTGTATATAATATTCTTGATATTATGATTGTCCTGCATGCCTTTTTTATCACCCAAATGTTATTATGCTAAATAAGACCTAAAGAATTGTTCTCATTAATTCAGATAATGTGGACAACCTGTTAGGAACCTTGTAAAATGATTGTATAATAACTGATCACTAAATAATTAGTCTTTTGATTCATGTGTTTCCAGAACCAATTTAGATTAATTATTTTAGGGTGCTTTAAAATATTGTTTGATTATTCTATTGTATAAAATCTGTTGTGAATCGTTATTTAGTAGACGCCAGCAATGGGCAATATAGTTCCTGACTGTATTGTACCCTCACCCCCGAAGTCACTTTTTGGTTCCTGACCATCTATGGAGTCATGACGGGGAAATTTACATTGGATAAATCCCTAAGATGTCCCTTCCGTTTCAATATCCAATTAGGTTTATGATTCTTCCTTTAAAGAATTGTTGGCGACTTCAAAACGTATTTTTAATAAAACCTTAACAATGGGGTAGTCAAATAAACGCGCTCACACCGTGTGTAGGCATTAAAGGAATGAAAAATCAACGCCTGCAGTCGGCCTCCCATGGAATAATTATTAGTCACTTCAATGAAGGATTGAAAGATGAAATTGAAGAGTTGACTCCCTATTTGTTCACTTAACTAATCTTGCATGAAAATAGGGGTTTTAGTTAAGGGATTTATTTAGTCATCTTGCTATTCATGTTCTTGAGTTGCGTTTTGTTGTATGAAATAGGACATAATCTCCAATTTTGAGTAACCCTTTTTAGCTTGAAAGAGTAATTAGGGACTTGTTAGATGATCCCTTTAATTCATTCTCTTTGGACTACCCTTTTATTTGCCTAATTGTTTTCATGATTGAAATTATTGGTGAATTCCCCTACCCTAGTCCCTTTCATTTGATAGTTTTTAGTTGATAATTGACGAATATCTTAACTATATCCTCGCCTAGCTTATTATAATTAACATTTTCGGTGATTACCCTTAGTACTTGTGGAATAATGACCCTTACTTGCCATTATACTTAGGTTAGTGGTTAGTTAGGTAGTTTGATTTAGGGATTTTGTTTAACAACGCAAAAACCTACTATCGGAGGTCACCTTAACGTAATCCCCTTGAGGGTTTGAACCACGGAGTATTCATTCATTAATTTTTGGAAAGTAGGAGATATTAGTAACGCATCCTTCAACCCAAGAGATTCATTGAGTTGGGAAACCAAAAGTGTCTACACATTTCCATAAGAAGTCCTATTTTATGCAATTATAAACTTATTGACATGGATGGTACTGAATTTCATAATCTAACCAATCTTGATCAACTCAAGAAATTTTATGTGTAAAACACAACCAATTCTTTGATTGGTAAAAGTAATCCAATTCTTTAGCATGAACTACGTGCGGCCTCATTCCTATTTGGATACGTAGGCAACCTTGTAGAAAGTTCGACCCCTTCATTAATCTAACCCTCCTTCGGTTCATACGAGTTTACAGCAACATAACAAAAATATATTAAACTGGATATTCGCGCCAGACGCACATATACTGCGCCTAGCGCAGTGCAGTGCGCCAGACCCACTAATTCGCGTCTAGCGCACTACTCTACTGTGCTGCTGATTCGCACGTTCTTCCGGCATTCGCTACGATGCTTTTAAAAAAAAAAACTAATACGACAATATATTTTTGCGACATATTTAGGCTCACTTCGGTCTAAATAAAAATAAACTTTGTTTTTATTAAAATTACTGAATGGAAAATAAAACATGAAATATAAAGTTATGACTACACTATAAAATAACTATGTGGCATGCAAGCCTTATTGAAAGCAATAAATCAACATAAAAACAATAACTCAACACATAAAGTTGCAATCAGTCCTTCTATTCCTTCCCCATCTCAGCCTTTTCTTCCTCCTTTCCCTTGGTAGAAGTTTCTCCCTTTTCCATCTGTAGTTGGGCCTTTGGGTGAGTGGCCCTGTGCGAGGGCAGCCCAGAGGAAATTCATCTTACCACGGGTTCCCAAAAGGGGGCCAAAAAAAAAATTTAGCGGAAATACTCTTTTTTTTTAAAACGTGTATGGCTGACAATGTATATTTGGGCAGTTTCTCCAGTTTAATCTTAACATTTTTTGTAGATCTAGCACCTCTTAACATGTTTATATTTAGATACAAATTCTCATCTAAGACCTTCTTATCTCTATTATATAAGTGGGAAGGAAGATGATGTCCTCCTTACAAAAGTCCGATATACCATTAATGAATTTAATTAAATTGTCATATATATAACATAATCTTTCCTTCTTCCTACTTGCAATATATTATTGAACAAGTTAACAATAATGGAATTGAATTTGAAATTTCAATTAAATAATAATTAAGGAGAATGATTTTCTCTTCTTACATTTAGTATGTGAGAAAAACTTTGATAAAAAATTAAATATAAAAACTTGAATTTCATATTAATAATTATACTGATAATGTTTTAAAACCTAAATATTGATTAATTTCCGGTAATCTCTATTACATAAATTAAACTCTTTCACTTTATTAATATTCAACGATTGAACCTGATACACAAATTCTTCCACTTTATTTGAGCACAAGCTTTCTTCTGTTTTATATTTCCTTCTCTCAATACTACTTCATATTTTAATAATGATGAACAAATAACTAAAAAAACCAACGAAACACTGATTTAAGAAAAATATATTAAAAAAATTATAAATAATTATAAATGTCTGTTCGAATTAAAATTTTTGTAACACTGATGAATAACTAATTGAGAAAAAAACCTTCATATGACACACACGCATAGCGTGCAAAAAATGATAGTTATAATTTATGGTAAGATGGAGGTAATATTTTGACCTAAAAAAGGTCATTCCTCTTGAAAGTGCAAGTGATCCCTTTAAGATAAAATGTGACTTTACATTAAAGTAACTCATTCAACTTATTAAGAAGTTACCCTTATAATGTAGACAGTCACCTTTTATACTTCAATTGGTACACGTAAGAAAGAGGCCAATTCAGCATCTTTTTCTTCAATTTCTCGTGGAGTCAAATTCTTATTAGTACGAGTCAAAGGAATGGCTCCCTGGCCATTGGTTTCCAAATAAAGGACACGACGAGTATAAATACCCTCTTTAATTAAGTTCTATTCTAATAGACTGAATATCTTTTATAAGAAATCAGAAAAAATTGAAAAGACAATATCATTTTAAGGTGGACGTACACAAGACTTACTATTATCTGAAATATAAAAAAGGCAAAGCATATGGAGTATGAGATGATAAGTCATTGGATGCTTTATCATCAAATGTTTAATACTACTCCCTTGTCCTGTAATACAATTTTCTTTTGTCGTTTTCGCCAGAATTAAGGAATATGAAATGTATCATGATTTGTATTTAATGTTATACTTGTATTGAGAAGTAAATGGTTTTTCATTATTTTCTTAATACAAAAAGCAAAACGACATTAATTGAAACTTTTCTAAGATTGTTCCAACCAATAAAATTAACTTGAACGAACAAAAATAACCAATAGGACTACTATAAAATAAATAAGTAACGTAGAAGGATTTGAAATATGAATATTTTTTTGGAACACCTAAAAAAAGGAACTATATTATATATAGAACACTGGAGTAATATGTGGAAAATCCTTGACATAAACTTCTAAATATATACTACTTATTTTTTTGGAACACCTAAAAAAAGGAACTATATTATATATAGAATACTGGAGTAATATGTGGAAAATCCTTGACATAAACTTCTAAATATATACTACTTATTCCGTTTTATAATAGTTAAAACATTTAACCTTTTACATTATTCATGTACTTACTTTGACGGGGATTTTGTGACTAATATATGATACAAACTTTAGCATGTCGGATATTGTTGAGTTTTTCTCAATATATATATTTACAAGATTTGAACTATCTCTAATTTTTATGTATAGATAATTAAAAATATTAATAATCAAAGTCGTATATCGGCGAACATGAAAGTGAAAATATTACAAGTATTAAAAAAGAAGGAAGTATTTAATAACATGATACGATTTCTGATTTGATAATAAATACTCAAATTAATATATTGTTAAAAAATATATTATAAAACTTATCTGATTTGTTTCACCTTATGGATGCGTGGATCTTAAAGTGATAATGAAAGTCAATGATACTCGGCTTTTGTTAGAATCAATATATGTAAGTAAATATATTGTGAACATTTTTTTTCACATTTTATATTTGCATATTTTACATTTTGTTAATTTCAAATAAGTATTTCCTTCAATTTTTATTAATTTACCCACTTTTCTTTTTGGATTGTCATTTATTAGTTTACCCACTTCTTTTTAATCTAGTGGTTGTTTGGTTGATATGAGAAAACATGGGAAATAGAAATTCCTAGGAATTGAAAATTTGGTGAGTTGTTTGGTTGACAACAAAATACCAAAATGAAGGAATTAAAAATTCCTAGGAATTTTGAATTCCCACAAAATGGAGGAAGTTACTTACCTAGGTCCCCCATGGGAATTTAATTCCCCCATTGTCAACCAAATAATTTAACCAATTTTCCATGAATTTGATTAAGTAATTTATTTCCTATGAATTGCAATTTCATGGGAATTTTGACTTCCCATGTAAACCAAACGACCACCTAGTTTTTGGAATGGTCCTACTAATTTTATACTCCCTCCGTCCCATAATATAGTGCTTGATTCTTTTTGCATGGTCTTCAAGATGTACCTTTGACCTTCGATATCTTCAATTCCGTAATAATAAAAAATATAAAAAGTTAATTTTATAAAAATACACATTGAGACGAATCTAACAAGATCCTATATGAGTATATATGTTTTTTTTGTATATATAAATAAATGAGAATATTTGGTCAAAAAGATTTTAAATTTTGACCCCAAAGAAGGAAACAAGCACTATATTATGGCCAACAACATTAACTTCAATACAATATGCAATAAATTAATACTTTTTGTTCCCTTCTATGATCCACATATGTATTTCTCCTAAAACTTTGTACCCAAAAAAGTGGGTACACTAATAAAAACTTGAGTATATGAGAAATGTGCAAAAAATGTGTTTGGGGCATATAGTTCTACATGCTCTCGGAAGCACCGAAGAATTTGCATTGGAAGGAAGGACGAAATAATTACAATACAGGAGTTTTTCTTTCTCATGTTTGGCTCCAACAAAGTACTTCATCTGTTTTTAATACTCGCAACGTTGAAATATGTACAAGTATCAAGAAGAGGAGAGAGATAAAGTGGTAAAAAAAACCTCATGTTCTAGGATAGAGAATATATTACCAAAAATATAATGTTGTAAGTAATAGAGAACTTTTTAAAATAGGAAGGTGCAAGTATAGAAAAAACGGAAGTACATGAAATTTTATCTCTATTATATAAGCCAAGGGGAGAGCTATGGTGTTCCCTCTAGAAAAGATTTATTAACCCTTAATCTCACAAAAAATAATAAAGAAAATATTTTTTTTAATTCTTTCCTCATTTACAAATATGGGTAATAAGGAAACTTCTACATTACCAAAAAGAAATACATAAAAATGTGTAAAAAGAGGTAAGAAAAGGAAACTTACAATTCAAAATATAAACTGATGACTAAATTAATTTTCAAACTATTATAAAAGCAAAGAATTACAGAGATTCTTATTATCTAAACTCTCAGTTGCAATAACAATTTCAAATAACATGCATTAACAAACCATAAAAGAATTAAGAAACTTAGGCTCTGTTCTTTTGGACTGAATTAATAAAAGTTCAGCCCGCTTGAATTCGCACAAATTCGGGCATTCGGGGTTATTTAGTTCGGTTCGCCCGTTAGGGCATGTTCTCTTCGATATAAAAACAACCGAACGGACCGAACCGAATCAACCGATTGAATCGAATCGAACTTAATCGATTGCAACCGAACCGAACTTAACCGAATTAAATTATAACTCGCTCCGCCTGCACAAATTCGCTTCACTTCAGTCAAAAGAACAGAGCCTTAGAGAATATTTATTTTTTTTTTATTTTTTGGGGCTCACAATCAGTTGAGATAATAAATAATTAAAGAGATAAACATACATCATTAGATAATATCAATTTTTTTTATTGAAGCACTACTCACCATAGTATGCCTAAAAACATCAATTACCCACTGAAATTAAATTAAACTACTACTCATTAGATACGCCTATAAAATATATATATGTATTTTTAAATAAATAAAATCATAAGCTAGATCATTATTTAAAAGGAAAGTTGTTGAATTATCTACCAAATACAAGATAACATATCCTACCCCAAGATAGTCCCTTATGGAAAACATTACTCTTTACACTAGAGCAATGCAAATAAAAAATCATAACGCTCATCAATATTCACCATAAATATTACACTCTTAAGTTAGCTTTTTAACACTTTTTTATGTTAATATACTGTCGCACGCATCGCGTGCATATAGTGCTAGTAAGAAATGAAAGGAAGATAATCGTATGATTTTGACAATCTCCTTTCCTTCTAAAGCGGGTGGAATTTAAAAGGAAAGAGATCGGATATTAAAAGAATTTCCTCCCCCTCCCTTCCTTCCATTAAATCAAACATGGGAAATTTTTTTCTTACTTACAATTTAACATTATTGGAAAACGTAGTCCCTGCTCACCTAACCTGATTTTTACTAAATGCAAGTTATTTTTGCTAACTAAACTGTTTTTTAAGAAATAAAACGTATCTCTATTATATAAGGCAACTAAGGGGGCACACCAAAAAATAGAAAAAGAAAAAAAAAGAGGGTTAACTACCTGATTAAATTAAAAAAAATAACCGAATATATATCGTTTCAAAAATCAAAATTACACCCACTCAAATCACAAACTTCCCCCATAAAAAAAACCGCCATTATTATCCCACTTGTACAACTCCCCAAACTTTCTCCAGAACTCAAAATCATCCCACATAAACATGAACCAACATCATAATCCCACAATTAACAACAATGACAATCATCAAGTAAGAATAATCCATCAAAAAGTTCATCATTCGAAGAAAACAACCTCTTCCGCTTAATCAAATCCACTCTTCTTCTGTCTTCTCTTCTCCTTTCATTCTCAAAGTAAAATTTCCAAAGTTGAATTTAAAGTTCAACTAGCAAAAGGGTGATCTCAAGTTTAACTAGCAAAAAGTCAAAAAGGTATTGGAAAAATTGATAGGAATAATCCCACCTTTTAGTGGTCTTCTCTAAACAGTCCTACCTTCAATTAATCTCAAAATAATCCCACCTTCACACCTTATCTTCTTAGATTGGGCTTTCTTACCTGAAACTTATTGAACAGGTCAAAACTTTTTTTTTTAATATGAGCTCCTTCTCTCTCCGCCCTAACCTCAATCCCTCTCCTCCACTTGACTGAATGATTGTACCCCAACGCGGTGTTCTCTGTTTGCTAACACCTTGGCCAACCAGGCCACCAACAGCCCCTCCACCGCTATTTCTATCTCCTCCCTAACCTCAAGCCTTCTCCTGCACTTGACTGCTACACCACCCAACTACTGCACCCAAAGTCCATCCATACCAACCACCACAATCCCACCAACCACAACGAAACCCTACCCAACCACTCGAAATCCACCCACCTACCACTAAAATACATACTCACCACCAGAAAACTCGTCTACCGACCGAAATTCAACCCCCCCACACCATCAAATCCTACCTCGCACTCACCCTAAAAGCCCACTTGACCACCACAAAATCACACCCCACTCACTCCAAAACCCACCCACCACACAAAAATAAACCAACCCGCCACCAAGTTATCACTTACATCCACACATCAATTCAAACTTTCTTTCTTTCTCGTACAAAATCGTTGGTATGATTGAATTTCTAAAAAATAATTTTGCAACTTGATTGAATTTGAATGAATCAACAAATAAATTGAATTCACTTGATCAAGGAGATGAAGGAAACAAATCAGAGGAGAGAGAATGGACATCGCGGCTCGGTGAGAGTAGAGAGAAAGTTGGAAAAATGTGGTGGAGAGCGGGAGAGAGAAACAGCGGTGGAGGACCAGTTGGTGGTCAGCCAAGGTGTTAGCAAGGGGGAGGAAAGAGAAAGGACATGTGGTGGTCAGGTGGGATTTTAGGGTGAGTATGTATTTTAGTGGTGGGTGGGTGGATGGAGTGGAGGAGAGAGAAGGGCGTAGGGATGAGAGGCGTTGGTGGCTGGGTGAGAATACAGAGAGGAAAGAGATATTTTTTTATGAAATATAAATTTTGAACTCTAGACCTATAGAAAAACGACATGTATCAATCTTTACCTAGTAAACTGGTTACCAACAGGTTATGGATCATTTTGAGAAGATGACGTGCAAAGGTTGGATTTTTTTGAGAATAATTGATTGTGGGATTGTGTTTAAGCAGACTGGCCAAAGGTGGGATTATTCCAATCAATTAATCCAAAGGTATTTGCTTTTAAATTTATATATTTCGTAATTGACCACATTCAAAATTAACTCTTTCAGTTTGATTCTGTCATGATTACTCAAAATACAACCCATTCGATTCAAGATAAACCTTTAAATGCGGCAAAAAGTGCCATATTTTTATGTGTGATGGTTAATTTTTTTGCTATGCAAATCTTTCGGGTGAGACTTGCTGGAAATAATTTCCGGTTTAATTGAAAGTAGTGGTTGTTGGGATGACGTATGACAGTGACGGAAGGTGGTGGTTGTGGTTTTGTTGAGTGATTAATTGATTTTCCTGATTTGGAATATCAGAGGAAGGTGATGGAAGGTGGTGGTGTTGGATGTTTCGATTTTCAGGGGTTCTGAGGGTAAATAAAATTGTGATATAATAAGTGTTGTTTTTTTTTGTTGTTGTTTGGAAATGGCGGGAAAAGAGCAGAAGTTCTTGGTTTTAGTAAGGTTGAGGCCATTGATGAATGAGAAAAGATTTTAAGAATGAACCAATCAAAGTTCCATTTTTAGAGGAGAAAAATTGAAAATGACGAGCACCCTATGTTTCTAATAGGAAATGAAGTATTAATTTTCTTTTATTTGTGTGATGAGCACTACAATTAATAAGGAATATAACTAATATTTTATCCTCTATATGTGATACTTCCCTTATAGAATAGAGACATATTCACATGATTTATTACTTACTAGTTTTTTATGCACGCGATGCGTGCAACGATATTTTGGGGCTTAACTGTTACTCAGTAGTAAAACAAACCAAAAACGAAAGTTCGTATTTAAGTTCACCTCCATTTTGTGGATAAGATTGTTTGAAATACTTACAAATAATATTTAAAAACACTTTAATAGAAAAGTGTAAGTAATGAAATTACATTTCTAATTTGTTGACTTTAACTAATTTTCCTCAAAATCCACGCACACTCATCAGCCCAGTCAACTTCAAATATGTAATCAACATTGTGGAACTAATTTATCTCCATGTTCTTACTTGGTGGACGTAAAAACCATGAGTATTCTTTGAATGCGAAAACTTTCATTATTTTATTGAAAACTGTTGCTCTTCCAGTAGGCTGCACTTAATAAACATTTTAGTTTTTAGTTGAAAAACGAGATGGAAAAAAAATAATGTTTGGAACACTTGACAGACCTGTTGAAGTAGTGATTTGATTTCAAACGGAGTACACCGCAACATGTGCTGAGTTAGGTCATTCATCAATATTACTCCCATTCCTCCATTCTTGTCAGAAATAATGAGTCGAAGCATTAATCCATTAACGAGAAAAGACAATCAATAACATTTGTGAATATTTATAATATATTTTGATTAATGTTGTAAAGTTTATACCTTAGAATAGTTGCAACATTTGTTATATTGCACCATACACATCTATGAACTGTTTGAGTAATGACAATTTTTCTTAAGACAACGGTTACATGCTTCGTAAATAATCACATCAGGTTGTGACTCGATACGCCTCACATGAGCGACTAATCGACAATAATGAACCTATCATAGAAAACAACAATATACGTTATTTGTTTTTTTTCTTGATCATTCCACTAATAAACAAATTGAAAAGGCTTGTAGCTATTTACACTCTTTATAGTAGGTAATTTAGATATATGAGTACGAATGGCATTATGAACTGCGATTGATGAATGCATTGCAAATGGACATGAGCGGAAAGCCGCAACCCGTTTTGCCAGTTTCTCTGTGTCATACATACCTAAATCAGCAATATGTGTGAATCAATATGTTATACAGAATAATGGTGCGTAGAAAACTTTTTTTGATTAACGGGTTGGTAACACTCCGTCCTTTTATAAACATAATATAAACAAACTAGAACATTTTATTTAAGAAATGGCGATAGCGGAAATACCGCCTGACGGACATGTCACTCTAACCAATGTTAAATTAAACTAAATAAAATAAAACCCAATTATACAAATCCAAGATATCCAAAAAGAGGCAAAACAACCTCATAAACCCAATATAGTAAATATAAATAAAATAAGACGTCTCAAACAAAAATCCTAAATAGCCTTTAACTCATTTCCCATAACACGAAATAATCACCTGCAAAATATATCAACAAACATCCACAATCAGTGGGGAGTAACTAACAGCTCTCCCAGCCCAATTAGGATCCATATAAGAGTTATAAAAGCCTTAATAATTAAGTCACACAAAAACATCTCAATAGTAAACTTCAGATAATCAAAATAAGTCACTTAAACAAAGATAATACAACATGCTTAAATATAAATTGAGTAAAGATAACAAAATAAACAAAACGGATAAACAACTTATATATATAAACTCAAGTATCAATACCATAAACCATCAAAGTTTAAAGTAATAAAAATAATATAATTAGTTTGAGAGAGAGAGAGTTGAATGCTAGTGGACAACCCACTTCCTATGGTAATGTCAGACAACCTCCAGACAGCCTATGGGTTACGTACCCTACTGCCTGTGTCTAAGAATGGCCATACTCCCGATGCGGTGTAGGATTTCGTCCCCACCGACCTCTCGGACGACAACAAAACCAAGGTATACCTAGGATTACGTCCTATGGTTTGCATGTTCTTCACCTCGGGATTACGTCCCTCCGGATAATCTTGCTCACACTACTTTCATATTTAAACATAAATTTGCAGCCATGGTTTTCATGAAAACAACAACAAAACATCATCACGGGATAAGAGTTCAAGTAAAACATGAATTCTTTATAAACTTATCAAAACAATAATACTAAATTTAAAAACGTGGCTCACAAAAATATTCCAACTAGATCACAAAATTTACAAGTCATCAAGTGTTAAATAACTCATGAAAATTCATGTAAACAAACATATAACATGTAATTATTCCCACCCAAGTTCCTAAAACAATACTAACCCAACTTAACTATCAAAACTATCATAATCCTTATACGAATACTAATCGATCTAGGAGAACCGCTAGTTACCTTTGAAGACCTCCAATTGCTTGCA
Organism: Beta corolliflora; assembly: GCA_947648045.1. NCBI lineage: Eukaryota > Viridiplantae > Streptophyta > Magnoliopsida > Caryophyllales > Amaranthaceae > Beta > Beta corolliflora. Next base: position 270,725 of record CANSZD010001350.1, read on the forward strand.
TTTCCATTATGTACTATTCTAATTCGACCACGATTCCCGACGATCTGAAACTCCGATGCCAAATCTCTCCGGTCAAAGTGACGACCAAGATGTTCTAAACATGCTATCCAAATTTGAAGATGATCCAATGGTTAGATCTCCAGATATGGTCATGTTCGTGAAGGTGTGACAGGAAAACAAAATCGGGTGACCCGTCTGATTGAAACGGAAACTGCAGTCGCGTCTTTCCCTCTCTTCAAAAACAAATTACACCACGAGCAATATCTTTCCGAGTAGATGGATTTTGACTACTCACACGTCCAATTCCGATAAGAAACGAAGGAGATATGATGCAAACAAGTTACGTGTGTAAAAATGGACGAAAATCCGAGTGAACTCTTTCTCTTCCTCTCACTTGCAGTGGCCGAAAAAAAATATGGGAAGATGGCCTTTTCAGACCCAAAATCAGCATCAAAAGGGAAATAAAAAGGGGGTTACAAGTTGAAATTGATGGGGTAATTATGGGGTAATAAAATGGGTGTTACAAAGGAATTTCAAAGGTTGAAATAAATCTGAAAATATTTCCCATACAATACATTATTTCGAACAGTATAAGGTCGGTCTAATTTTCGTTACGCAACCGGTCCAAAACGCGACAACAATCGATAAGTTGAAATACGTAGTTTAAACGCGTAATTGAAATACAAAAAAATATATATATAATTCTAATAAAATAAATTATATATATATAACACTTTAAAAGTTGAAAAACAAATAATATAAGATGTAATATTTATAAGAAGTAAAATATTCTAAATTTAACGGAAAATAATAATTAAGGGAAAATAAGTCGAAGAAATCATGAGCGAAAAACCGTGGTGTTACAAACACTCCCCCTTAAGAAAGTTTCGTCCTCGAAACTTGAAACGACACGAAAATACGCTATACGACGACTACATATATACAACTTTATTTCGGGCATCAAATTAATTAATGCCTTGGAGGTACTCTGCAATAACGAAAACGTTAGTCCTTCCTAAACCTTATCAACTAACACATAAGGTAAACATATAGCACATCGGTTAACAAAAATAACTCCCAAGGCTTTCTTCCTACCCAAGTAACTCTCACTAAGTACTTTTCTTAAAGCCTAAGATACTAATAATCCTAGATGCAACAACTACACATTTCTCATGGAATATGTAGCAACTCAATGAGATTTTTTGGATCATTTGCTCTGATACCAACTGTAACACTCCGTCCTTTTATAAACATAATATAAACAAACGAGAACATTTTATTTAAGAAATGGCGATAGCGGAAATACCGCCTGACGGACATGTCACTCTAACCAATGTTAAATTAAACTAAATAAAATAAAACCCAATTATACAAATACAAGATATCCAAAAAGAGGCAAAACAACCTCATAAACCCAATATAGTAAATGTAAATAAAATAAGACGTCTCAAACAAAAATCCTAAATAGCCTTTAACTCATTTCCCATAACACGAAATAATCACCCGCAAAATATATCAACAAACATCCACAATCGTTGGGGAGTAACTAAAGGCTCTCCCAGCCCAATTAGGATCCATATAAGAGTTATAAAAGCCTTAATAATTAAGTCACACAAAAACATCTCAATAGTAAACTTCAGATAATCAAAATAAGTCACTTAAACAAAGATAATACAACATGCTTAAATATAAATTGAGTAAAGATAACAAAATAAACAAAATGGATAAACAACTTATATATATAAACTCAAGTATCAATACCATAAACCATCAAATTTTAAAGTAATAAAAATAATATAATTAGTTTGAGAGAGAGAGCTGAACGCTAGTGGACAACCCACTTCCTATGGTAATGTCAGACAACCTCCAGACAGCCTATGGGTTACGTACCCTACTGCCTGTGTCTAAGAATGGTCATACTCCCGATGCGGTGTAGGATTACGTCCCCACCGACCTCTCGGACGACAACAAAACCAAGGTATACCTAGGATTACGTCCTATGGTTTGCATGTTCTTCACCTCGGGATTACGTCCCTCCGGATAATCTTGCTCACACTACTTTCATATTTAAACATAAATTTGTAGCCATGGTTTTCATGAAAACAATAACAAAACATCATCACGAGATAAGAGCTCAAGTAAAACATGAATTCTATATAAACTTATCAAAACAATAATACTAAATTTAAAAACGTGGCTCACAAAAATATTCCAACTATATCACAAAATTTACAAGTCATCAAGTGTTAAATAACTCATAAAAATTCATGTAAACAAACGCATAACATGTAATTATTCCCACCCAAGTTCCTAAAACAATATTAACCCAACTTAACTATCAAAACTAGCATAATCCCTATACGAATACTAATCGATCTAGGAGAACCGCTAGTTACCTTTGAAGACCTCCAATTGCTTGCATTTCCATTATGTACTGTTCTGATTCGACCACGATTCCCGATGATCTGAAACTCCGATACCAAATCTCTCCGGTCAAAGTGACGACCAAGATGTTCTAAACATGCTATCCAAATTTGAAGACGATCCAATGGTTAGATCTCCAGATATGGTCATGTTCGTGAAGGTGTGACAGGAAAACAGAATCGGGTGACCCGTCTGATTGAAACGGAAACTGCAGTTGCGTCTTTCCCTCTCTTCAAAAAAAAATTACACCACGAGCAATATCTTTCCGAGTAGATAGATTTTGACTACTCACACGTCCAATTTCGATAAGAAACGAAGCAGATATGATGCAAACAAGTTACGTGTGTAAAAATGGATGAAAATCCGAGTGAACTCTTTCTCTTCCTCTCACTTGCAGTGGCCGAACAAAAATATGGGAAGATGGCCTTTTCAGACCCAAAATCAGCATCAAAAGGGAAATAAAAAGGGGGTTACAAGTTGAAATTGATGGGGTAATTATGGGGTAATAAAATGGGTGTTACAAAGGAATTTCAAAGGTTGAAATAAATCTGAAAATATCTCCCATACAAGACATTATTTCGGACAGTATAAGGTCGGTCTAATTTTCGTTACGCAACCGGTCCAAAACGTGACAACAATCGATAAGATGAAATACGTAGTTTAAACGCATAATTGAAATACAAAAAAATATATATATAATTCTAATAAAATAAATTTTATAAATATAACATTTTAAAAGTTGAAAAACAAATAATATAAGATGTAATATTTATAAGAAGTAAAATATTCTAAATTTAACGGAAAATAATAATTAAGGGAAAATAAGTCGAAGAAATCATGAGCGAAAAACCGTGGTGTTACAAACTGAATGTTGCATACCATGCAGATAAGAAAGTGGTACATTTGTTCTCTTTATTTAAGTAGATTATGTTGTAATAGCTTGTTGTAAGATATACCCCTGTTCACATAAATAATTCTAAAAATTATTATTGTTCAGCGATATACATACACATAATTTAAAAGCAATGTCTTTTTTGTATGAAGAAGGGATGTTAGTCGTACCGTGGTAATTTTTCACATGAAGCCCACATGCAACAACAATTGGACATTGTTCACCATAATCAAATGGTCCATCTCCGAAGACATGAACATAATCATTCCAAATCGTCAATTTGATAATGATCCACCTGCAAAGAACAAAGTTATGTAATCGTTAAAAAAAGCAATGCACCATAATATTCAATTGTGATATTAAATAAAGATCGTGCACATACGTGTTATCCATTATTGCAACATCTCTTTGAAAGAGTTGTTCCCAACTAGCTCAATCGGTGATACATCACGGAGTATTCCAATGACATATGAGAAACGTACAAAATAACATTAAATATGTGTTTTTGTAGTGACAACATGTATATAACTGGAAATAAATAGACTTTACTGAACAATCTGTAACTGCTATCGACATGACACCATATATGAGATAAGGGTACTCTCTTGTAATAAAAAGCGGGCATTGCAAGGTCATCTTGATCTTCAAGAATAACATAAGATTCATCTACCAACAATATCTGTTTGTAATCATGAACAATGTCATTGTGTAATCAGCCGGCACTATTTGTACAGATTGGAGCACATAGATGTAGCCAGCTTGAAATATCTTAATATTAGGGGAGAATACAGTGCATTGTATGCCATCACCCTGTAAAGGCAATAATGATAATTTAATATTATGGGTGCAATAATAAATAAACAAATTTGACATTATAATAAGAGTAATTTAAAAAATTTACCTCACTATGCACAAAAAGCATTTTCCAAATTTGTTTGCAAGCTCCACGATGTGTGAAGGTGAAAATGTCGAAATTATGAACCAATCGAGCTCGCACATCATATTTCCGTACTCCGCAAGGAAACAAATGGGCAAAGGGTGTACACTGATATTCCATCCTAAATCAATTACATGAAAATATATACGAAACATTACTTTCAATCGATACTATTACAACAAAAGATTTACATTCTTTATAACCATGTATATAGGAACTCTTTGCGATACAAGGTTTCTTGTATCATCGCACCTTGAATCAAATGAGTAGTATGTTCGTCCTTCTCCGAGAAATCGTTTGATAACCTTGTCATTTATTCTATCAGCATCTTCGTTCACTGGAGTGATGATTGCCCTTTCTACCATAAAATTTTCATCACCGATGTGTTCATTTAGATTGGGGAATATTTGATCAATCAATCCATCAATTGAGGTATCAGCAACAGTAGGTATTACCATTTGACTCGGCAATTTTATCATATCATCTGAGATGATAGGTTCATCACCATTTCCATTAGAGAGTAAGAAATTAGCGAATCCATTGTCATTTCTAGATCTCATGTTTTCTCTCAATTGCAGAACGGAAATATGATTCCATAGCGGAGACCTTATTAAGGATGCGTCAATCATTTGAGCTCTTGTTCCATTTCTCACAACATGTAGAACTTGCCTGAAATCCCCGCCAAACACAATTATTTTCCCCCCAAATGACAAGTCACTTCCCATTAAATCCTTGGAAAAATTGATGAGAATAATCCCACCATTAGGTGGTCTTCTTAAAACAGTCCCGAAAAGTTCTTAGGAGCCTTCCTAAGGATAGATGGATGGCTAAGGTCACAGCTTTACAAGAAACAAAAGACTTCACTAAGTTCAACTTGGAACAGCTTGCTGGATCACTTATGACTCATGAGCTCCACCTTAATACTGAGTATGGTAAAAGCTCTAAGTCAAAGTCCATTGCCCTAAAAGCGGACGATGAAGATAACTCGACTCGGAAGAAGGGGAAGCAAAGACTCATGGTCCGGTAATTTTGAAAGATGTATAGGAACATGAAGAATGGGAACTTCAAAGGTAAAACTAAAAAGTTTTCTAACAAAGCTGCTTGTCATAAATGTGGTAGTACATATCACTTCATCAAGGAATGTCCACTTTGGGAAAATGACAAGACCAAAGAAAGGAACAAGGAACGCTTCGCTGAAAGGAACAAGTAAACTAAGGCACCTTTCTCTAAAGCGAATGTTCGAAAGGCTATGATAGCAGCTTGGGGAGATTCAGAGACTAAAGAGGAAGAGGAACAACAAACTGAAGAAACTGCAAATCTTTGCCTCATGGCAAACACTGACATAAAACAAGATGAAGAAAATGTTGAGGTAAATCAACATATACTTGAATCAGACTTAGATGGAAAAACTAGGCCTGAAATTTATGATCTTCTTTATGATGCAATTCTTGAATGTAGAGATGAACGTGAAAACGTGAACAAACCGAACAAGTCGTTAAAGTTTGTAAAGAACATATAGAATGGCTTAAGAAAATGAGAACGGATGTTGAAAGTAGATTCTTTGATTTATTTGATAAGAACTTAAAAATCAAGGAATTATATGAGAGTGTGAAAAATGAAAATTATCTAATCAATTTAGAAATTTCACACTTAAAGGAATTTGTCCCTGTTCTAGGTTCCTTTGATATTAGATCAACTCCTTTGAAAGGTTACAGATCTGAAATCGAAAATTTAAATAAAGAAAAAATTATTTTAAAGGAACAGATTTGTAATCTCAAGAAGGAACTTGTTGTTGCAAGGAACAGAGTCAAAGTGATGGTTGTTCCTAAGTGGATTGAGAAACCTCAGACTAAAAGAAAAGAAGGTCTCGGTTTTGAAAACTACAAGAAGAGGAACAAGCCTAAGAAATATGTTGACCTACCTAGTGACAAAATTTGTATGTACAGTGGAAAGATAGGTCATTACATAACTCAATGTCAACTAAGAACTGGAATGATTGGCAAGAATGTGAAAATAAGCAACATGAAATGGGTTGCTAAATCAAATGCTAGTCAAGAACAGGAACCCACGAAACAAGGGGTTCCTACAACTAACAACTAGTTGATTTTTGCAGGTTGGAGTGAGGGGGAACAACACTTGGTATCTTGATAGTGGTTGTTCTAAGCATATGACAGGAGACAAATCTAAGTTTCTCTCACTATCAACCTATGAAGGTGGAAGTGTGACTTTTGGTGACAATAAGAAGGGTAACATAGTTGCCATGGGTAAGGTTGGTAAGTCACCATCACATTCCATTGATAATATGTTTCTAGTTGAAGGTTTAAAGCATAATCTTTTAAGTATTTCCCAATTATGTGACAAGGGAAATGTTGTTAAATTTAATAGTGAAAAATGCTTAATCGTTAACATTAACTCTTAGAATGTCATCTTGGAAGGAACAAGGAAATGGAACACATATATTGTGGATCTTGATCTTGTTCCTAAAAACAACTTGACATACCTTAGTGTTATTGAAGATGATCTGCTCTTATGGCATAAGCGTCTAGGACATGCTAGCTTTTCATTACTTGACAAACTTCGATCAAAATATCTTGTTTTGGGATTACCATCTATAAAATTTCATATTGATCAAGTTTGTGATGCATGTGCCAAAGGGAAGCATATTAGATCCACTTTCAAATCTAAAACTGTAGTGAGCACCACAAAGTCATTGGAATTAATTCATATGGATTTGTGTGGCCCCATAAGAATTCAAAGTAGAAGTGGTAAGAGGTATGTGCTAGTTATTATTGATGACTACTCAAGGTACACTTGGGTTATTTTTCTCTCTAGCAAGGATGAGACTTATGATGAGTTCCTTGTCTTTGCAAAAAGAGTTCAAAATTTGAGTGGTCACAAATTGATGCATATTAGATCCGATCATGGTAAAGAATTTGAAAACTATAAATTTGATGACTTAAGCAGAGACCATGGCCTATATCACAAATTTTCTGCCCCTAGGACACCACAACAAAATGGGGTTGTAGAAAGGAAAAATAGAACTTTGGAGGAAATGGCTAGGACTATGCTAATTGCTAGTAAACTTCCAAGGAACTCTTGGGCTGAGGTTGTTTATACTGCTTGTCACATAATGAATCGTGCCATGATGAGACCTATAATTAACAAAACTCCTTATGAGCTTTATTTTGGTAAGAAACCCAATATTACACATTTTAGAATATTTGGTTGTAAATGTTTTGTTCATAATAATGGGAAAGATAATCTTGAAAAATTTGATGCAAGGAGTGATGAAGCAATATTCATAGGATATTCATCACATAGTAAGGCTTATAGAGTTTACAATAAAAAAACTATGTGTGTTCAAGAAAGTATACATATAATCTTTGATGAATCTGATAACTTTAATCCAAGCAAGCAGGTTGATGACTTTGAAATAGGCTTGGTTCGATCAAATGAGAAAGATGCAGATTCAATTGAGGAAGAAGGAATAAAAGAGGAAAGGAACGAAGAAGATGAAAACTTTCATAACAATGCTGTTCCTATTCCTCAAGATGATGGAGGTGTTCCTGTTCCTGCTAAGAACGAAAATGTTGAAGGAACTGATTCAACAATTGCTGAAAGAGGAACAAATGAACAAGGCTCCTCATCCTCTCATGAAACTCAAGAGGAACAACCTGTTCCTATAAGGGAATTTCAACCAAAACCTTGGAGACATCAAAAATCACATCATGTAGAACTCATAATAAGTGACATATCCAAAGGTACGCAAACTAGATCTCAGTTAAGAATTTTTGTGCATTTCATGCGTTCTTATTGATAAGAGGTTTTTAGTGTGTCGTTAAGGCACCAAAAACTGCTTTTCAAACAATATTTATAACTCCTAACAAGCAATACTAAGAACGTAGTAAAGGCAAGTCAAGGGTCGATCCACAGGGAAAAAGGGATTAATTAAAGTCTATCAAGTCTAAATTACTTAATTGAAGGATTTTTGGGGGTTTTAAAAATGATTTAGTAACAACTAATGACTAACTACTATCAAAGTACTAGCAAGTAAAATGAGATGAAAATATGAATAAGGAAGACACTAGAGTTAAGGTTACTAGTATGAATAAGAATGGACAATGAATGTTAATGCGATTGTGAAATAACGGAGACGATTATGCAAGGTTTAGTTTTCCTCTAAAATACTCGAGTCCTCTCTCGAATGGTCCTCAAGAATAATCACTTAATCAATCAACTAAATCCTCTCTCGAATGGTCTTCAGTCAATTGATTAAGAGATTCGATAAATTGGGAAAACCCCTAATAAAGGATCCCCTTAATTTCTACCCAATATCTTGGCCTAGAAATTAAGTTGATTCTTGGGGATGATAAAAGAGTTCAAAATTCCATTTAAGAACATTTGAATTCAAAATACCAAAGCATAAATGTGATCAATATCTATTCTAAGGTCTCAAAACACCAAGATCAATGCATAAACTTCTTCAAACATCACAATCACATCAACAAAACATTTAAACCCAAATCCATACTTTCACCCTAACCCTAGATAGGGAACTACTCACTAATCATGGATTCTAAGCAATAAAATATGAAATCTACAACTAATCTAGGGCTAAACATGATTAAGAAATAATTAATCTAATTCAAATAACAATTATGAAACTATAATAAAGTAGATCTAATAAAAGGGAAGAACAAATAATAGCAATGAAAAGAGATAATAAAAACTGAAACTTTGAAATTAAATCGAATAAAAGTACCTTCAATGTTGTAGAAATCACAAACTATAATCTACGAATCTCAAATCTTGATCAAAAACTAAGTGTTTTTTCTCTCTAATGTAAGCCCTAATAATCTTCTCTAAAAACTAGAAATAAAAGCCTAAGTTCAAAATAATAACCTCTATTGTTTTTAATAGCCACGAGCATTACAAATTTCTGGCGGAAAAAGGTGGTGCGGGCGCACCAATGAAGTGGTGCGGGCGCACCAAGGCTACTGATTCTTGTGGCCAAACTTCGCGAGAATGGTGCGGGCGCACCATGAAATTGGTGCGGGCGCACCAAAGTGGTGCGGGCGCACCAAAATCAGGTGCGGGCGCACCATTTCTTTCGCTTCGGTCGGACAGTTCAACTTAAAACGTGCATAACTCTTTCATTTTAGATCCAAATTAAGCTTATGACCAGTCGTTGGAAAGCTATTGAAATAAGCTTTCACCTCCAACTGGAATTTCCTTCATCCGATTTGTTGTTTGAAAGTTATATCCATTTGAAGTTCTATGTTCAAGATTCTATTGCGCAATGTGCTCCTTTGTGCGAGCGAACATGGGGCATGTTGCAAGCGCACCATTTCTCAACGTGTGCTCTATTTTCATTGCTTCCTTTGCCAACTCTACAATGCGTAGCCATCTTAGTAGTTCCACCTATATTAAGAACATGGCAAAACAAAGGTGAAAGCAAATGTACTAGAAATTCATTCAAAAATGAATGAAAATCTAGCAAAATGTCACTATGATCAAGAATGATCAAGTGAGTGAAACGGAAGGGGAAAGGGAGAAGAAAAAGGGAATAAAGGGGAGAAAGAGGATCAAAATGAGCTAAAAGGAGTCCATAAAGTGCGTTTGAAACGCACTTATCAAACTCCCCCAAGCTTAGCATTTTACTTGTCCTCAAGTAAACCAAGAATGAGAAAGAAGAAAGATTAGAGAAGAAAAAAAAAATGAAAAAGAAAAACCATGCAACAAACTAACCTAAATGCTGTATATGCAAAGCTACAAACATGACATGCAAGCTAAATGAGTTCATAACAAGATTTAGGAGACCAACCAAACACAAGAGGGAAGATGATTAGGAAGCACAATAGTGACTCAAGGGATTCAATCCACCGATCAACCGAGTCTCCTTGAAAAATAGGCTTTCTAAGAGTGATTTCTCACTCCTCTCCACTTCCAAGTCCCGAATTTGACTCCCCCCTAGGGATGCTCAACCATAGTAGCTCGCCTCTACCACATTTTGATGACCCTCATCATGACTTGCACAAAATCTCACCCGCCACTACTAATTGACCAAGTCCAATCTAGAAGTCAAAAGGGACTTTATTAAGGTTATAACGGGGCTAGGTTAAAGGTGTCGATAATAATATAGGAATGTGGTGCAAAAAGGGTAAAGTGGAGTACACACTAGGGGGTTAAAACTCCCCCAAGCTAGTCCAAACACCAACTCAAATCAAAATCTCACACATCTTTGATTCTCACTTTGATTTTTACTTTTTGAACACATTTTTTTTCTCAACAATTTGCTCATTCTTTCTTTTCAATAGAAATCCAAATGAAGCACTAAGAGCATTCTTTCTTTCTTTTATTTCTTTTTTTCTTTCCTTTCTCACAATTTTCCTCAACTTTTGCAATTATACACGCACATTAATTTACTTTCAACCAAATACTTAGTATCAAAACAACTCAACTCAACACAAACTAGACATGTACTCCACTTTGGGGAAAGTTTGGCCATGACTTATTATGAGGGTTAAGCAAAAATAGGATAGAAAGGCTCAAATGGGTTGAGAAGCGGATAATTATGCCGGTATAAAAGCTTTTTGGCTTTTGAACTCCTAATTCTAGCAAAATGAAACGCCCTAAATCATCCTTCTATAGGCTCGGTCTTATGCAATCTTGGGGAGCTAAAATGCAAGTCACAAGTTAGGCGATCAATGGTGAGGGTTGTAAATGAGTCTTAAGAGGTTTGTGGCCCTCCTTCGGGGTTCATCGCACAAGGGATAAGACAATCCAAGCAACCAACTCGCCTAATTTCAAAAAGACTCTACCAAAAGTTACCGATCTCAAAGATCACCTAAAGTCACAGCAAGGCTTCCAAAATCATCAAGTCAAATGCAAAGAAGGTCTTCCAATCAAGTTATGAACACTCTTAGCAACATATCATGCATGAAACCAAACAACTCTAAATGTAGAAAAGAAAGAAAGAAAAAAAAATATTTTGTGGTTTTTTTTTTATGCAAACCTAACATGCAAAAGCACTAAAAAGAACATAAATACAAAGGGGATGAAGAAAATGTTGAGATGGAGAGAATACATGCTAATTCCCCCAAGCTTAATACAAACTCCGTCCTCGGAGTGTACAAGCAAAGAGAAAGTAAGGGATGAGGTAAGGGCACAAAGTCAAGCAAAAATCCTAACCAAGTAAGATAAGGAGAAGGGTCTCAGAATACCTGCCAAAAAGAGCTCTTTTAGGATCATTATCTAGACCTTACCACTAAATAATTTGACAAAGATCTCAATAGTTTGTCATAAGCATTAGCACACATTTCACAGCGGATCAAATAGGTATGACATAAACAAAGAGCATGCACAAATTTCAATGGGTCTATATGCTTACCAAGTGATGAGTGTCGAAAATAATGAAATTTCCGAGAGAATCCTGGAAAGTATGAAGAACAAACATCAAAATTCAAATAAAAAGAACAAAACAATGAGTTCTCCTTTTGATGGTCCTTGCAATTTTTAAGCTCGATCCCGTCCTCTATGAATTCCATTTGAGTCTTGTGAAGGTTTGAAGAGGACAAATGCTCTTCCAATGATGAAACTTTGAGGAGAGGGAATAAGATGGGGAAGGAAGGAACTAAGTCGAGTTTCCTTGAAAAGGGAATATGAAGAGGACGAGTAGAAATAAAAGTCTTATCAATTACTTCTTCAACATCATTAGACTCTATAGTGTAAGCTTTCTCAACAAATGATTCCTCTACTACGGGGTTCTCATCCATATCCCAATCATCATCATCTTCATTGATTATAGTCATGCAAGAGTGATTTTGATTATTGATAATTCGACCCAAAGTTTCGATTGATCTTTTGCTAGATTCGACAAAGTTTTCCATCATAGAATCACACCTCTTTAACAAGCACATATTTTCTTTGAGTGAATCAAGAATTTCAGAATATATATGTAGTTCACAACTAGAGACATCTTCTAAATTTGAGAAAGTAGTATTTCCATGGTCCCACTCATAAGTGTCTCTAGATAGCCACCCAAAGAAACCCCATGCTTCATCAAAGTGTTGGCATCGAAATTCACCATTAAACATAGACTCCACCACTTCTCTTGTATGTATATTCAGACCTTCATACATTACCTCACACATCTCCCAAATCTCAAGTCTATACTTAGTTAGAAGAGTGTTCTCAAATCTCTGAAAATAATTCCAAAATGGTTCATCCTCATATTGAGGAAAAAAGAAGTTTGCCATTTTCTTTGGAATTCTCTTAAAAGAAGAAAAAAAAATTATATACAAATTCCTAGACTCATATACACAACACTTACCAAATAAAATAAAACAAGATAAAAAAAATAAGCCAATAAAGAAAAGTAAAAAAAAAAAAAAAAAAAATCAATTAAGCAATTTCAAACTAAAAAAACCATCAATCAATAGCACAATTTCCCCGGCAACGGCGCCATTTTGATAAGAGGTTTTTAGTGTGTCGTTAAGGCACCAAAAACTGCTTTTCAAACAATATTTATAACTCCTAACAAGCAATACTAAGAACGTAGTAAAGGCAAGTCAAGGGTCGATCCACAGGGAAAAAGGGATTAATTAAAGTCTATCAAGTCTAAATTACTTAATTGAAGGATTTTTGGGGGTTTTAAAAATGATTTAGTAACAACTAATGACTAACTACTATCAAAGTACTAGCAAGTAAAATGAGATGAAAATATGAATAAGGAAGACACTAGAGTTAAGGTTACTAGTATGAATAAGAATGGACAATGAATGTTAATGCGATTGTGAAATAACGGAGACGATTATGCAAGGTTTAGTTTTCCTCTAAAATACTCGAGTCCTCTCTCGAATGGTCCTCAAGAATAATCACTTAATCAATCAACTAAATCCTCTCTCGAATGGTCTTCAGTCAATTGATTAAGAGATTCGATAAATTGGGAAAACCCCTAATAAAGGATCCCCTTAATTTCTACCCAATATCTTGGCCTAGAAATTAAGTTGATTCTTGGGGATGATAAAAGAGTTCAAAATTCCATTTAAGAACATTTGAATTCAAAATACCAAAGCATAAATGTGATCAATATCTATTCTAAGGTCTCAAAACACCAAGATCAATGCATAAACTTCTTCAAACATCACAATCACATCAACAAAACATTTAAACCCAAATCCATACTTTCACCCTAACCCTAGATAGGGAACTACTCACTAATCATGGATTCTAAGCAATAAAATATGAAATCTACAACTAATCTAGGGCTAAACATGATTAAGAAATAATTAATCTAATTCAAATAACAATTATGAAACTATAATAAAGTAGATCTAATAAAAGGGAAGAACAAATAATAGCAATGAAAAGAGATAATAAAAACTGAAACTTTGAAATTAAATCGAATAAAAGTACCTTCAATGTTGTAGAAATCACAAACTATAATCTACGAATCTCAAATCTTGATCAAAAACTAAGTGTTTTTTCTCTCTAATGTAAGCCCTAATAATCTTCTCTAAAAACTAGAAATAAAAGCCTAAGTTCAAAATAATAACCTCTATTGTTTTTAATAGCCACGAGCATTACAAATTTACGGGCGGGAAAAAGGTGGTGCGGGCGCACCAATGAAGTGGTGCGGGCGCACCAAGGCTACTGATTCTTGTGGCCAAACTTCGCAGGAATGGTGCGGGCGCACCATGAAATTGGTGCGGGCGCACCAGCGTGGTGCGGGCGCACCAAAATCAGGTGCGGGCGCACCATTTCTTCTGCTCTGGTCGGACAGTTCAACTTAAAACGTGCATAACTCTTTCATTTTAGATCCAAATTAAGCTTATGACCAGTCGTTGGAAAGCTATTGAAATAAGCTTTCACCTCCAACTGGAATTTCCTTCATCCGATTTGTTGTTTGAAAGTTATATCCATTTGAAGTTCTATGTTCAAGATTCTATTGCGCAATGTGCTCCTTTGTGCGAGCGAACATGGGGCATGTTGCAAGCGCACCATTTCTCAACGTGTGCTCTATTTTCATTGCTTCCTTTGCCAACTCTACAATGCGTAGCCATCTTAGTAGTTCCACCTATATTAAGAACATGGCAAAACAGTGTGAAAGCAAATGTACTAGAAATTCATTCAAAAATGAATGAAAATCTAGCAAAATGTCACTATGATCAAGAATGATCAAGTGAGTGAAACGGAAGGGGAAAGGGAGAAGAAAAAGGGAATAAAGGGGAGAAAGAGGATCAAAATGAGCTAAAAGGAGTCCATAAAGTGCGTTTGAAACGCACTTATCACTTATCAATGATGGAACCAAGAAATCATGAAGAAGCCCTAACTGATTCTGATTGGATTACTGTTATGCAAGATGAGTTAAATGAGTTTGAAAGAAACAAGGTATGGCATCTAGTTCCCACTTCTAAACAACAAAAAGTGATTGGCTTAAAATGGGTGTTTAGAAACAAACTAGATGAATATGGAACTGTTGTAAGGAACAAAGCTAGACTTATAGTAAAACGTTATAATCAACAACAAGGAATTGACTATGAAGAAACCATTGCTCCTGTTGCTAGACTTGAGGCCATTATAATACTAATTGCATTTGCTGCATATATGGGATTTAAACTGTATCAAATGGATGTCAAATGTGCGTTTCTTAATGGCTATATAAATGAAGATGTATATGTTGAACAACCCCCTGGATTTGAAAGCAATGATCTCCCAAACCATGTCTACAAGCTTGACAAGGCTCTTTATGGGTTAAAGCAAGCGCCTAGGTCATGGTATGAGAGATTATCTAAGTTCCTTTTAGAAAACAACTTTAAACGAGGAAAAGTAGATAAAACGTTGTTTCTAAAATTGAAAGGAACTGATATACTTCTTGTTCAAATATATGTTGATGACATTATTTTTAGAGAAACTAATGAATCATTATGCAATGAATTCTCAAACCTTATGAGTAATGAATTTGAGATGAGTATGATGGGTGAGTTAAATTTCTTTCTTGGGTTACAAATTAAGCAAACAGAAAAAGGAATAATCATTCACCAACAAAATACATAAATGAACTGTTAAAGAAATATGGCCTCGAAAATTCTAAGATAAATCACACTCCTATGGGAACTTCAACTAGATTAGATGAAGATTCCATAGAAACAAGTGTTGATCAAACAAAATATAGAGGCATGATTGGTTCTCTTTTGTATCTAACTGCTAGTCGTCCAGACATAGCTTTTAGTGTTGGTTTGTGTGCTAGATTTCAAGCAAATCCCAAGGAGTCTCATCTAACAGTAGTAAAGAGAATTCTTAGATATCTCAAAGGAACAGATGATCTTGGACTATTCTATCCAAGAAGTGACACATTTGAGTTAAGAGGATATGATGATGTTGACTATGCTGGACATCTTGTAAATAGGAAAAGCACATCAGGAATGGTGCAATTTTTTAGTCATAGTTTAGTTTCTTGGAGCACCAAGAAACAAAACACAGTTGCTTTATCCACTGCTGAAGCAAAATATGTAGTTGTTGCTGCATGTTGTTCTCAAATGCTTTGGATAAAACAACAACTTTGTGACTATGGAATAATCTTTAATTGTGTTCCTATTTATTGTGATAATACTAGTGCCATTAGTATTTCAAAAGATCAAGTGCATCATTCAAGAGTTAAGCATATACATATCAGACATCACTTTCTAAAAGAAAATGTGGAAAAAGGTTTGATTAAACTTGAGTTTTGTCAAACTGAAAATCAAATAGCTGATATATTAACCAAGTCTCTACAAAGAGATAGATATGAAAAATTAAGGCTTGAGTTAGGTTTAATAAAACTTAAGTAATTGTTCCTATTCCAATCCCCCATGTCTGAATTGATTTGACTTACTCTATGTGATATTAAGTGAATGTGATTAATTACCTAAGACCATTGCAAATTAAGATGTTCAAAATATAAACATGGATTCAAAGGAATAAAGCTACTCACAAATGTCACATAATACTCCCCTTATTGTTCCTAAGTGATAGAAACATGCATGATTTGAAGAATGTTGATATTTAGCATAAGTTGTTCCTATAGCACAAGTTCCGTATTTTTTTTCTTTTCTTTCCATAAATTAAAAAGTCCATAAAAATAAAAAAAATCCGAAAATCCCAAAAATATAGAAATCGGATTTCTCAAGTCTTTATTTCCTTTTTATCTTTTCTTTTATTTTTATCTTTTTAATTTTACGCGTGTAACTCTACAATTACTGTTACATGCATCTTCTTTCTTTTTCATTCTTCCCTTCCAAAATTGTGTTCCTTAAATGCTTCAACTTCACCATTGTTCATCTCCTTCACACCTCTACGCACCATATAAAACCTTAATTTCTTTTCACCAAATGGCAAAAACCTCTCTCAATTCACCTTTTTCAAAAGCAAAAACTCCCAAAACCTCTCAAATGGAAAACCCCTCTTCTCCATCCAAAACCCTAGAAGCCGAAAATTCTCAAGAAACAAAAATGGCGGTAGAAGAGCAAAAATTGGAGTCACCAACGAGAAGTGTGAGAAGAAGAAAATTAATTAGGGAAGATGATGAGGAAGAAACCCCAGAATCAGTTGAGGGGGAAGAAGAAGCTACGCATGTTCCTTCTAAAGAAATTGCTGCTTCTTCCTCCAAGAAAAGAGTGGAACGGAGCGATTCGAGGTATGTATTAGGATTTTGTGTAGATCTGGAGTGGGCCAAGAAAGTTAAGTTCACTGAATTATCTGACATTCTAAAGGAACAGGGTATGGAACACCTGTTTGAAACCGCATATAATAATGCCTTAGTTCCTTTAGCTATGGATGAGTTTTGTGCAAACTTCATCAACACTGATGGAATATGTACTACTGAAGTTAGGGGGAAGAAAATTAAATTTTCTCAAGAAACTTTAGGAAAAATATGGGAAGTTCCTTGCAAAGGAACTGATCTATATTTTAAGAGGAAAGGAACTGTCACCTTTCCCAATTTCTCCCAGGATGATATTGTTGAATCCTTTGGGGGAACCTGGCGGCCAAACAAAACTCAAGCATAATCTTCTCCCCGAGTCCACAAAATATTGTTTAACCTTGTTTGGAGAGCACTCATTCCTCGAACCGAAAAGAGGAATGAGGTAGGTCTCTTAGATATGTGTTACATGTTTTGCCTTGACCACCAAATCCAAATAAACTTCCCTTCTTTGTTTATCCAACATCTTACTCACTGTATCGAAAATCATTGTTGTTGGCTATGGTGCTTTGATTACCTCTCTTCTTTCTCACTTCAAAGTCAAGACCACTGGTTGGCCTACCTTGGGTATTAAACAAGGTAATATCTTGAATGAAAAGACTTTGTATGGCTTGGACCTCTCTGTCCAAGATGGGATTTTGACACAAGGAAGGATTGCTTCTACTTCCTCACATAAGAGAAAACTGCCTAGGGCAGTAGAAGAGGAACAAGTAGAAGTAATTCTGGAGGAACAAGTTCCTGCCACTACTGAACCAAAGGAACAACCACCCAAGAGACGCAAAACTGTTGCTAAAAAGCCTATCCCT
This sequence comes from Beta corolliflora, assembly GCA_947648045.1. NCBI lineage: Eukaryota > Viridiplantae > Streptophyta > Magnoliopsida > Caryophyllales > Amaranthaceae > Beta > Beta corolliflora. The sequence goes on from CANSZD010001350.1 coordinate 288,523, forward strand.
CCTGTTCCAAAAAGAGTTTGGCAAAGTTCTAGGTTGCGGATTAGCAAAACTGCACTTGTTCCTACCAATGAGGACTCACCTTTAGTCCTATCTGATGAAGAGGAACTGCCTACCAACTCACCCGAGGAACCAACTCCTCCATCCTCACCAAAAATACCAGTTACCCTCACTACAATTCCTTCCATCTCTCCCTCATCCTTCTCTGTTCCTTCCAGTTTTGAACAGATGAAGGTTGAATTGAATGAACCAAACCCTTTCTCCTCTACATCCACTGACCTTCCACCACAACCACCATTTCTTCCTTCCATTTACACCACCACTTCACCTTCTGTATCTCTCAAAGGAACAGCAGGACCATCTCAAGAAAACACTCTAGTTCCTCCACCTAAACCACCCACTGACTTTGGTTCTAAGGGAAAGGAACAAGTTCCTTCGGATGATTTTAGTTGGGTCAATGAAGTGTGTCTCCCTGCTCAGCATATGATTAAGTTCTACAATCACCTTCACTGGACTTTGGATGCTAAGATAGATAAAATGATAGGGTTTAATGAAAGTCCTTAGTGATACAGTGATAGAACAACAGAAGAATATGGAGATGATGGCCCAAGCAATTAACACTTTGAAGCAGCAACTTGATGGGCATCATGGAGAGGTTATGAAGAAGTTGGAAGAAGTGGTTGAGGAAGAAGTAGTAGAGGAACACAACTCCCTTTCCATTCCTAATGTCTAGTTCTTGTTTCTCCTAAAGGAACTGGAACTCTTAGCTTTTGTTTCTTTTCTTTTCTTTTCTTCCTTTTTCTCTTTTGTACTTTTAATGGAACACAACTCCCCTTCCATTCCTAATAAATATAATGACTTTTGCTATACTTGTCTTCGTTTGTGATTTGATTGCATAACTTCTTACTTGGAATGGCTAGTATTATGTGATTGATGTTTGAGCAAGTCTAACCTTTGAAATTCCTAACTTAACCATTTTTTTGGTGCTTGTTAATGGTCTAAAGGTCTTGTACATATCAGTCTTCCCAAAATCACCAAGCGTTTGATCTTTTTGACGATGACAAAGGGGGAAAAGATACCAGGAACAAACTATGTTGGAAAATTGGAAAATTACAAAAAAAAAAAAAAATTTAAATCCTTAATCTGCCTTACTTAATTAAATTATATAAATTAGTATTTTATCATTTTCATTCTCTTATGTTATTTGTTGTTTTCTTTAGTTTGTAACTTTGTTGTCATCATCAAAAAGGGGGAAATTGTTGAACCCTAGTTTTGATGATGACAAAGGAACAAAGATGCAAACTAAGTATTGGACTAACAAGTTGTTAAGTGAATGAGTTTTACAAGGTATCAATGAAAGGAGCAAAGAGAATACTAAGTCAAAGAAGAAATCAAGTTTGGATTTTGAAGACTAAGTGAAGATGCTCAAAGATTTGGTACTGGAGAAGCATTGGAGCAAGAAGACCAAAGCGAGGCCTTTTGTTTCTAGTTCCACTGTAAAGGAACGAGTAAAAATGGTAAGGAACTGTGGCAATTTAGAATGAGAATGAGTGTTTGTTCCTTTGTAAGGAACAGACGAACTGTCACTGTCATATTAAATTAAATGAACTAACTATTAAAAGGAACAAGACATTGAATGAAGCAGTACAACGGTTAAAAATGTCGCTTGAGTGATTTATGCCTAGATTCTAGGAAACCGTTTTATCTAAGTAAAAATCTAAGTTTAAGGAAAATCTTTTTAAGGAAAATATTTTATTTTTATAAGATAATAAATATCCTTTCCGGTTTTTATGGAAAATATTTTTAAAGATAATATTTTTGGTAAAAGGATTTTATTTCGGTTTTATTAATTAAAATGCTTTTTAATTAAATCAAATTGTTGAATTACTGCTTTAGTGGTTGCTAAAATTAAGGGAGCAGTAATATTTCCATCTCCCACGTTTAACAGAGATCATGGAGATCATGGGTGTAAAAAGGAACGTATTCCTCTGGTTGAGGAACATCATGGGAAAATATTTTTACCACTAACACATGATTTAATCCCACGTTCTAAGTTATCACCACTATAAATACTAATGTCTAATTAAGTTCCAATTTGTGACTGAACAAGTGAATTAGTGAGTTTAACTAAGTAAAGTGTTAGTGCCTTCATTCTCTCATAAAAGCCATTTGTTCTATGCCTTCTTACTCTAATTCCGCTAAGCTATTATTGATCATTGTAATTTTGGTTTTTGGGTAAGGGGACTTTGAGTGAAGTTTTGTAAGAGAGAAGCTTTGAGTGAAGCGAGTTAAAGTGAGAAAACTTCAAGTGAAGTTGAGAGGAACAACAGTTAAGGGAACAGTTGTTCAGGATCTTGAGTTTAGGAACTCAAGGTGTGGCCCGTGAGTAGAATTAGGTTGTAACAAAGTTGTTTGGCCTAATTAGTGAAAGAGTTGAGTTTAAAATCCCTAGCGGTCGAGGTTGTTTCTTCTTATTGGGCCCAAGAAGTTTTTCCTCGTAAAAATCCCTTGTGTTCCTTTAGCTTGTTTCTTTGTTTAAGTTTATAATTCCGCAAAAAGTTACGTTTATTTCTACAAATACAATTCACCCCCCTCTTGTATTGTTCCTAGTGAAATAACACTTAATATCTCTATTATATAAGGGAAGGGGGGAGCTATGGTGTCCCCAAATGAAGAGACTATTTTACCCCCCTTCCCTTTCTAAATTACAAAACCAATTTCAACCAAAGCGGGGCTTCAAAAAAAACTGCCGGAAATAAAATTATAACAATCACTCACAAATCAACTAAAATCAATAGAATTTCATAGTTCACGTTATACAAATCACTCAAATGAGGAAACTTTACAAAAACTAAAAAATTCACTTACAAACTATAACCTATTAACAATTACATACTCTGTTCTCAAGAACCATTCACAATTACATACTCACAAAAATTACCAATACACTACAACGTCAATAAAAATTAAAAACTGAGAAAAACATACGATTTTGATGGGAAGATCACACATTCGTCCATTGGCGATTTGCGAACTTCCAAGAGGGTACATAATTCTTTTAATCTTGCCAGTTATTTCAAATTAGTTGAAAAAAAATAGCAACTCTTATGTTTGATTGCATGTTGAATTGTAGTATCGATAATTACATGTTTTAGAAGAAAAAAAGCAATAAAAATGATACATGTAAAATGGATACATGAATAATTTAAGTATGTATTGTATGGTATACATTTCGAAATAATTATTCAAAAATCAGTACATGTTTGTAACAAAACAAGGCATTTTAAAATATAAATCAATTTCGAATACATTAACAATGACACAAAAATCAAACTAAAAAAATAAATACCATTAATTTGCGAAAACAAAAAGTGAAATTGAAAAACGATGAAAATGATTAATTTTCATAATTAAGAATTTGAGAAAAAAATACTTAAACCCATATATTAAAAATCAAAAAATTGTGCCCATAATTGAATTTCAACATATACCTTATCGAGTTGATAAACTGTAGAGCTTGCACCATGACCGCAAGCAAGCTCGGCGATCCATGATGGGCTGAGCGAGATTATCGGACTCTAGATTATGGGCTGAGAAGCGATTCATGAGGCAAAGCAAGCTCTCTAATTTCATATCATCGCCATGATTGCCAAAGCAACTCGACGACTTGCCTAAGATAATCCTCATATCATAATCGAAGGTCTCAATTGAATAGAGAGAGAAAAAATCGAGTGTGTGGTTTGATTTGGGGGAAATTGATGAAGATGATGTTCAATTGAATAGAGAGAGAAAGAATACTGCGTGAAATTGAGAAATTTGGTTTTGGGAATTGGGGGAGTAGTGGTTTGATTTGGGGAAATTGATGAAGATGATGTTCAATTGAATAGAGAGGGAAAAAGAATTTGCGTCCAAATTGATAAATATGGGTTTGGGAATCGGGGGAGTAGTCAGTAGCTAAGTATTGAGAAGAGAGAGAGAGAGAAATGAGTGCAATATATCTGTCTCTTTTTGTCATGGGACACATGGGGATGTTTAGAGCTTTGAACTAAAATTGCTAATTGTTATGTTAATTGATAGTGCTAATTGACTTAAAATTATTATACTACATGATAGTTGGTTGACTTAGGTTTATCTTACTACTATAAGTTAGTTCTATAATCTTTTATTGTTTTATATATCTCTCTATTTATGCATGCTTATAAAATGATTTATTAGTGTAAACTATCTGAAAGCAACAGTACCAACATTTATAATAGAGATTTTTTTGGTTGAATGATTATTCTATCTAATTTAATTTTTAAAAACTTGATAGCATTTTTTGCAAATGCGCAAATTATCAAGGAAAAAAGGTTGCAAAGAACAAAGGTGATTGAGGAATTTTTTTTAAAACTTCCTTACATTTTTGTAGTGTTTACTGTATTTGGACCTCTCTTTTTCTATTATTAATTATCAAGGAAAAAGGTTGACAAGAATTAATGTATAACATAATTAAAGTATAAATACTACACTAAGATTACATCTGAGACGATATAGATTTATAATGGACGACTTCAATTCGAAGTGCAAATTACGTAAGAACGTACGACTAGATGGATGGAAAATAAAAGGCGACAAAGAAATTTAATGACCCCTGATCAAAGAGATTCTAAAAATGCAAGAAGACAAGCTAGACGAGAGAATGATAGTGTAACGCCTCTACATATTTAATTTGACTCGCCCACCTGAAAGACAACGTGAGACTGTGAATCAACATGATGTACCTACCTCTTCGAATATAAGGATGCCTATGGTAGACATCACTAATCACCAAAGTCATGTCATACATGATTATAAAAGACATAACCGTATGTATCTAAACTCAAGATTAACATTTGCCTAAAATTTCATTACTCAATTAATTAATACTAGCTCTTATGTTGTGCAACTATTGTTTGACATTAATGCCGACAATTGTTCAGGGATTGCAACTGAAAGTAACATGCCGACTCGACACGTCTGTGTTGGTGAAAGTAGCACATCCAATGTCAATAACATGTCAGTAGTTGCAACGCCTGGTATAAGGATTTGGAAGGTTGGGCGACGCAGATATCACAATTGTGCAAAGGATTACTAAGAGAGTACAGGGGTTCCAATATTCACTTTACCTCCAATGATAACATGTCCACACTGTCAAGCACGACTTTTTAGTTGTGAACCATTAGAACTATGTTGCCTGAGCGAGAAGGTCAGATTCCCTGAATTCCCTTTGTCATCTACTCTATTAGACCTATATTCTGATCAAGGAGAGGATGGACAACATTTCAGATTGAACATTCGGAAGTATAATCATGTTTTTGCATTCACTTCAATGGGAGTCGTTATAGATGACGAATTAGCCGATGCACGTCAAGTTGTATACACATTTCATGCTCAAGGTTCAATTTACCATCGCATTGGTGGTTTATTACCTTTGAACTCAAATGATCGTCCTCGATTCCTTCAAATGTACATATATGATACTAAGCATGAAAATGAGCATCATATAGCTGAAAATGCATCGTTAAGAATAGATATCATTGACAGGATAATAAATATTTTGAACGAGCACAATCCTTTTGTCCATACACTGCGACATCTTGCTCAACGAGATGACATACAATAATGCAAGTTTGTCATAAAAGAGCAACCTCCTAACCAACATAATTATTCAATACCTTGAGCCTCTCGAGTTGCAGCTTGTTGTCAGGGGTGATGATATTGCCAACCTAAAAGAAAGGGATGTCATGGTAGAGTGGTTACTGGACGATTCATGTCTTTCAAAGATACTGGAAGCTATTACGATCCATTACAATATCCTCTATTATTTCCTTATGGCTCTTATAGTTGTGATTTAAACACCAGATCTATGACTTGCAAGAAGATAACATGTCGAGAATTCTATTCGTATATGTTTCAGGTACATACAATGTCACAACCGTTCTCCATCCTTCATGTTAATCATTATGATTATTCTAACTTCTTCACCAACTTATACATGAAATAGATGAGAGAATGTTACGATTCTATAATCTTAAGAGCTGGTCGCTTGGCTCAATAATTTGCAGTGGGAAACTGTGTAAAGATGCAAGCATCTAATTTGAGATGGGTTGCACTCAATTAAGACACAATTCGCGTAGATTTGTACAAGGGACTAGAGGATTCATACAATGCTGGAGAACACAATACATGTATGATTTCACATAATACCAGTAATGGTCTACTTCGATATACACATCTATATTATTCACCGCTTATGTTGTGCACTTTCTTACTTATATGTAGGAAATGTTGGACGAAGAACTACACTTCCATCATCATTTGTTGGAAGTCCGCGAGATATGCATCAGCGATACCAAGATGCATACAATGGCCTTAGTACAAAAATTTGGCAAGCCTGACATATTTCTTACTATGACGTGCAATCCGTCGTGGTCAGAAATAGTAGCAGAATTATTACTCGGCCAACAACCTCATGATCGTCCAGACTTACTGACAAGGGTATTTCATGCCAAACTTGAGGAGCTAAAAAAGGATGTGTTGGAAAGGAATGTTCTCGGGAAGGTAATTAATTGCTTATGTTTATGTGATTGAATTCCAAAAGTGAGGTCTTCCGCATGTTCATATGTTACTAATTCTTGACCAAAGTGACAAGCTTACCACTTCTGTTGATTATGACAAGATAGTGAGAGTAGAAATTCCTTAGCAACAATAGGAGCCAGAGCTCTGCAAAAGGATTCTTAAACACATGATTCACAACCCATGTGGTGTCCAGAATCCACGATCACCATGCATGAAACAAGGGAGTTGTAAGAAGGGGTTTCCTTAGTCATTATCTAATATTACAAAGCAAGGAAATGACTCATATCCCCTCTATCGCGGCGTCAAGATGCTCCACCTGTACTACTACGTGAGAATTCGTGAGTAATTATAGATAATCGGTGAGTAGCTCCATATAACCCATGGTTGTTGAATAAGTATGATTGTCACATTAATGTAGAGATATGCAGCAGCATTAAGTGTGTCAAATATCTATACAAATACATCCATAAGGGTTCAGATAGAGTATCCATGGAAGTTCATAAAAGGGATGAGATTGCACAGTTCTTTGATGCAAGATGGATTTGTCCACCTGAAGCTATGTGGAAATTTTACAAATTTCCAATGACTCAGATGAACCCGTCTGTAGGCCGCCTGCAAATTCATTTGCCGAACATGCACCAAGTTAGATTCGAAGGAAACCAGCCTATCGAAAGCGTTTTGGCTGACCCAAGGAGCTCCAAAACAATGTTACCTGAGTTTTTCAAGATGAATTCATTAGATCATGAAGCCAGAAATTGCCTATATCGAGAATTCCCAGAAAATATATAGATGGATTAATTCCACGCGTGAGTGGCGCCGACGAAAAACCATGTAGAGAGTAATTGGTCGACTGTACGTAGCTTCGTCTCTTGATGCGGAAAGGTTTTACCTAAGAATGTTACTAAACCATGTCAAAGGGCCCCAATCATTTGAACATTTAAGGACTGACAATGGGATACCCCACCCTACCTTTAGAGCCACAGCTGAGTCCTTAGGTCTTATTGAGAATGATGAAAGCATACGCCAATGTCTTACAGAAGCATGTCAGGTAAGAATGTCGTTGGCACTGAGACGATTGTTTGCAACTATCTTAATATATTGTCAACCAACTGGGTTACGTGCATTATGGGATAAGTTCTTCCTACACTTGGTTGAGGATTACTCATCTTCAAGCACGACAAACAACAATGAAATTCTGACTTACAAACTTCTTAAAGACTTGGATCGCTAATTCCGACCGCTTAGAAAAAAAGATTTCAAACTACTATAAATTGCCAAATTTACCAGAATCCGTTGACAACATTGATGAGCTCTCCGAAATAATGGAGGAGTATTTCTCAGTGCCAGTTCCTTCTGAGGATACTGAGTGCATAGGCAATCTGAATGCCAATCAACAATGTGCATATGACACAGTGATGAATGTTATCACTTTGAAAAACGTTGGTGCTTTCTTCGTTGATGGTCCCGGTGGTACTGGAAAAACATATTTGTATCGAGATATATTAGCTACTGTAAAAGGTAAAGGTGATATAGCTATCCCAACATCAACTTTTGGAATTGCTGCCACATTGTTGCACGAGGAGAACTTTTACACTCAACTTTTCACTACCATTAAAACCAGATAGCTCATCATCATGCACCCTTACAAAGGGTTCCAAACCAGACACTCTTCTAAAACATTCTTCAGTTATTATATGGGATGAGGCACCAATGACACATAGGTATCAGTTTGAAGCAGTTGATCATTCACTTAAGGATTTAGGAAAAATTGATGGGAATAATCCCACCTTTGGACGGTCTTCTTAAAACAGTCTCACTTTTGAGTTAACTCAATAAAATCCCACCTTTTTGTCTTATCTTCTTAAAATGGTCTCCATTAATCAGTTACCTGTTGGTAACCTGCTAAACATTAGTAGGCTTTACCTTTTCATCTAACTTGCATTAATGATGTCTAAAATAAAACAAAAACGTGGCCCCTTTGCAATTAACTCCCTCTGTTCATCTGTTCATCTTCTCCTCTCTCCATCTCTGTGGAAGCTTGTGTAAACCCAACATTTTGACGAATCTTGCACATTGTGAAAGGGGAAATCAGGTAAATTTTCTTTCTTTCTTCTTTGCGTAACTTTGATTTTTTAAGTTTTTCAGTGAATTGTGGACAAAAAATTTCTGGGTGTTTAGTTTCGAAGGTAGTATAGAAAAAATTGTGAATTTTGGATTATGCACCAAATTAATAATCTATCTGGTACATTTTTGAAATTGATGGGTAATCTAAAACTTGCGATTTTCCCAGAATTATTTTGGGGGTATAATTTTATTAGAATGTTATTGTATTGTACTTTGAATGTGGAATAATTGTTTGGTTTTGTGCATAAACTTCAATTTGATTGTGGTGCTGGCTTTTTCATTTGTTTGTTGTTGTTTGGAGTAGGTTGATAGTTGCAAATTAGGTTGTGTTCAATGGAGACAGCTACATTACGGTTTTGGCATGGTGGGCTCTTTAAAACACTGAAAAACGGGTTAGTGTATTTAGGGGGGAGGGCAAAACATTTGAGGTAGATCCAGATGAACTTTGTTGGTGGTGGATTGAGGAATTAACCAAGAAGTGTGGGAGTTATAGGAAAATTTATGAGGTGTACTATTTACTTCCTGGGAAGACTTTGGAGGAAGGGTTCAAAAGAGTTTATGATGATAATGAGGTCAAGGAGATGATTGGGGTGTTGGTTAAAAAAGGATTTCTTGACATGTATGTGGTTCATGGGCTTTATAAGCCTGATGTGTTGCTTGAAGCAATTGAGTACAACATACCAATTCCTAAAGTGAGTGTTAATGATGAGGATAGTTCACAAAGGAGGGTAAAGAAGTTAACTCCAAAGAGAGCACCTGAGAAAGCTGAAGGGGGTAGAAAAAGGGTAGAGAAAAAAGTGATATTAATAGAAAAACCCATAGATTTTCCTGAGCATGGGGGGAAGTCTTACTCTATCAAAGATTCTGCCAGGTCAGCATATGTGGGCCCCCCAAAAGATGACTTCAATTCAACACCTACCCTAGAAGAACCTCCCTTTACCAACACTAATAACACACCTAACAACCCATCATCCCCTCTACAAAACATCATTTTCTGAGGTTCCACCAAAACCATAACTCACACTCCACCACTTTCATCAGCAACCCAAACCAACAACACTGAACCACCTCCATCTCCTCCCACGGATCAACAACACTGAACCACCTCCATCTCCTCCACATATCAACAACGGTGAACCTCCTCCATCTCTTTCATAGACCAATAACACGATCCACCTCCATCTCCTTCCTAAGACCAACAACACTGATCCACCCCCATTTCCTTCACAGACCAACAACACTGATCCACCTGCACAGACCAACAACAGATCTAGGGCTAGGTGTAAAAATGTACCTGAAGGTTATGAATGGGAAGATCCTAGACCAGAAATTCCACTAGGATGGGAAGAATTAATTGGTGGGGATGACAGTGAAGAAAAGAATAGTGATTCAGATTATGAAGAACCTGACAGTGATTATGAGGGTGGGTTTGTAGGAGATATTGAAGCTGAGAATGATGGTGAAGCAGATGGTGAATATGAGGATGGAGAGCAGTTAGAGAATGAGGGTGGCTTTAATGAGTAAGAGGACATATTTGTAGGTGAGGTTATGGGGTTTGAAGGAGATATTGAAGACAGTGATGATGAGTGTAGAGCAGCTTACAATAGGGTAAGGGAGAGTAATGACAAGTTATTGAAACTTGCACAAGAACTTCAAAAAGATGCAGCTGAAGGCAGACTAGGGGTTCAACAAAGAGAGGGAGGTGTATCTACTGCACAAGGTGAGGACCAAGAAAGAGATGTGGTGTCTAAATATGAAAATTTAGAGAATGACCTAGACACTCCACCTAAAAGTGGTGAGGAGGATATACCAGCTACTAGGAGAGCTAAAAGAGGGGTTTTGGTGAGCCAAAGCACAGATTTTTCCTTGTTCAAGCGGAAAGTTGGTCAAAGATTTGCCACTAGAGCTGATTTCAAGAAGGCTGTTACTAAGTATGCTATTATGCAGGGTAGAAATTTGAGATTGGATATTAGTAATAAAAACAAGGGTCAAAGAGTGGGGGTGTGTTGTATCAAGAGGTGTCCCTTTAAACTCTATGCTTCCTGGGACACTAGGAGGGCTACTTTTGTGCTAAAGTCAGTCACTGAGCAACATTTGTGCACTAGAAACATGGAGAGGAACAAACAACTAAAATCAACATGGCTGACTGAGCAATTTTTGGAGGTATTCAAAGCCTGACCTCACTGGCCAGCTAAGGAGATTGTGGAGACTGTTATGAGGGCCTATAGGGTCATTTTGAAGAAGCACTTTGCATATAAGGTGAAGTATTATGCACACAGGTTGCTTCATGGATTAATGAAGGACCATTACCAAAAAGTGGGCAGATACATTGGGGCATTGAAGGCTTCATGTCCTGGAGTTGTTGTGGAGTTGGTGACTGATCCAAGTCAGCATGTCTTCCCTCCTGTTTTCCAGAGACTTTTTGTTTGCTTTGAGGGAGTTCAGAAGGGTTGGAAGGAAGGTTGTAGGAATATAGTGTATGTGGATTCATGCTTCCTGAAGACATTCCTAGGTGGGCAGCTTCTCTCAGCAGTGGGGAGCGATAGCAATGATCAAATGTACCCCATTGCCTGGGCTGTGGTAGAAAGAGAGAATAACAGTTCATGGGAGTGGTTCTTCAAGCTTCTGCAGTCATGTTTGACACTTGGAGATGGATCAGACTACTCAATAGTCTCAGATGAACATCAGGTAACCTTATTTGCATAATTACCGCATGTAGTCAATTTTTTTTTTGAACATGTTTTGATTTAGATGCATTTATCTACTATTAATTGTAGGCTATTCTGAATGTTGTTGCTAATGTACTGCCACAAGCTGAACACAGGCACTGTGCAAGGCACATTTATTCTCATTGGAATAAAAATTACAAAGGGGATGAATTTAAGAAATTGTTTTCGAACATACCATTCTCTTATAATATGGCAGATCTTAATGAAAACTTAGCTGAATTAGAGAAAGTTAATGAGGCAGCAGCTTTAGGATTTAAGAGCTACAATCCTAAGGTGTTTTTTAGGGCCTTCATGAAACCTGACACTAAGTCTGATTCAATCACAAATAACATAGCTGAGACCTTTAATGGTTACATCATAATATGCTAGAACAAAATACTTAATTCACATGCTTGGAGATATTATAGCCCAGTTAATGCAAAGGTTGGTTCAAAAGAGGGTTGAAATGGAGAAATGCACAACTGTCTAGTGTCCTAGGATACAAAACAAATTAGAAAAAGAGAAGGAAAAAGCTGCAAGTTGTGATGTACTTCCTTCATCCACAACCTTGTTCCAGATCAATCACAACTTGGATAGCTTGACTGTTGATTTGGAAAATAAGTCATGCACCTGTAGAAAATGGAACATGACTGGAATACCATGCTGCCATGCCATCTCTGCCATTTTCTTTAGTCACATGCATGCTGAGGACTTTGTTGATGCTTGCTATAAAAAGGAAACATGGGCAAAGGCATATGCAGGTTCAATTCCACCTCTAGAAGGTGAGAGACATTGGCCCAGGGTTGAAGTTCACTTAGACCTACCTCTTATCAAAATTGGGTCTAGTAGGCCAAGAAAGAATAGGATCAAAGCCCCTCATGAGGATCCTAAAAAACCAGGAACTTTGTCAAGGCATGGTATAGAGATGACCTGCAGTACTTGTGGGAGAAAGGGGCACAATAAGAGAAGGTGCCCTAATAGAGACTATGGTACAGTTCAACCCCCTCCCCTAAAAACATAAGGGAAGACCTAGGGAAGATGGACAACAACCAGGGTCAAGTACCCCCAATGAAGCTGCATATCACACCTCCACAGCTGAACCAACCAGATTGGGTAGAGGTGGGAGGGTGATTAGAGGAGGAAGAGGTTCAAGAGGAGAGGCCAAAACTTCAAGTGGCAGAGGTGGCACAAGAGGAGGGGCCAGCACTTCAAGGGGCAGAGGTGGCAGAAGAGGAGGGGCCAACACTTCAGGTGGCAGAGATGACACAAGAGGAGGATGGACTAGTACATCCAGGGGCAGAAGTGGCACAAGAGGGAGAGGTGGTGGCAGATCTTCAAGTGCAAGTAGGGATGGCAATGGATCGGAGATGGATCTATGAGACTATGATATCCGCTCCACCAATCATCCGCGACAAAATAAAAACTATTTTTAGACTTACTAATTTTAAAGAAATTAATATATTAAAAATTAATCATAGTCTCATAGATTAACAATAAAGCGACAAAATATCAATCTTATTACACACCAAAAAGTAATTATAAGTTTTTTTTTATCCCTTAAAAAATTATATTTTTTAATTACCTTAAATGACACGTGGAAGTAAAAAATAAATTTCTTATTATATATATACATATATATATATATATATATATATATATATATATATATATATATATATATATATATATATATATATATATATATATATATATATATATATATATATATATATATATATATATATATGGGTAGATGGATGGATGGAGCGGGTGATGGGGCGGGTGATGGGTCCAAAAAATATCATCCATATCCGACCCGACCCACCACCCGATCCATCCATCACCAGCCCGTCACCCTCTTCACCGCGGGTGATCACCCATTTATTCGGGGCGGGTGGGTGGATAATCCACTCACCCATGGATAATTGTCATCTCTAAGTGCAAGGGTAAGGACCAGTTTATATTGTGTTTTGTTGTCCTCATTTGATGCAATTACTTACAATGTCTTCATATCTTACAGGCACCTCATGGCTTTGGGGTTATGTTCAATGATAATGGAACTCCAATGACAAATATAAGTTCATTTCTTCCACATGCCTAGTTTTAAGTTGCTTTGGTTTAATCATTTTCCTTGTGTAAAATTGTTCCAATTTCAGGTGCCTGGCACATCAGGAGGTCCAAGAGTACTCAGTCAAAGCTCATTCATTGACACTAGTCACCAACAAGCAAGTCAAGCTTCAACCTCAACCTTTAATCCAACCCCTCTAGTTCCTGAGTTATCACTGTTGCTACATCAATTTTTTAGGACTACTAATATCAGTTTACTTTTGTAAGACAATATTTGGGTCAACATTTCTATTATGGCATGTAATGCAAACATATGTGATTTGCTTCAAATTTTAAGATATGACAATTGCAATCAGATTTGGGCAAAAACTCATATTATTACCAATTATGCAAAACAACAAGTTCTCCTGAAAATACACCTTAGAGGATAAAGTTGCAACATATCCCACATACTAATAACTAACCTACACCTTAGTACTAGTTACTTTAATATGTAAATAATAATGCCTAGTAAAATCCAAGATACCACCATTGCCATTGAAATACTCTTATCATTCCCACCTAATCTAGCCATCCCAACATTCATCTCAAAATGTTCATTCTTCAACTGCTGCAACTCCACTTCCATGAGCTCTTTTGTAGCTTCAGTTTCTTCAACTTCTCCCCCAACATCTGCTTCTCAAATTCTAGCTCAGTAATGATTGTGTCCTTTTCAAGAAGCTTGAAATCCAAATATTCAATCTCACTGGAGTGATTATTAGTATACATGAATTTGGACTCCTACATAAAAAAGCGACAATCATCCTCCTACATTAAAGGAAATAAATTACCGCATGAAGATGAAATTAACCAAAAAAATTAAAGCACCAAATTTAGCCAAAAGATAAAATTAAAGGAACCCTAAAATTACAGCACTAAATTTAACCAAAACAAAAAATTTAAACTTACTGGCCAAAAAGAGCAACAAAGGAATTTCTTCCCAGCATTAGGGCCTTTCTTGCACAACAGCCTCAACTTCATGGCGACATTTCATCTTCAACTTTCGGTTGGGAATTCCTGAACTTCTCCCTAAATTGTTTGAAGATGAACCTGAAATTGCACCACCAACCATAACGAATTTTTTGGAGAAAATTTTCAAGGGCAGAGTAAAAGGACGAAGAAGGAGATTAAGAAGAGTTGAAGAAAATTAGGGAGAAGAAGGAGATTTCAGTTTATTATAACGGGCAAAAAAAAGCCACGTGCGTAACGGTCGCTGAGGCTAACTTGCAATTGTATATCACCAACAGGTGAAGGTCCGTTTTAAGAAGATAAGACAAAAAGGTGGGATTTTATTGAGTTAAATTCTATTGTCGCGTCCGGATTGCCTCAACATTTGCTCAAACTGAAACCTGGTGTTCCTCTAATGCTACTCAGTAATATCGATCCTAAAAATGGTCTTTGTAATAGAACACGACTGCTTTGTCATTCACTAAAGGATTATTTCATCGATGCTGAGATTTTAACTAGACATGCAAAGGGAAACAGGGTATTTTTACCAAGAATTCCGTTGAAAACTGTTGAAGATATTAGGTTATCTTTTGAGATGATCAGAAAGTAATTCCCCCTAAAGTTGAGTTTTGGTTTAACTATAAACAAGTATCAAGGGTAAACCCTCCCACATGTTGGGATATATCTTCCTGATCATGTATTGAGCCACAGGCAGTTGTATGTTGCACTTTCGCGTGGAATCTCTGAGAACGCGACAAAGATTGCAGTCGACAACGGAAAGATTAGAGGAAAGGAAGGAGTGTCCACGAAAAATATTGTCTACAATGAAGTTTTATTACCTTCTATATAGTGTATATTATCTTGCATTCAAATATTAGCTAACTCATTAATAATGTTAGTAAAACGAGTAAACATCTCTTGTATGCTTTCCTTAGCCTTCATGGAGAACAGATCATATTGATTCATTAGTCAATCAATTTTAGACCTCTTGACTTCATTAGTTCCTTCATGGGTTACTTCAAGTAAATCCCATATTTGCTTTGCGGATTTGCATCCCATGATCCTATTGTGTTCATGGGGTCCAAGTCCACAATGCAACAGTTTAACAGCCATAGCATTCACTTCCATTTTTTCAAAATCAGCTTTGTCATATTCAGAGAAGGGTTTAGGAATTACCTCATTTTTGTCATTAGTGGTTGTGACCTCAAAATCACCAACTTCAATGACTCTCCATACCTGGTAGTTTTCGACCTTAATGAAAATCTGCATAATGTTCTTCCAGTAGGAATAGAACTTCCCATTGAACATAGGAGGCCTTTGCGTAGAGTAACCTTCCTCAAGTTTCTCGGTGGTATTCATTGTTCCTTGGATCTTTTTCTCAATAGGGTTTCCTATTTTTTGTGAGTTCTAGCTCTGATACCAATTGTTATTTCACTATGAACAATACAAGATGGGGTGAATTGTATTTGTAGAAATAAACGTAACTTTTTGCGGAATTATAAACTTAAACAAAGAAACAAGCTAAAGGAACACAAGGGATTTTTACGAGGAAAAACTTCTTGGGCCCAATAAGAAGAAACAACCTCGACCGCTAGGGATTTTAAACTCAACTCTTTCACTAATTAGGCAAAACAACTTTGTTACAATCTAATTCTACTCACGGGCCACACCTTGAGTTCCTAAACTCAAGTTCCTGAACAACTGTTCCCTTAACAGCTGTTCCTCTCAACTTCACTTGAAGTTTTCTCACTTTAACTCGCTTCACTCAAAGCTTCTCTCTTATAGAACTTCACTCAAAGTCCCCTTACCCAAAAACCAAAATTACAATGATCAATAATAGCTTAGTGGAATTAGAGTAAGAAGGCAAAGAACAAATGGCTTTTATGAGAGAATGAAGGCACTGACACTTTACTTAGTTAAACTCACTAATTCACTTGGTCAGTCACAAATTGGAACTTAATTAGACATTAATATTTATAGTGGTGATAACTTAGAACGTGGGATTAAATCATGTGTTAGTGGTAAAAATATTTTCTCATGATGTTCCTCAACCAGAGGAACACGTTCCTTTTTACACCCATGATCTCCATGATCTCTGTTAAACGTGGGAGATGGAAATATTACTGCTCCCTTAATTTTAGCAACCACTAAAGTAGTAATTCAACAATCTGGTTTAATTAAAAAGCATTTTAATTAATAAAACCGAAATAAAATCCTTTTACCAAAAAATATTATCTTTAAAAATATTTTCCATAAAAACCGAAAAGGATATTTATTATCTTATAAAAATAAAATATTTTCCTTAAAAAGATTTTTCTTAAAATCAGATTTTTATTTAAATAAAACGGTTTCCTAGAATCTAGGCATAAATCACTCAAGCGGCATTTTTAACCGTTGTACTGCTTCGTTCAATGTCTTGTTCCTTTTAATAGTTAGTTCCTTTAATTTAATATGACAGTGCCAGTTCGTCTGTTCCTTACAAAGGAACAAACACTTATTCTCATTCTAAATTGCCACAGTTCCTTACCATTCTTACTTGTTCCTTTACAGTGGAACTAGAAACAAAAAGCCTCGCTCTGGTCTTCTTGCTCCAATGCTTCTCCAGTACCAAATCTTTGAGCATCTTCACTTAGTCTTCAAAATCCAAACTTGATTTCTTATTTGACTTAGTATTCTCTTTGCTCCTTTCATTGATCAACAACAACAACAACAACAACTAAGCCTTATTCCCAAAGTGATTTGGGGTCGGCTAACATGAATCGTCAACTGAAACCGTTACCAGAGGAGATGCCATCGCCAAGAGAGATAAAAGTTTTTTTTTTTTTAAAAAAAAAAAAATTTTAAAGAATTTTTTTTTTTTTTTTTTTTTAAGCAGGGTTTACACCAACAAGTTTAAAAGAGGTTTTCAACAAAAGGTTTTAATACCAACACAATTGAGAAAAACAAATAAATGCAGTAATCACACCCCTTCCTCCACATGGATACTACCCCTCCACCCACTTCTATCCAACGTCATGCTCTCCTCAATCCCAAGTAACCTCATATCACTTTCAATTACCTTCATCCAAGTCATCTTAGGTCTTCCCCTACCCCTTACAATTTGGTTACTCCTCCACTCTTCAATTATTCTCACCGGTGCATCACCTGATCTCCTTTTCACATGACCAAACCATCTTAACCGATTCTCCCTCATCTTTTCTTCAATGGATGCAACTCCAACTTTTTCCCGGATCACTTCATTTCTTAATCGGTCTTTCCTTGTGTGGCCACACATCCACCGCAACATACGCATCTCCGCCACGTTCATCTTATGAACGTGGCATTGTTTCACCGCCCAACATTCGGTGCCATAAAACAAAGCAGGCCTAATTGCCGTACGGTAGAACTTTCCCTTCAACCTTTGGGGAATACCGGAATCACAAAGGAATCCGGTGGCGCTTTTCCACTTTAACCAACCCGCGTTAATTCTATGAGCCACGTCTCCATCCAGTTCTCCATCCTTTTGGAGAATGGATCCTAGGTAACGGAAGACGTTCGATCCTTGAACCACTTTGCTATCCAAAGTGACCGCCCTCGCCTCGCTGCTTGTAACCCCACTGAACTTGCACTCCATATACTCCGTCTTACTTCTGCTCAATCTAAAACCCCGGGCTTCTAATGTATGTCTCCACAATTCCAACTTTCTCTCAATACCTTCCTTTGTCTCATCAATCAACACAATGTCATCCGCAAACATCATACACCATGGTATATCATCTTGAATTGACCTCGTTAGTTCGTCCATGACTAGGGCAAAGAGAAAGGGACTAAGTGCAGAACCTTGATGCACTCCGATCGTAATAGGAAACTCTTACGTCCTCCCCACCGTAGTCCGCACACTCGTAGTTGCCCCCTCATACATATCCTTAATGATATCTATATATTTTTGTGGAACACCTTTCCTTACCAACGCCCACCAAAGTATTTCTCTTGGTACTCTATCATATGCCTTCTCCAAATCAATGAAAACCATATGTAGATCCTTCTTCCTATCACGGTAATGTTCCATTGTTTGTCTTAAGAGGTGGATGGCCTCTATAGTCGATCTTCCAGGCATAAATCCAAATTGGTTCTCCGATATCTTCACATGTTTCCTAAGTCTTTGCTCAATCACCCTTTCCCAGAGTTTCATCGTATGACTCATTAGTTTGATTCCTCGGTAGTTGGTACAATCTTGTACATCGCCTTTGTTCTTATACAAAGGAATCAAAGTACTCTTCCTCCATTCTAATGGCATTTTGTTGTGTCTCCAAATCATGTTGAAGAATGTTGTCAGCCATTCGATTCCTCTCCTCCCTAAACACCTCCAAACTTCGATAGGTATGCCATCTGGCCCCGTAGCTTTCTTCAATCCCATCTTTTTTAATGCTGCAACGACTTCTCCCTTTTGAATCCTCCTCATAAACTCTAGATTTAACATACTTGGCGGAATGTGTACATCCCCGATGTCTTGTGCTTTATCACTCGTTGAACAAGGTATCAAAGTACGACCTCCACCTATCCTTTATCTCCTCATCCTCCACAAGCACTCTTTGGTCCACACCCTTGACACATTTTACCTTTCTTATGTCTCTTGTCTTCTTGTCCCTCATACGCGCAATTCTATAAATGTCTTTTTCACCTTTCGTCGTATCCAATTTTGCATAAAGCTCTTTGTTTACCCGTGCTTTAGCTTCCCGTCTCGCCTTCTTGGCTTCTTTTCTAGCCTCTTTGTACTTCTCATAGTTCACGTCGTCGCTATCTTTTCCCAAAAAGTTTATAACTTTCTCGTTTGTTTTTTATCGCTTGTCTCACCTCCTCGTTCCACCAAGATGTGTCCTTACTTGATGGTACAGTTCCTTTAGATTCTCCAAGGGCCTCTTTCGCCACTTCCTTTATACCAAGTTCTATCTTTGTCCAAATCGAATCTACATCCATTTCCGTGTTACAAGCCCAAATATCTTTACTAGCCATCTTAGCTAAGAAGTTCTCTTTGTGCTCCCCCTTGGAGCTTCCACCACTTGATTCGCGGCTCCACATTGGGTTTTCGCTTTCTTAAAGACTCCCTACCTCGGAAATCAAGCACGACTAGTCTATGTTGGGTGGTCGCGCTCTCACCCGTATCACCTTGCGGTTTGTATAACTCTTCCGCCAACCATTCCTTACTAAAAAGAGGTCAATCTCGACTCGCGTTACTTCCACTCCTATACGTCACAAGGTGAGATTCTCTTTTCTCAAACCAAGTGTTCATAATACTAAGACCATAGGCTAATGCGAAATCCAAGATATCACTTCCAGCCTTCATTTCTCTCCCCATACCCAAAACCTCCATGAATGCTCTCAAAGCCAACTCGACTAGTGCCCACATGTCCGTTAAGATCCCCACCAATGATCAATTTTTCATTAATAGGCACTCGTTGCACAACCTCCTCCAAATCCTCCCAAAATTGTTGTTTAATAAATGCTTCCAATCCTACTTGCGGCGCATATGCGCTATGATAGTCACCGCCTTACTCCCTAATACTAGCTCGATACTCATAATGCGGTCACTCTTCCTCGAAACTTCCACCACATCATCAATATATTCCTTATCAATAATGATGCCTACTCCATTCCTACACTTATCCTTTCCCGAGTACCAAAGCTTATAACCCCACGGGGTTAGTTCTCTTGCTTTTCCACCAACCCACTTAGTCTCTTGAAGGCACATTATGTGAATCTTTCGCCTCCTCATAACCTCCACCACCTCCGTCGATCTTCCCGTCAATGAGCCAATGTTCCATGTTCCAAAGCGCAACCTACTACCCCTACCACTACCACTACCCTGAACTAACTTCTTTACCCGCACCCGTCCCTGATGCGGGAACCCTTGCATATTTGACACCACCCCCGGGCGCCGGGATGGCGCGCCGCTTCCGGGCGACGACCTAGCAACCCTTGCATACTTATCACTACACCCGGTCTATGAAGTGCCGCGTCGGCCGAGTAGGGGACGCCCCCACGTTTTTCATTTGTCGATTCATGTCATGATATGGGACTATGTTTTATGCTGGCCGCCCCAAACCTACCGCAACTCTCCTCCTTTATCCGGGCTTGAGACCGGCAGTGAATGTCACACAGACACTCACAGGCAACACTCCTTTCATTGATACCTTGTAAAATTCATTTACTTAACAACTTGTTAGTCCAATACTTAGTTTGCATCTTTGTTCCTTTGTCATCATCAAAACTAGGGTTCAACATTAAGGGTTCTCAAAGGCCATATATATACTCTTGAATGACCAAATATCAATACTTATTGATCTTAATTAGCATTATCAACTTTAATTTTTTTTATAGAAAAATCTATATTTGATGATGCAACTCTGTGAATTCTTATATATATACAACTCTGTTCTTTCTCTTCTCCCTTCAATAATTTTCTTCCTCTTCTCAAATAATTGTTACCTGTCGTATTTATATACATGAAGAATTTTATATACTTTCGCACGCACCGCGTGCATATAAGACTAGTTTTATTGATTGAAACTGTAACACCTCGCTTTCTAAGCATCTCTATCATGTTTGTTAATGTATGATTAGCAGTGGAAGACGCAGTTTACTTGGTGCAATACTACCACACTTTCCATTAGGAAAATACAAGACAACATACTAACATATAATTAAGTATGTTATACATTAATATCTTGTTCACATGGTTTAGGCATAATAATTAAGCATGATTGACGTCTTAGCGTCTAACATCTGATTATAATACATAGCCATATGAGTTTATTTTATATACAATAGTAAGTTGGTTCTCATTGTTAAGTCATCCGTATCGGTACATAAAACAAAATGACAAAACATCATGAGTCGAGGACCAATAACATACTTCTCTAATATTGTACACTCAATTTAACTCATTTATTTGTAAACAAGGAGGAGAAAATAATGTGGACAATAACTCACCTAAGTATCCCAAAAGTCCCACAAGGATTTGTTCCACTCAACTTATTTTGACTTTATCTCAGAGAAAATGAGTTCAGATACCTTAATTCATTCCCTCTAGGATTTCTCATTAGGAGAGTTTTTTCGTTCCCTCTAGGTTTTCTCCTTGGGAGGGTTTTTTCCTAGCCTCCATCACTAGGTTTTTTTCTGCTTTTTTGAAGGTTTTTCCTTCATTCTTTACCCTTCTTTCTCTTTCATCTCTTTTCTTCTTGGCCTCAATTGTGAATCTTTGTAGGGGCTTTTACTGGTGTTCTTACCGGTGGAAAGCCCCAAAAACTCTTTATATCTCATTCTTAAGATGGAATTTATTCTAGTGTGTTCAATTTCTTTTTTTGTTCGTCTGATGAAGAAGGAAGACCTAACAATCTCTATTATCTGTAAGAATCTAGAAGACCACAAAAGTATTTTCAGCCGAATCAGAGCGAACTCACATATTGTATTGCTTCGGATGAAATTTTTTTATTAAGGCTATTTTTAATCAAATATGCTATTTATCTAGTTCTAAGGTGTTATGTACTTGTGTTGGTTTTTTCGATTTTTCAGGAATTGATTGTAAGTGCCGTTTGGCTATCTCTTATGAATGAATTCCTTTTTCTTCCTGTCAAAAAAAAGGAGGAGAAAATAACGTAAAAACCTTTCAATACAAGCTTTGCTTATTCTGAGTTAGTCAAAAGACTGACTTTTTTTAAGCAAATCGGTCAAAGGTTGGCTTATTCTAGATAATTTTTCCTTAATTTTTTGTCTAATAAGGTTTGAATTCCTTTTTTACAAAACTCTAACATTTCCTAATTCATTTGAATAGGTCTTGCTTTAGTAGGGATAGCTTTTTCTGAAAATTCCCTTTCATATGAAAAATGAAACCATATGTTTTTTTTCCTTTCCAAAAAGCATTAGAAATATCTGCACATACTTCATTTTTAAAATTTTTGTACTAGATCATATATTTTCTTTTGAATATATGAGTTTTTTTTAACTATTCTTCTATTTTTAAGTATGAGATTTCTTGTTGTAAAAGAGAAATTTGAGATTTTTTTTATTAGTTATTGAATTTACTTGTTGAAATGTAGATGAGGATTGTAATATGGCCAAATATTTTTGATATACTAAAGCGAGAAATTGAAAAGATATTTTCTTTCCCATAATATTAGTATGAACACCAGTACGATCAACAAAAAAAGGATAAATTTGAGTAATAAAAGGAGTACCAAATATTATTTCATTATTTATGTCTTTTACTAGCATGAAAGTATTTTTATGAAACAATAACCTTGATTACATATATATGCCTTTGAAAGTTTATATTTTATTTTAATGGTTCACCATTAGCATTATGTAATTTTTCTGTTGCTTTTTCATAAAAAGTGCTAGGAATTAGTCCTTCTTTTATACAATTTTGATCAGCTCCATTGTCTAGTAATGCTATAGTATTTAAGTGAAAGTCATTACCTACTTAGAGAAATGAGAATATCCCATTTTTAAAAGTTTATTCTATCTATATATAATATTTATTTGAATAGGAGGTAGTTTGAAGTAGAAGGCTGATCCTTTTGAGTATTATTTAATTCTAATAAAGCTATTCTAGTTTGAAGTTCCAAGTCTTTAGTTTTGAATTACAATAATTGTTCTTTAATCTCTTTTATTTGTGATTTAAGATTATTAACTTCAATTTGTAAAACTTTAGTTCTAATTTGTTTTAAAATATTAGGAGTTAGTCAAATATTTTTGATAAGGTACGTAACTGTTTCAATTTTAGTAGGATTTTCTTCCTTACAAATAATGTCTATTAATTTCAAAAGATATTCCTTTTTGATATTTGTATCATTAATCTTATCTATTAACTCAAATAAAAATTCTTTCTCATTGTTATTTTTGTAATAATATTAATAGAAGGAAATGAATTAGTATCTATATACATATCTTTTCGGTATAGTCTAGTTTTGAAAATTAATTGGAAAAGGTAACTATTTAGTATATGTACTATGTTTGAGTTATTAATTACTATCATGTGAGAACAACTTCCTACAAAAAGTAGCCATGATTATAGAGTAATATAACTTAGTGCATAAAGCAGTTAAGTAGATGCATATAAATGGGACCAATGGGACCACCCTTATCGGGACCACCTTTTCTCCTCTTAACGGCCAACACTTTGTACAACTTCTTAATTACTAAACCCACAAAATTATATACTATATGATGTAGGTAACTTTTAGTGAAAAGTATGAGCACTAGATAGTTAAACTAAACTTAATAAATATAAAGTTAATATATTTCCTTTTAATTAAACAAAATATAAACTATCCTATTAAAATGTAGTACCATGTAGTATGAATAGTAGTCTAATACAAGTTATACGTAACATAAGATGAACATAGGAATTCATTTGGCTAAAAAACGAAAACACTAAATGATGAACTGAATACCAAAGTTTGTTTTTAGCATAATTAGTACTACTAGTATGATCAGTTGTACTGTTTGGACTTAATTTCGGCAGATCCTACCCCCGACGTTTTTTGGCTCGGATACTAGGATTAGCCCAGGATTGGACGGGTTTCGGACTGTCTCCACTGTGTAGCAGATTAGTTATTTTATGTATAACTAATACTTGATGTGATTCATCTCAATATGTAATATTGGAACATCAATTATTTTTCTTAATTATTTTACTACTGCTCAACTAAAGATATTAATTGTTTAAAAAGTACATTGGAGACTGTTCAAAATAAATAGGCAAGATGAAAAGAAATATAGAGGGATTTTTTTTATAAGTAAGTAAGTATATTAAGCACACACAATGTACATCCTAATGCCTTTGGCATCACCAAAGCAAACAACAACTATACACCTCAATTACAATTGTTTAAACCAAATAACAAATATAGAGGGATTACATATATATACTGACTTAAATTGATTTTCGGTGATTCTCTTGTGTTTTTCTTTTATACACTAGACTGATTTTTAGATCAAAAATTACATTAGTGTACTACTCCCTCCGGTTCCGAAAGATCCTCCTTGTTACTGTTACTACAGATACCAAGGAGGATCAATTTATGTGGGGTCTTGGGTGGGTAAAGTAGGAGAGAGAAAGGGGTTAAGGAAAATAAACAAATAAAAAGGGGTAAAGTAGGAGAGAGAAATGGAGTAAAATTGAATTTATAGTGTAATGGTTGACCATATGATAGGGACATGAGAGGGTAAAAAGGGAAAAAAAATTTGCCAAATAAGGAATAAAGTAAAAGAGTAAGGATCTTTTGGAAACACACTTAAACGGAAAGAGGGAGGATCTTTAGGAACCGGAGGGAGTACTTTTTGTATACTACCTTTTCTATATAACATAATACTTTTTGAATATACCACTTTTTTAATCCTAAACTAATGGTCTTAATTGACCTTAACTTCTTTTATTTTTCTTTTCTTCTTTTTTTAATTATTATTTTCTCCTTATTTACCTAATTGCCACTGTATTGTACAGATTTCTACAAAATAATTTTGAATTAGGTAGCCCTCTCGTTTAATGTTTGTTGTTTTTTTCCTTAGTTTTATATGAATTTTTTTTTAAATTCAACCTATATATAGAGAAATGGTGTCTATAAATAAATTTTAGGGAAATTCTATATGGTGGCCTCATACTTTCAGTTTTTCTATTTGGTGGCAGGCCAAAAAATGATTTATACCAAATGACCTCCTACTTTAAGCAATTATATTTAGTGATCCTAGTCCACTTAAAACCTAGCTAACCACTCAATTAAAGGTGAATTACTAACCTGCCCCTAAGTTAATTATCCTAATATAATAAAAACCCTTCCCCACCCGATTAAAAATCACGCTATTTTTTTCCTTCTCATGAACACTCTTATGTTCTTTTCCTCTTTACTAACCATGTTTGTTAGCAACTCTCTTTACAACTACAATAGATTTTCCTAACTGAAATTCTCTGAATGTTCAACAAGATTCGAGAATCAAAGATAAATTCGATCATATTATTTGGGTTCTCGTGTCTGCCAAGTATGATCTATCAAAATCGGATCTTCTATCTTGCATCCAAGGCAGGTAGATGAGACCGATTTCTCTCTGCAGAGAGAATCCAAGGTTTATTTCATCACCTGCATGTGGGACGAAGTGTAACTTTTCGTCTAGTTTTCATTAATCACTTTCCCTTCTCTAAATTTAATGAATTCTCTTGAAAATATCCAGATTTTATGTTGTTAATTGGTCCATATCTTTGTTTGGATTACTTATCACCCCTTGAGCTCCTCTTAATTGGCTCGAACTTTTATATTTTACATTACTCCCTGAGGTTGAATTTAGTTAAAAACAGAAATGTTCAGATCTTAGTGAAGCTACTGTAAATTATCAGGGCTAATAGCAAATTTGGGTCAAAGAGTGTGTCAAGGGAATCTGCAAAAATAGAGATTCATTGTCATTGGCACGAGTGTTATAACTCTATGAGGTTATTGGTTTGCGTTTGGGAGTCCGAACTGGGACTAGGTTAGTAGGTTATAGATGTTCAAAGAGTTTGATAATGAACTAGTGTGGATGAATCAGCACACTTCTTTGCGTTGTGTTGCCCAATGGACATGCTCATCATATTCACTCAAGGAAGGAATACGGCATTATTGGAGAATTAGGGGGATAAAAAAACACGAGGGATAGGAGGATTTTGTATTAGGATAATTAACTTAGGGGCAGGTTAGTAATTTACCTTTAATTAGATGGTTAGTCAGGTTTTAAGTGGATTATGTCACTCAAAATAATTGCTTAAAGTAGGATGTCACTTTGTATAAATTTTTTTTTGGCCTGCCACCAAATAGAAAAACTGAAAGTAGGAGCCACCATGTAGAATTTCCCTAAATTTTATAATATTGCATAACTTTGTACCCAAAAAAGAATATTGCATTAATTTTATACCAAAAAAGTTATTGCTAATTTCTTGGCATCAAATAGGGAATGTTCTTATAACATGGAAATTAAGAAACACATTTGCTATACATTATATCTAGTTTATCACTAATGATCCATGGAGAAAAGAAGAAAGAACAAAAAGTTTAGGCCGCATCCTTGATCATTTCAACTTTAAAGAAACTATAATTTTTTAATAAAAATCATTTTGAACTAGAAAAAATTAGTTTTAGATCATAATATTAACAAATTTACCAATTAGAGAAAGAAAGAAATAAGCATGCGCAGTTCAAGTGGTTAAAGAACAGATGTTTGGTATGTACTTGTTCCTTCTCTCTACTCTTCTTGAAACTAAGAAACTAGAAAAATTGTTGGTTTGATTCAGTCTTTAGCATCTTCTCTTATTGTATAATATTACAATTTTCTGTAATGTTTGCAAAGGTAGGCTCCTTTTTAGTGCCAATCTTTACTGCAAATGTGAGATTGCATCAGGTAGTCATTAATTCATACAAAATTGTTAGAGATTTCTCCAAGTCTATTTGGGTTCTTAAACCGCTAAGCATATTATTATACAGAATCCTTTTTCATTTCGTAGGTCATTGGACGTTGTGTTTCTTTTTGCTAAATAATTATGATTATATGTTTTTGGAATATTAGAGGGGTCTCTAAGAAAAATGCTTTGACTCGATGTTCGAGATTTTTGTGCTAGCAATCAGGTTAAAATTATGATGCTTTGTGAAGTCAAAACTCAATCTCCCCCCTCCTTGATCATAGCTAATCAATGTGGGTTTCATCACTTTGATTATATCCCGACCTTTGGTTTAGCAGGTGGTGTATGGTTACTTTGAAAATATTGTATCTATAATCCGTTCAATTTAGTTGTTATATATAAATCCTCTCATTTTATTTCTTGCTCTATTTCTCTTCTTGATAAAAATGCTTCTTTCATTGCCATTTTTATTTATGCTCCTGCTAGAAATGAATACAAAGCTGAATTTTTGGAAGAGTTAATTTTATATATTAATGGTCTTAACTCTCCCTTTGTAATTCTTGGAGATTTCAATGAGATAAGTTGTGAACTAGATAAGTTGGGAGGAGCTCCTTTTAACTCTAGTAGAGTTCAAAATATGCAAAATTTGTTAAACCAAGCCCCCTGTATTGAAATCCCATTTATGGGCTCCGGGTTCACTTGGAGAAAGAAAAGGACTGGGCTTAATAACATATTGGAAAGGTTAGATAAAGGTGTGGCTATCACTACTTGGTTTGATGTTTCCCCATAAGCAAAACTAAAACATCACCCTTTTACATCTTCGGATCATTGTCAAGTAACACTTGATTTATCTTTGTTATCTATTAATAAAGCACCTCCTTTTAGATTTGTAAAAATGTGGTGTTTACGTAAAGATTATGATAAGTTAGTTAAAAAAACATGGTGTACCAAGTTTAATGGTTCACATATGTTTAACCTTGTGAAAAAATGTAAGCTTTTGAAGGATAATTCCAAGCGTTGGAAACATTCTCAATTTGGGAATATCTTTCGTCAAATTCGTATAGTTGACAAGAAACTTGAAAATATTCAAGACCAACTTATTTCGAATCCTTTGTGCTCCATGCTTCAATTAAGTCAAGATCGGTTTTTAAGAAAACGGGAAAATCTCCTTTCTTTTAGTAGAGAGTATTGGAAGCAAAAGAGTAAAGCTAATTATCTTCATTTAGGTGATGCAAACACTAGTTATTATCATGCTCATGCATCCATTAGAAGAAATAAGAACCAGATTAAAGAATTCACAACTTTTGATAATCAAATTATTAGGTCGCCATCTCACATAGCCCAAGAAATTACTCGTGACTTTGCTCTTCTCTCCCCTATAATCTCCGATGAAGATAACCAATTTTTTTTTATTTTTTTTGGTAAATGAGTAAGTATATTTCATCCAAAAAATCAACAATACAACCTAAATCCTCAAAGGACTGGAAAACACAACAGGCCAAAAATGGCCAAACTGACCAACTCTAATTACAGAGCTTCCATCCAATCTATATCTCTATGACTCCATTTTACAGATTTACAAAAAAGAATTCGTTGCTTTACAGTATACTTTATGCTCTTAACTGCACACTCTATTCTAGGAACTTTATCTAACCAGTAATCTTCATTCCTTGCTTTCCATATCTGGTAAACAGCAGCAGCTATCATAGCAAAAAGAACCTGTCTTCTCATCTTAGTCCCAGTATAACATCTTCTAACCCATCTAATCCATTGGCCTAAATTCTTCCTTCTGTCATTTATACCTAACCAGTGAAGCAAAGCAGCAAGCAGTCTCTTACTGAACACACAATCAATGAAGAGATGTTCTTATGATTCAATTGCATTCCCACATATACAGCATATGTTATCTTGGCTGATATGATATTGGAACAATTTATCCTTAGTTCGTAATCTGTCTTGAATACCTAACCAAGCAATAAATCTATGCTTGGGAAGAGACATTCTATTCCAGATTCCATTTGTCCATGGAGCATGAGGAGCATCACCAACTAGCTTTTCATATGCCTTGCTGATAGAGTAATTACAATCAGCTCTCCATTGATGCATACCAAGTAACTGTAACTCATTTTTAGCTTTGCGAAGATACTTCAAAATCCAGCTAGCTCCAGGTGGTGGCTGAAAAGTCCACCAGTTAGCATTCTTAATGTAGATAGAATGCACCCACCTTACCCACAGCTCATCCTTGTGTGCTCCAATATGCCATACCAGTTTCCCTACTGCTGTAATATTCCAAATCTTGATATTTCTCATTCCTAAGCCTCCATATTTTTTTTGAGAGCAAACCAAGTCCCATCTAACATGCCCTATCCTCTCACTAAGAGCTTTCCCACTCCACAAAAAGTGTCTGCAACAATCATTTATCTTGTTTAAAACTACAGCAGGTAAAACAAAAATTTGTGCCCAATAACTGTGTATACTCATCAATACTGAGTTTACCAACTGAGCTCTACCAGTAAAAGAAAGGTTTATGGTACTCCAAACTCTAATTCTTTGTGTCATTTTTTCAATCAATGCATCACAATCTGCTGCTTTTAGTTTCTTGGAACTTATTGGGACTCCAAGATATCTAAATGGCAAACTTTCCTTTGCAAAACCAGAGAATTGGGATATTCTTGTCATCTCATCATCGGCTATGGCAAATTCTATACGAGAGCAGATTTGCTTGTATTAGCTTGTAAACTTGAAGACTCAGATAAGTTTGATGCCTTTAAGTAGTAGATATGTTGATTTGGCTTCACCTTTGCAAAAAAGAAGTAAATCATCTGCAAACCACATATGATTCATCTTCATTGTTGAACAGCCAGTGAAATACTTGAAATCATGCAACTCACCAATATATGTCAAGATTTTGGTCAGATAATCCATGCATAAGACAAAAAGCAAAGGGGACATTGGATCCCCTTGCCTTAGTCCCCTCTTTGCAGCAAAATAACCTTCAGGACTTCCATTGATGAGAAGGGTAAACTTTGGAGTAGTAATACATTCCATGATGCATTGAATGAAATGCTCGGGAAAATTCAAAGCCACTAATAACTCTTTGACAAATTCCCACTCAATAGAATCATAGGCTTTCCTAAGATCTACCTTCAAAGATAAGCCCTTTAACTTGATTCCTTCTGTTACCAAATCTCTTCACCAAATCTTGACAGAGTAGAATGTTGCTAATAATGCTGCGGCCATTAATGAAAGCCCTCTGGTTAGGAGAGACCACCTCAGGGAGTACTCTGCTCAGCTTTGAGCAAATCAATTTTGTAATTGTTTTATACAAAACAGAACAACAAGCTATAGGTCTAAAGTCCCTTTGAAGCGGGACTCTTGATTTTAGGGATTAAAGTGATGGCGAGTCACATTTATCTCTTTCAAAAGCTTGCCATGTGCGAAAAAATCTTTTCACCAATCTACAATATCTTGGCCTATATGCTCCCAACTCTTCTTGAAAAAAAATTTGGAATAACCATCAATGCCGGGAGATTTGTCATCGGGGATTGAAAATAGAGCTTTCTTGATTTCTGCATCTGTGAAGTCCAGTTTGAGTTCATTTTGCTGCTGAGTAGATAAGACACACCCTTTTGCTATAATAGCAGGCTCAATTTTCCTTACGACATTACTACTACCCAGCAAAGAATGATAGAAATCCAAAAAAGCATCCACTACTTCAGTAGAAGAATTTGCCCAAGTTCCATCTTCCTTCTTTATTGTGTTTATCCTGTTTTGAATACGCCTGAGTTTGATACTCTAATGAAAGGTTTTTGTGTTGTCATCTCCTTCAGTGAGCCATCCCACTTTTGCTTTTTGACTTAAGAAACTAGTATAATTCCTATGAGCCAGGCTATAAGCTTCCCTTGCCTCCTTCTCTTCACATCTCAGACTCAAGTCTTCAGGATGATTATGCATAGCCTTCTGTGCTGCAATCATATTGTTATATGACAGAACATGTTGTTCTGACACATCACCAAACTGAGACTTATTCAAGATTTTTAACTCGTTCTTTAGAATTTTCAATTTGCTTACCACCTGGAACATTTTAGTGCCATGAATTTGCTGCTGCCAAACATTATTCACAATAGTAGGAAAAGAATCAGTCAGACACCACATATTGAAAAACCTAAAAGGTTTTTTCTTGGCATTATCTAGAAATGATCTAATGACCAAAGGACAATGGTCATACTCTCCCTCTGGAAATATTGTGACTTCCGTAAGGGGCCAATCTGTAATTCAGGCTTCATTTCCCATAACCCTATCAAGTTTACAGAAAACCCTATTCACATCTTCTTGCTTATTGTTCCATGTAAAAAACTGCCCACAGGACTTGACTTCCATCATTCTGCATCTATCCACACAATTCTTCATATCTGCAATCTCCCTTGCTCTAACAGGATGCCCAATTCTATCTTCTGTACTCATAATTGCATTGAAGTCTCCTATGATTATCCAAGGCACATCAATTATAGCATTTTCCATTAAATCCTTCCATAATATTTCTCTACTCTGTCTATCATTCATTCCATACACAAAGGTGCACAAAAACTTTTTGCCACCATTAATGACTTGAATCTCAGAATGAATCATTTGGCTGGTACAAAGCAGAATGTTCACATGAACTCGTTGTTGGATGCCGGCCTAGAATTATTCGCCCATTGCCATGCCACATGTTATTTGTGGTGATACACCATCCGAGACAAACATTTAGATAAAAATCTCCCGGAAGCGAGAGCTTTTATCTTTGTTTCTAGAAGGCTAAACAATCGATATTGTGAGCCACAATGAAGTTTCTCACCTCTAATTACTTTTTCCTATTGTTTAGCCCTCTCACATTCCAGCAGAGGATGTTATCCATCCATGGTAGGGGGCTCC
The DNA here is from genome assembly GCA_947648045.1 of Beta corolliflora. NCBI lineage: Eukaryota > Viridiplantae > Streptophyta > Magnoliopsida > Caryophyllales > Amaranthaceae > Beta > Beta corolliflora. The sequence goes on from CANSZD010001350.1 coordinate 320,317, forward strand.
CCCCCTCACCATGTTCTCGCCCTTTCTAGCTCTTGTTCTTGTACATCCTTCACCCTTCCCTCCTCTTCATTGCTCAAAACAAAGAAAAGTGTTGTCAACACTAACCGGTTTCACCATATTTGTAGCTCTTGGGACATGTCCCGTAACCTTCAAAACCATCGGCATCCTTCTGAATAATTTTTTTCTTTGGAACCCACAATTTCTCCCCTGGCTTCTGCTTTTTCTGTACACACTCTGTAGTAAAGTGTCCAATACCAGAGCATTTTTCACATCTGATGGGTCTCCACTCATAATGCACTGCTTGTGTCATCATCATCCCCTTCTCATTTTCAAATACAATTTCATCCGGAAATTCCTTATTCATTCTTGCTTCTATCATGATTCTAGTAAACTGTAACCTATCCTTGTTAATGGTGGATTGGTCCAGTTTTATAGGGTTACCAATACCAGCAACTAGCTTAAACAGACATTTCTCCCCCCAATATTTCAAGTCTAATGCTTGGTAATTGAACCCACATCGATACGATTTTGAGTTCCTCTTTCTGAAAATTCATCTCTGAGTGCCATTGTTTAACAATAAGAGGTTTCTTGTCAAAGAATTGAAACCCAGAATTCACCACCACATCTCTTTGTTCTATATTGTGGAATCTAACAAGAAAAACCCCCTTATTAACAGCCACAATTTTCTCTATACCCTTTTTCGCCCAAATTCTTCTAAGAAATCCCTCCATAATAGGAAATGGTGGATTTGCACCCACAACATAGCATACTACAGCAGATTCCCAATATTTAATTTCCTCTTTAACATCTTCAAATTCAATTTTAATTGCAGATTGTTCAATAGCAATACCCGGGATCATCCGATTGAACTTTTTCGACCCGGTTAAAAGAGTTCGAGCTTGAGGTTTACCTCCATTAATGGCATCCAATCGACTTTGTGTCTTCTTAATGATCGTGAGCCATTCAGACAAAGTTGCCTTCTCCTTTGATTGACTTTGTAACTCCTTCAACGAACTTTCAGGCGATAATGGCACCTCAAGTTCGGGGGTTTGAATCGTCAATGTTTCAATTCCGTGCAATTCAGCCATTGATTTTTGCTTTTGTCCTGTGATTGGGCTTACAGGACCCTTCTTCTTCTCTTTATTACTGTTCTTGCCTCCAGATTTCTTCGCTTTTGCCTTCGATCGTCCTGCCATGGCGAACGGTGTAGGATAAGAAGAGGTTCTTATCGTGCACCGCGAGAGAATTTTAGACGCGAAAAAAAAACTTTTTTTCTCTTAGATGATATCACAATAATCAAGACCTACTTGCAAAACAATTATTCTATCTCCAAGATAACCAATTTTTAACTAATGACGTTTTGTATGATGAAATTAAGGATGCTACCTTTGATTTAGCACCGGATAAATCTCCTGGACCAGATGGTTTTCCCCCATAATTCTTCCAGAAATACTGGACTTTAGTGGGTAATTCGGTTGTGAGAGCTGTTAAAGCTTTCTTTCACTCTGGAAATTTGTTAAAGGGGATTCATCATACTTTTCTTGCCTTAATCCCTAAAATAGACAACCCTTCATGTGCAAATCACTTCCGTCCTATTAGTCTATGCTATACTATCTATAAGATCATTTCAAAAATTATTACTAATCGTCTCAAAATTGTTATGGGGAAAATCATTCACCTCCTCCAAGGAGCTTTTGTTCCTGAAAGATTAATTCAGGATAATATTCTGATAGCTCATGAGGTTTTTCATTCTTTCAGTAAGAAAACGGGTAATGAGGGGTGGATTGCCATTAAATTAGATATGGAAAAAGCCTATGATAGGTTAGAATGGAATTATATCCTGGTTACTTTGAAAAAATTAGGTTTTTGCTCTCAATTGATTGGATTAAGTCTTGTATCTCTTCCCCATCATTTTCTGTGTTAGTTAATGGACTTCCAGGAGAGAGATTCTTCCCATCTCGTGGTATTCGTCAAGGAGACCCTCTATCTCCGTACTTATTTATTCTATGTGCTGAACTTTTAGCCAGACAAATCTCCATTGCCAGCTCTCAGAAAGAAAAACTAATAGGAGTCTCTGTTGGAAAATCAGGAATGAGAATCCCTTTCCTCACCTTTGCAGATGATACTATGATTTTTTCTAAAGCTAATGATCAAAGTTGTACTATTATTAAGGATATTTTAGATAAATATTGCTCTATGTCTGGGAAACTAGTTAATTTTCACAAATCTGCGTTCCAATGCTCTCCTAATGTTTCAGATCTTGCTAAATCGAACTTTGCAGCTATTTTGGGTATGAATGAGACAAATGATTTGGGCGACTATTTGGGTTGTCCGATTATTGACTCTAGGGTTACTAAAGAAACTTTTGGGAAAGTCCTTTCTATGACTATTAATCAGCTTCCGAAGTGAAAAGCTAACTCTCTTTCCCAAGCTAGACGAACGGTTTTAATCCAATCCAATTTAGCTACTAAAGCTAATTTTCAAATGCAGAGTTTCTATCTTCCTAAAAAGATTCTGACCTCTTTGGATAAAACTTATAGAAATTTCTTTTGGAACAAAGATGTTTCAAACAAGTCTGCTAACCTTATAGGTTGGGATAAAATTTGTCTTCCTAAACAGTATGGTGGTCTTGGTATTCGTAAAGCAGATATCAATAATATAGCTCCCTAGATGAAGCTTCTTTGGAAGCTCATTCATAATTCTTCTAACCTATGGGTTAACTTGGTTAAAAAGAAATATAGCAAGAATCAAAACATAATGACTCATAAGGCTCCTTCGGTGGCATCTTGGCAATGGAAAAAACTTATGAGTCTGCGCTCGCTTTTTAAGAAAGGTCTCAGGTGGCTGGTAGGTAATGGAAATGATATTCTTTTTTGGGATGACAATTGGATCTTCCAATATCCCCGTAGAAATATTGTTCAGCCTCCTATTTCTTCTGAGAATTTTTTTGTTAGTGCGGTTATTGATAGTCACGGCAATTGGGATAAGGCTAAATTAAATTCCCTTCTCCCTCCTCATATTGCCTCGCAAATTCTCGTCTTTCCTTCCGTCTAACCCGCTTGATCGATACCTTAATTTGGGGGTTAACAGCTAATGGAGAATATTCTGTCAAGTCTGGCTACATGTTAGCGCAAGGGCTGCTAAACCCTAATTTTGAAAAGGTGGATTTTGATTGGATTTGGAAGCTTAGCGTCCCTCCTAAGATTAAAAACTTTTTGTGGAAAGGTTGTCATGATGTGCTTCCCACTAAGGATAGACTTGAAAAGTGTAAGATTTTTCTCCCCCAGCAATGTGTTCTTTGTAGTAATGCCCCAGAATCTTTGAATCATTTGTGTTTTGAGTGCCCTTTTACGTTAGTCACTTTTGTGCGTCTTCATGCTAGTGGAGATTGACCTCTTCTTCCTTCTGACTTTGATTTTTCTAATTTAGTCTCTTTCCGTGTTTGGCTCAACTCTTGTAAGTCTGTTTCTTCGTCTCACGATATTGGCAAATTCTCTTTTGTCTGGTGGTTTATTTGGTTTTTTAGAAATAGAGTTATTTTTAATAATGAAGGCATTTCTCCCCGTCGAGCTAGTTTTCAAATTAATAAGTTTTTTTGTAGCTGGATTGATACAAATTGTGAAGATTTTGAGCACCCCTCCCTTTCTCTCGTTTCTAAGAATAATGCTCCTAAAACTCTCAGGTCGGGTAGGAACCTTATTTGGTCTCCCCCTCCCTCTAGTTTTTTCAAACTGAATTTTGATGGATCTAAGGCTAGCAATGGTAATGCTTCCCTTGGTTTTGTCATTCGAAACAGTGTAGGTGATGTGCTTCTTGCTGGTGGTAAAGCTATGGGCTCTCATGTGTCTATAATTCAGGCCGAGGCTTGGGCCCTTAGGGAAGGGGTTAAGGCCGCTCTCTCCTCGGATATCTCTCATCTCATTATTGAAGGAGATAATCTAGGAGTCATTAATTCTATGAAAAAATCCTGGTAAATTCCGTGGGAAATTTCTAACATTGTTTCAGATGCTAGTGCTGATGTGTCTCGTTTTCTTGAGTGCAGGTTCATTCATTGTTTTCGCGTAGCTAATTGTGCAGCGGACTTTATGGCTAGAAAGGTGCACGACTATCCTTCCCTTTTGTATTGGTTCCCTCCCTATTGTATTGATTTCTCTCTTATCATCCGTAAGGATGTTTTAGGCTGTCCCCCGGATTAGGGGTCAAGTCTAAGTTTATTTTCCGTATCAAAAAAAAAAAAGAAACTAGAGAGTCGTACTTTGCCAACTATCTTCTCCGACAACAACAAAAGGAAGGCGGAAAACAAGCTATGTAGTGGTGGCTTGCCGACGATCTTTGATGAACAACTTATGCTCGGCCGCCACGAACCACTTGGGAATACGCTACTTCTTTCTAGGGTTTTGAGAGAAAATGTTTTAGATGGAGTTATGCTGAACTTGTTTAGAAAATAGTCGAGATAAGTTAATACTACTAAGCACTGAACTAAGCTTGGCCTAATGAAAATGATTGCACATTTCAATTTCAAGGTTGGGAGTTCAATCATCAGTTCCTCACTAGGAGCCCTTTGGAGGAGGGGATCTCTCACCCATCCCTTCCACTCCCATAGTGTCTAGTATGTCAATTGGTTGACGTTTGAGTGGATTTAGCTCGATAGGACCCTTTATCTAACCTAACAAAAAAATATTTAACTACTAAGCGAGACATTTCACATGAAGGAGTTGTTCTAATGCTACTATATGAGCAATGAGGCAAGATCATTATTAAAATCCACTCCAAAGAACACATATTCATTTTTGGTCATCCTGATATCTCAAAGAGGTTGTTGAAAATTTTGAGATTTTGTGACTAAGATAACCATCACAATTCACGTCTACTTTTCGATTGAGATCATAAACATGTATTACGTGTAGTTTGGTTTTAGCCATCAAGGACACAGCAGCAATAAAAAAATCATATTCTATTTTATCTTTATTCTAATCTTATGTAGACAAAAATCAACGATTCCTATTATGGAGTACATGAAATTTGAAGGCCATCCTATCATTTGTGATAAGTGATGACACATTAGTTCACCAGCTCATGATTGACAATTTGCTAGCTACTATTTGTTCAAAATGCAAATGGCATATTTTATGCTTCTTTTTCAACGGGAATTAGGTTATAGTATCGCTAGAGATATTTCGGAATTGTGTCAAATAATCGGACAGCTGGAGGATCATACTAAATCTGTAAGACTAAGTCCACCAATTCATTCTCTGCTATTAATTATTTAGACTATTATAATTGTCCTAATTGCCAATACCAGATAAATCTTCCAGATTAAGAATAAATCATGTCATCCTCTAAAAAAAAAAGAATAAATCATGTCATACCTTTTTTTTTTGAGGGCTAATCATGTTATACTTTTTAGACTTTTAGTTAGAATGTTCTTTTAATATGATGACGGAGTCCTCTGATCTAGAATGTTTTTTGGAAAACCTTGAACTAATTAAATAAATTTCATAAGTTATTCTCCGGTTAAATGAAAGATTGTACTTCATCCGTTCTAAAATAAATGGAACACTTACCATTTTAGATCGTTTCAAAATAAATGAAACATTACTTTATTTGGTATTCACTTCTCTCTATCTCTCTCCTCATCACATGGGTCCCTCTTTTTCTTTCTCTCTATCTCTCTCCTCTCATAAATCCCGTGCCAAGGCCCTACGTTTCATTTAAATCAGAACGGAGGAAGTATAAGTATACATCAAACTGCAAAAATGTAAAAAGAGTGACTATGGAATTTATATTCTACAAAATTTTGTAAGAACTCTACCAATGCCATGCAACATATACGTGTTTTATGTCTATAAGATTACAAACTTTTCGGTGTTTTCGAATATACTTACAGTTAGGTGCTAAATATAAATTTTTTGCTCACTTATTCATTGCGTAGGGCTTCAAATGAGCACAGATCATCTCCAACTAAGCAATAAAGAAGCCTTGAGTTTACCTAACTCGAGGTTTATTACCTATTAAAATAATGAACATGTTGTTAAAAAGATGATCATGTACGATATTTCAATAAAGATATTCATCATTTACCTACTAAAAATCACATATCTTTCAGGTGGCCTAATTTTATTTGCCGTTATTTTACTTCATGTATATGCATAACTATTATCACCTCAATGTTGGAAAATTTTACAAAGTGGCCCATATTATCACCTCAACCAAAAAAAATGTGTTATATATTATTAGATGGAGAATTAGAGATAGATTATAATAGGGTCATATTAAGTGTAAATTTGTATTAGGTTGTAAACCCTAATGTTTCTCATATAAATAGAGTGGCCCATCCATAATAAATTGCGGCCCTTCCACAATGTTACAAAGTAGCCCATATTATCACCTCAACCAAAAAAATGTGTTATATATTATTAGGTGGAGAATTGGAGATAAATTATAATAGAATCATATCAAATGTAAACTTGTATTAGGTTGTAAACCCTAATGTTTCTCATATAAATAGAGTGCGAAGGGCCCCTAAGAAGGGCCACATAAGTTTTTCAACCCTAACCCTATAGTCGTGTTCCCCAAGGCATGGAACCCTTGAGTTCATCTTCTTGCCCAACACCATTTGTTGCCCCTACCACCTTTGCTGAGGTTATACCACGATCATCAGCTGCCTCGGCAACTCTACCCTCAGCAGCTCTAGTTGTGACTTTTCCCCCAAGGTCCTTTTGTTATCTCCTCCACTGGTGTGTCTGCTACCTTCCCTACCACGGTTGTGCCTTTAGTCACGTGGCAGCCTTCACCGTCGATTCCTCGTCGTCCTTTTCACGACGTCATCCCTGAGGTGGGACAATCTTCCGCTGCTATTCATTCACCGTCGTTTGGTGGTCCTACTTTTGTTTCCCCTCTTAGTATTCCTCCAGGTTTCGTCCCTTCTCATGGTGACCCCTCGTTGTCTGGGTTTACTCCTATCTCTCCCACGTTGTACATGCTTCACAGCAACTCCGTTTTCTCCACTCCTAATGTTAAGAATATTGTGACAACACTGCTTAATACTGTAGAGGATTATCTTCTTTGGGAACATAATTGAAATCGTTTCTTGTCTCCCACGGTTTATTGGGCATGATTGATAGGTCTATTCCTATGCCTCCTATGATTGTTTATGATGCTAGTGATCGGGAAACTACCAGCCCCGACTATTACTTATGGCTTAAGATTGATCAAACGGTTCGCTCTTGGTTGTTTGCCACTCTCTCGCATGATGTGTTAGTCGAAGTTCATGATCTAAAGTTTTTCTGTCAAATTTGGGAACGTTTACAAAACAGATTTATGAATGCAAGTCTTGCTCGTTCTATGGAGTTGAAGAGAATGCTCTTTAATGTTAAAATGACGTAAAATCAATCATTGGATCAATAATTACATGAAATAAAATTCATTGCCGACTCTCTGGCTGCAATAAGCTCTCCTGTGCCTCACCATGACCTCATCCAACACACAATCCTTGGCTTGGACACTGATTATGAGTCCTTAGTTACGACCTTAATTCACTTCCCGGGGACACTCTCCTTTGATGAACTGCGTGCCAAGTTAATAATTCATGAACAACGAGTCAAGTTCTTGTGTGATGGCTCTGCTGCCTCCTCACCGCACCAAGCTTTCGGTGCTCAAGCTGCTGCAACCTCCTTGGTCAGCACCAACACCACCTCGGCAGGTTCCCCCTCGTTCTCCCAGCAGCGTCACTCCAACAATAATGCTCGCAATTCTAACTACTGCGGGCGTGGTGACCGTAACAATGGCTATTGAGGACGGGGTCTCAACAATCCTCTTCAGGAAACATGCAGCAACAAACTCACTCGTAACCTCAAACCCTCGGCTCAGGTGTGGCATTGAGTAAGTCGGACTGGTCATCTCTAATGGTGTGTGTGCATGAACTTCATCTGTTGAGGGGGTACATAGTCCTCTCTCTCCTCCTATTACTTGTCAAATTTATTATCATCTTGGTCACTCCGCACAATCTTGTCCCTCCCGCTATGCCTCTTAATCTACACCTGCTTTAGTTGCTATGCCCTCTGGTGAAACTAATGAGTCCTTGTGGTACCCTGATTCGGGTGCTTCTTCTCACATGACTAATAATGAAGGTATTTTATCCTCGAAATCTGTTTAGCGTGGTCCTATTCATGTCCAAGTTGCTAATGGTACTCAACTTCCAGTTAAACATATTGGTCATACTTCATTAAACTCTTCTAACCAATCGTTACGCCTTACAAATGTATTACATGTGCCAAATTTACAATATAATCTTATGTCGGTTCAAAAATTGTGTGAGGATAATGATTATACTGTAAGTTTAAACAAACACTCTTTTTCTGTCAAGGACCGCAACTCGGGGGAGGTTCTTCTTCAAGCTACTAATCAAGGCCATGTTTATCCTCTTACCATCACCAACCATGCATCTCCTCTTGCTCTTCGCACCACCACTGGACCATTTGGCACCAACGACTAGGACATTGTGGAGATCGAGTTTTAGCTAGTTTAAAGAAGAATAAGGCTATATTTATAGCCACTAGTTTTACTCATAATTATGTGTTTTGAAAATTAGGAAAATCTAAACATTTGCCATTTAAAGATGTAATTCATGATTGTGGTAAACCTTTGCAAATTATTCATTATGATGTTTGGCAATCGCCTACCTTGTCGAATCTGGAGTATCGGTATTACGTGTGTTTTATTGATGATTATTCACGCTACACTTGGATTTATCCTATGAAACACAAATATGAGGTTTTTCACCATTTTATAACCTTTGAATCTCTAGTTTAAAATCTTCTTGATCATAAGGTGAAATATTTTCAAAGTGATGGGGGCGAGAATTTGATAATCACAAGTTTCTAGATGAGTTTCAAAAATCAGGAATTTATTTTCGAAAATCATGTCCCGACACCCAACAATAAAATGAGGTTGCATAACGTAAATTAGGGGTGGCAATCAGGTCGGGTCGGATCAGTTCAGGTCGACCTGTTTAGGTTAACAGGTCAGGACCTATGAACCCGAACCCGACCTATTTAGGTAAACAGGTCAGAAAATTGAACCTGAACCCGACCTAGGATTAAACGGGTTGACCCGAACCAGACCCGATTGACCCGATTACTGAACAACTTTAATTTTCACAAAAAAATCCTGATTTTAACAGATTTTACTAATACACATCCAACTATCCAAGTATCCAACACTCAAAATAAGAAATTAGAATCCAATTAAAACAGATTTTTCTAACACACATCCAAGTCAGAAAATTAGAAGCTAAATCCAACTACAAGTAGTCAAGTACCAACTAGTTAAGATCTAAGTAACGAAAAAGAATCATAAACAACGATCCGAAAATAAAAAAGAAATGTTAAAAAATAAAAACAGAGGATGAAGATGAACAAATATCGTGAAGTCTACAAAATTAAACTAACATATAGAATTGAAGACAAAGTGAAAAAAATAGAGGATGAAGATGAACTGATGACGTGAACTCAATAATTTCAGAGTATTCAGACCGGAGATGAGATTTGAGCTAAGAGACCGGCCGGCAAGACCGAGAGAGAGTCAGACTCAAAGAGAGAAATGAAATTTAGATCTTAGGGTTTGTCATTTGTGGCTTTAGGCCGTTATAATTTTAGGGTTTTACTTTTTAACTTTTGGCTTCATAGTAGGGCGCTAAATAGCTGAACTTCTATTCATCGCCCTGAAATTACTTAAAATCGCTCCAACTACTATGTAAATGTACCATTATACCCTTGGCTGTTTTTACAACTCTCTCCACCCCCACCTAAAATCACTAACCACCAATCGCTACCTCTCCAACCCACCGACGATCAGCACCGACGAGCACAAAATTCCGACGAGGTTTTTTTTTTAACGAATTTCATGGGGCTAACGTGTGGCCTGCACGTTGGCCCCATGGGGCACAACGTCTGGCCTGGACGTTGTGCCCCATGGGTCCAACGTGTGGCCTGCACGTTGGCCCCTAGGGGCACAATGTCCAGGCCAACGTGCAGGCCACACGTTCGCCCCATGAAATCCGTTTAAAAAAAAAATTCGTCGGAATTTTGTGCTCGTCGGTGGTGATTGGCGGTGGTGATCGTGGGTGGTGATGGCGAAGATGAGAGATAATATGAATTAGGGGAGGAGTTAAGTTGGAGTAAAAATCAAAAAAAATATCGTAAGGGTATAATAATATTTTTAGAGGGGAATTGGGGCGATTTTAAGTAATTTGGGGGCGACGTTTAACAATCCCCCTAAATAAGCCTAAATGACAGCATTTGAATTTTACATTGGGCTTGGCCCAAATCTAAAATATTTACACAGTCTTTTAAACAGGTTATGCGGGTTGTTTTTGGGTTGTAATTTCCAAATCGGACCAAACCCAATTAATTTCAGGTTGGGTTCAGGTTGACCCAATTACTTAAATGGGTCGAATTTTTTTTTTCAAACCCATTTATTTCAGGTCGGGTTCGGGTTGGGTTATCGGGTTGGGTCACCTTTTGCCACCCCTAACGTAAATATGGTCATTTATTGGAGCTCACACGCACCATGCTTATTCAATCCAATTTACCTATTCGTTATTGGGTTGATGCTTTATACACTACAACCTACATCATAAATCGATTGCCAACACATCTTCTAAATGGTTTGTCTCCATTTGAAAAATTATTTTCCAAGTCACCAGATAATTCCTTCTTACGTGTTTTTGGTTGTGAATGCTTTCCTAGTTTTCCTACAAAACCATCAAACAAACTTTCTCCTAGGTATGTTCGTTGTTTGTTCTTGGGTTATGCCTCTAACTATAAAGGGGATCGGTGCTTAGATCCAAAAACGGGTTGAGTCTACGTAAGATGTCATGTCACCTTTCATGAAAATGTATTTCCATATTCTGAACTTGTTGAGTCTCGCTCCACACCTTCACCCACAACTCACGAGTCCATTATGTCTTGGAGCCTCACTCTTTGTCTTCCTGACTGCCCAATCCCGGTATATCCAGTCCACAGTCTGCTTTTCCTCAGTCCACTAACCAGACTCCCCTTGGCGCTCATAATGCATCTCCCAGCCCATCATCTCTTTTGGCCCAGCCCATTGCTCCTTCAGCGTCACCCAACAGTCCCAGCTAGGGGTGAAAGTTATTCGGATAAAAACTGAAATCCAATCCAATCCAAACAGAATTAGTAATTCAGATTGGATTCGAACTGTGTTCGGATTAGATTCGGATTGAGATTTTTTGAAAAAAATGGATTTTCGGATCGGATTGGATTGAGGGTAATTGGATCCAAAAATCCAATATAACCGAATTGTAATATGCCTTGTATTATGTATTCTGGATTGGGCTTAAGTGCTTAACTGATATATTTTTTAAAAAAAAGTCCAGTGCTTAAGTGCTGCTGTTGTATTCTTTGTTGTTGAACTGAACCTGTTGTATTCTGTGTTGTTGGACTCACCTCATGTATTCTGTTACATTCTGTTGTAATGAATTATGGCCTATGGTTTTGTTATTAGTTTATTATTGGACTATGGGGTTTGTAATGAATTATGAATTTGTAAATTGTAAATCTATTGGGCTGCTGTTGTCGGCTTCTCACGCCTAATTTATCTCATAAAAAAATAGAGTTTTAAAAAATTGAATTTTCGGATCGAATCCAATCTAGAGTTTGAAAATTCGGATTGGATTGGATCGGATTCAAACTCTAATTGGTTTGGATCCGGATTGGAAAATTGAAATCCAATTTTTGTTCAGATCGGATTGGATTAGGCCTAAGTCCAAACCGTACACAGAACTTTCGCCCCTAGTCCCAGCACCTTATCTCTTTCCCCTGGCTCATCTTCCTCTAGTCCCGCCATCCCATTATCTTCAGTTGTGTCCTCTCCACCTAGCCCACAGTCCACCGGAACTGAGTTTGTGGCCCAACCATCCTTATCCCCTCCTATGCAGACACGAGCTAAGCATGGTTGTAACACCCCAGGGGTCCATTAGTAGATATTGTGCTCTTTGAGCCCTAGCCCACAAGGATTTACTTTGGTGTAGAACCGAAGTCCTACCCAAAAGGCATGTACTAGTTTGAGGTGTCGACCTCTATATAAAGAGGGCTTCGTTCTCCTCAACTACCGATGTGGAATAGCCAAGATCTTAGGCACCTTTTTCCCTCCTGTAAAGAGCCTGCGTCCCCGTAGGCACTACAGGACACCGGAATGGGCCATGGCTCTGATACCATCTGTAACACCCCAGGGGTCCACTAGTAGATATTGTCCTTTGGACCCTAACCCGCAAGGATTTGCTTTGGTGTAGAACCGAAGTCTTACCCAAAAGGCCTCTACTAGGTTGAGGTGTCGACCTCTATATAAAGAAGGCTTCGTTCTCCTCAACTACCGATGATATCAGAGCCAGGGCCCATTCCGGGGTCCTGTAGTGCCTACGGGGACGCAGACTCTTTAAAGGAGGGGAGAAGGTGCCTAAGATTTTGGCTATCCCACATCGGTAGTTGAGGAGAACGAAGCCTTCTTTATATAGAGGTCGACACCTCAACCTAGTAGAGGTCTTTTGGGTAGGACTTCAGCTCTACACCAAAGCAAATCCTTGCGAGCTAGGGCCCAAAGAGGACAATATCTACTAGTGGACCCCTGGGGTGTTACAACGGTATTCATAAACCAAAATCTTCTGATGATTACATTGTTTTCAGTGCTCTCGACCATTCTCCTGATCCGACTTCCTTCACAAAAGCCTCAAAAGATCCAGAGTGGCGCACCGCCATGGCCGAAAAACTTGGGATTTAGTGCCGTTTAGTCATGCTAAAAATGTAGTAGGCTGTAGATGGATTTATAAAACAATATGTCGTTCAGATGGGTTAGTTGAGAGGAAAAAGGATAGGTTAGTTGCTCAATGGAATAACCAATAAGCAGGTATTGACTATGATGAAATATTTAGCCCTGTTGTTAAGTCTACAACCATTCGTCCTGTTCTTTCCCTTGCGATTTCTTATGGTTGGTGTATTCGTCAGTTAGATGTTAAAAATGCTTTTCTTCATGGTCATCTAACAGAGGAGGTTTATATGAAACAACCTCCAGGTTTTCTTCATCCTCAATACCCATCTCATGTCTGTCGTCTCAGGAAAGCCATCTATGGTCTTAAACAGGCTCTCAGAGCTTGGTTCCATTAGTTTAGTAGCCTTCTTCAGCTGGGCTTCTTTTGTAGTCAATCTGATATTTCATGTTCATTTTTCGATGTGGCAAACACATACTTTATCTGCTACTATATGTTGATGACATCATTGTTACTGGCAATTCTTCCACCTTTTTTCACAAATTTATTACCTTACTTGTCACTCAGTTTGCTACAAAAGATCTTAGTGATCTACATTACTTTCTCGGCATATAGGTCATGCGCACATCCAAGGGTCTATTTCTTTCTCAACATCAAATATACTCTTGATCTCCTCATAAAATTTCATCTTCATACAGCCAAACATGTGCGTACCCTTGTTCCTTCCAGGACTACACTCTCTTTGACTGATGGAGACCTCTTGTCGGACCCGTCTGAGTATAGAAGTGTGGTAGCAGCTTTACAGTACTTGACTATGACTAGACCTGATCTTGCTTATGTTATACACTTAGTTTCTCAATTCATGCATGCTCCTTGCACTACTCACTTGTTTGTTGTTAAGAGGATATACAGATACTTACTAGGTACTGCTACCCACGGTTTGTGGCTTCGTCCTACTAAAGATGTTTCTATCATTGTTGCATACTCCGATGCCGACTCGGCTGGCTGTCCCGATACTTGCAGATCCACCACAGGTTATGCTATCTTCTTGGGTAATAATCTCATCTCCTGACGTTCTAAGAAACAAACTACAGTCTCAAAATCTTCCATGGAAGCTGAGTATCGTGCGGCTGCTTATACAGTTGAGGACACCTTACATGTGCGTTCTTTGTTGTCGGAACTTGGTCTTGGTGTTCGCCATCCAAACAAGTTGATGTGTGACAATATCTCTGCAACATATCTTGTAGTCAATCCCATTCAGCATGATCGTAGTAAGCATATTAAGATTGATTATCATTTTGTTAGAGAGCGTGTTGCTCATGGTGATCTTATTGTCCTTATGTACCTACTCAGCTTCAGTTAGCAGATTTTTTTACTAAGGCTTTATCTAGTCAACGTTTTGTGTTTCTGAGGTCCAATCTGCACGTGGTTTACCCTGCACAGATTGAGGGGGTGTAATAGAGTCATATCAAGTGCAAACTTGTATTAGGTTGTAAACCCTAATGTTTCTCATATAAATAAAGTGCCCAGGGCTCCTAAGAGGGGGAGCCGTTATATTCTATTCACATATTACAATATCGTATTATCGTGTGAGGATGAGCCATGGAACCCATATCATACTAACGCGAGGTTTGTGAAGGAATAACTAGAGGTGTCTTACCACCAAAGCAACTCTTTTAACATCTTTGCAGATTCGTAATTACATTAGATATGCTCCAATGATTAGATTATTAGATTAGTTTCACATAAGAAAAATATTATCAGATATATCCAATAATATTATGTCAGTTGTGATGTCTGTCAATGATGGATAACACCCATGAAACAACTAAAATTCAATTGCGAAAACTAAAATGTTGGTTATTCTATTTTATATCCCTGTGTTTCTTCAGTTTTCACGATTTACCCAACCTTTCTAAAATTGCACGTATTATCCTTAAACTTACCTTTTCTAATGCACAATGCCCCATCGTTAAGTAAACGTCATTAATTTTGCTTACTTTTTACTTCATGATCTAGTGAAACTAATTAACTTATTTATAGCTTAACTCTTCAAAGGAATATAATATTCATAACTTAATTAGATAAAACCCACTAGATAATTATAAAAAGTAAACGAAATTAATAATGTCTAGTCAATATGGCAGGGCATTATGCATTAAGAAAGGTAAGTCTAACAGTATTGTGTAGAATTTTGAAAAAGTTAGAGTAATACATAGAAACTAAAAAGACACAAGCATATAATGTAGAAAAACCAACCTTTAATTTATTGGGTCGTTGGCACATCATCTTAAGTTGCGTCCTTTTTTTTCCTTCATTAATACCAAAATGATAAACATTGAATACCATAGACCGACCACCATTTTGTTTACTCTCACTAAAATAACATATTTAATTATAAGTGTTTGAAAACTAAATATGCTAAACTCGCGCGATTGAGTTTGTCTAGTAGCTCAAGCTTGTGAGCTCCTGAACTTAGTATGATGTTATATATCCTTGTTAAAGCTGCCAACTGGAGTGTGCGAGTTGGGTTGTCTTAGGTCGGGTTTAGGTTCGAGTTTGGGATGGGATAATGTCAGGTTAATGTGGTTCTGGTAAAATTTGAATCACATCAATATTAGTTTAGATTTAATTCAATTCAGGTCAAATTTAGTTTCGGTCTACTTCAGATCAAGTTAAGTTTGGATATAGTCAAGTCCAAATTAAATCGATTACAAGAGTAGGTCATTTTACAGTATGATCAAGTTTTTTTTGAGTAATCAGATCATAGAACGGCAAGAAAGGAATGTGATGAATCAAAAGAAACTTTCATTCCTTTTTCTCCCAATACTAACCCTTGCAGGAACAAAAACATTATCAGAGCACAGTGGCACCTCTTCCACGGGATACAATCATATTGAATTTTGTTGGTTCCGCTACCTACTTGTTGACGATTGTTGATAACGTTCTCAGATATCACATGGGTATGATTTTTCGGGCCAAAGGTTATGAAATGAGATTGTCTTTAATTACTAAAACAATTGACCATCTGTAGACACATAATCATGTCTCCCCATTTAAGGACCCAATGATGAAACATATCGCGGTCTTAATTGGTCCAACCCAAGGGGAGAGCAGTTCGAAGAGTCAGGCCCAAAACTGGTTTTAAAGCATAAAGCTTATTTATTTGCATTAAAGATTCAAAGTCCTATTTTAAAGCCCAATTAATTATTCCTGATAATTAATTGTATTTTGAGCCTACAAAAATATTTTGAACCCAATCCTTTGAAAAAGATAATTAATTTTATCTATTTGTTATTTTAATAAATATTTTCAAAAATATTTTAAAGTTGAAATCAGATTTTATCTCGTAAAAGCTGGTTTCCATATTTAAATGAGATAAGAAAAAATCGTACAAAAACACGTCAAGTGAAAAGGCTATCCAGATTGAAAGCGCGTCTGGCGCAGGCCGTGCGCTTGTCGCATTGGCTGGAACGCGTCAGACGCTCCAATCTGCGCCTGACACGTGGTGTTGCGCGTCACGTAGAGACGTGGACCCATCGCACTCTTTGCACGACGCGCATTATTCTTTTTTTTTATCTTTTTTTTATATATTTTTCTATAAATATGCTAATGATTTCCGGATCTAGGGGACAATCTTTACACCCGAATACTTGCGATCTCTCAAGGCGAAAATACTCTCAAACTCTCATGCTTCTATACTCTCATATTGAAACACATAAACACATATTTACAAACACATACTTGCAAACACATAACTTTGATAGATCTTCACATGTTTTCGTTGAAAGGCTTCAAGGTTGCTCCTCCCGAAGGTTCTTATTTCCTCAGACCCAAGCCACACCGGTATATTCATGAGGGTCCTGGTATCTTTCTCTCTTATTTATTTTATTGAAGTTACTAACATTTTCTTTCATGATGTAGATCTTTAATAAAAACCCGTTCTTTTGTTCATTCGAATCTCCATTCCTTCTTTCTTATTTTCTTATATATTTTCTATGATTGTCCTACTTATGCTTTCATCACCAACATGTTATTATTGCTAATCAAGACCTAAGAAATTATTCTAACATTAATCAGATAATTTGGACAACCTATTAGGAACCCCGTAATTTTGATTCCTTAATAACGTGTCACTAAAAAAATAGTATTTTTATGTGTTTAATAAACCAATCTAGACTAATATTTTTAGGATGTTTGAAAATATTATTTGGTTGTTCTTTGGTATAAACTTTGCTATGAATCGTGTTAAGTAGAGGCCAGTAACGGTCGAACGTGGTTCATGACCGTGTTCGTATCCTCACCCCTGAACTCAATTTTTGGTTCATGAACATTAATGAAGTTATGGCGGGAAAATCTACATTGGATAAGTCTCTACGATGTCCCTAAGTTTCAAAATATCCAAATAGATTTAAGAGTCTTCCTCTAAAGACTTGTAGGCAACTTCGAAAACGTTTTTTCTTAATAAAACCTTAACAATGAGGTAGTTAATAAATACGCGCTTACACCGCGTAGGCCAAATAAAATCACGCCTACACCATCGTAATGACATTCTCATGGTGAAGAAAATGGGGATCTGTAAACTTATTATCGAAGGTGATAATCTCGTGATGATAAACATCCTCTAAAGACTACACCAATGCCCTTGGAGCATTCAGCTCATTAGAGACGATGTTCACCCTAGTATCTCCACTTTCAACTCAACCCACTTCACTCATGTCTACTAAGAAGCCAAGCAAGTCGCTAACAAACTTTCTTACCTTGGCCATAACATAAAGCATGACGCAAGATATTGATGTTCACACTAATGAATAGAGATTTAATTTTTCTTAAGACTTTAGATTGTTTAATACTCCTCTAAGTGAATGATCTCCTAATTTTTCTTTGGTACAATTTTTTTCAAAAGAAAATCCTATTTCTGTTTTAATTTCATAAATATTAGTTATATTACAATTACGCAGTTGGCTATTAGTGCAAAAAGTAGTTGGCTATTTGATAATACAGCCAACAATATTGCAATGTATGATATTATTCCAATCAATTGATGTCTTTGTTGGATGGCAAGACTTTTCAAATTCAATTATATTATGAATAAACTCAATAGTGATACCTTAGCATAACATTCAAGTCAAAAAAACGTCCTTATAATGGAAAACTCACCAAACCCTTCCAACAAGAGCAAACAAATAAGCTAGAAAGCAAATAGAACCTCAAACTCCTTAACCAAGCATAGTCTCATCATCCAAACACAAAAAGATCCTCATAAAATCAGCCATAAAAAAAATAGGTATTTCAAAAGATGGAGGGTTTTATTCCTATGGTCTTTAAGGCCATCAAAAGAAACAAAGTTCGTAGGCAATACAGGTGCCTTTCTGTGGGAGCTACCCAAACTAACAACTTAGCTGATTTCTATGATATTGCTGAACAACATCACAACCAATATCATGATCATGATCAAAGCGGCGAGTTATACGCCCCTCGATCCGAGATACGAGGCGAGTTCGAGGGTAGAACAAGTGGGCATCGCCGGTTCGGATCCGCCGGGGAGTATGGGAGCAATGGTGGGTATAACTTCAACTATGATCATGATGAGGGAAATGGTGTTGGTAGGATTTCAAAGTCTTCTTCTAAGCAAATAATCAAGAGATATAGAAGTCATAGGATGTTCTCTTGCATTACAGGTACTATCTAGTTAAGGTGAAATATTTGCCAATTTAAGTTAGTAGAGATATACTGCTCCTTTTTATTTGTCTTGGAAAAAATCATATGTTTTTTGAATTGTGTATTATGAGTAATTGTATAAGTTTGATTTGTTTTACAATTGTATAA
The DNA here is from genome assembly GCA_947648045.1 of Beta corolliflora. Classification (NCBI taxonomy): domain Eukaryota; kingdom Viridiplantae; phylum Streptophyta; class Magnoliopsida; order Caryophyllales; family Amaranthaceae; genus Beta; species Beta corolliflora. The sequence continues at coordinate 338,930 of CANSZD010001350.1, forward strand.
ATTTTTCCTAAATATATATTGGGTAAAAAGACGTGTTGTACATATCAATTATAAAGTCATGATCATGAATAGATTGGTTGATTGACTGGGAAAATGATTGTAATATACAATGATTCGTTGTAGAATAATTAGACTTGTTTGCTTTGCAATAATTAGAATGTTTTTTTGCCCCTTGTTTTTCTTGGGGTTGTGTCATGTGTGGTTTGTCGGTGACAAAGTACTCACCTCAATTAACTTTGAGCAGCCATTTCCAACAATTACCATTGTCTTTATAGTAATGGATGGTTGTTTCTAACAATTTTATCTATATATATATTTCCTCCGTTCTTTTATAATTGCAATGTTTTCTTTATTTTGAAGTTTCATTTTTTAATTGCAACATTTTCTTATTTGGTAATTTTATTTCTATTTCTCTCATATCATATAGGTCCTACTTTTTATCTATCTCTATCTTTTTGCTCTTTGACATGAGTTTCTTAAAAAATGTATGAATGGAGTATATTGCAATTATTATAGAACGAATGAAGTATTATTTTTTTGTGGTTGGTTGCCAAACCTCTCTTTTTGATATACAGGAGGTACTACACTACTACGACTTACTAGCATTCTCGAGATGAGTTGATAGACGTCAATGTGTGGCATTCTGATCCTCTTTTGCCAAACAATTAGATTAGCACATTGATCGGTCAAAACTGTAATTTGATACGTAAATACTATATATGAATAAAAAAGCTATTTCCCAAACCAAATGGAGATAGAATAGGTTCTTGAGTTTCTAGATGTTTTGGCATGAAGGAATTTTAACTATTTGCAATCTTAAATTAGTAATTGATAATATTCTATGTAGGTTTTCTTGTAGGCTGTAGCTAGTTAATAGTCTTTTGTTGATGTTTCTCTATATTATACTCCTTCGTCTCTTAATAGATTTCTCATTTCTCCAACACACTATATTTGTATCATTAATATCTTTAGTTACATACTACCTCTGTATTTTTTTAGTTGCACCATTTACTTTTTTACATTTGCCGAGACGTTTCTTTGAACGTTAATATCTCTTATTGGGTGTAAGTAAAAATTATAAAAATTTGATATTTGGAATCCTCGTATTAAGACGAATCTAACAAAACCCCACTTGACTATGTTTTTTCTTATATAATGGTGTGAGATAACTTAACAAAGTTGGTTGATGAATAGTGCCAAAAGGCAAATGGTGCAACTAAAAGAATACGGAGGTAGTATTAGTAAAAAGTATAAAAGTTTGATTTTCCAAATGTATATAGTGAGACGAATCAAATAAGATCTCACGTGACTCTATTTTATCTTATATATATTGGAATTTTTTTAGCATTTTCTTTACCTATAAATAATGTCCAAATTAGAAATAAAAAATCTAATATTAGACAAGTCACCCATGTTTAAAACCATTGTAGATCTTCTTATTACAAGGGAGTACATATATATATAGGTTTGACTTTACTAAAGGTTTCCTAAGTATAACTCCACTTCTTATTGAAAGCTTTGCAGCAATAAAGGTTTTGTCTTGATGATATTACCATACTATGTGATCTAATTTACTCTAATATCTTTTTTTTTTGGTAAAAATGTAAGTATATACCAAAAAATCATGATAGTGCCATCTTTACAACCTAGCAACAAAGACAATTTACTCTAATATCCATTAAGACAAAACCCTGTTCTATCTAAAGACACAAAGTAAGCTATTACTGTAATCCGTGGATTGTGCTCCCATGAACACACTGAGAACTGTGCTCCCACAATGCAAAATAGAACATTTACGAAAACGAAAACGAACATTTTACTGTTGAAGTGGAACATTACAAGAATTCACTTACGAAAACGAACATTTTACTGTTGAAGTGGAACATTACAAGATTTCACTTACGAAAACGAACATTTTACTGCTGAAGTGGAACATTACCATAATTCAATTACGAAAATAAACATTTTACTGTTGAAGTGGAACATTACCAGAATTCAATTACTCAAATAGAACATTTACTCATCAAATATAGAACATATTTTCACGGAAAATAGTACATATTTTTTTGTTGAAAAATAAGTTTTAAACGAACATTTTTTAAAATAGAACATTTGCTTATCGAAATTAGAACAATTTTCACGGCAAATAGAAAATAATTTTCCAGCTAAAAAATAAGCTTAAAACGAACATTTATTGAAATAAAACATTTGTTTATTGAAAATAGAACAATTTTTACGGAAAATAGAACACATTTTTTTTGCTAGAAAATATGCTTAAAACGAACATTTGTTGAAATCGAACATTTGTTAATTGAAAATATAACATTTTTCAAAAAAATAGAAAATATTTTTTCTCTGAAAAAATGCTTAAAACGAACATTTGTTGAAATTGAACATTTACTCATAAAAAATGGAACAAATTTACCAGGTGCACCTTGTGCACCGTGCTCCTGGGAGCACAATAGAATTTTTCTATTAATGATGAATCAATATTTTGGTGGACAGTTGTCAAGTGTTTAAGAGAAGCAGCGTAATATGCGACACAATTTGCTTCTGAATAGGTATGTGCTAATCTAAAAGAGTGGAGTTGGGTAAGTAGATTCTTGATTTCATACATAAAGCATTAAATTTTCCCATAGGAACAGGCCAAAAGGTTCCGTGCAAGATGTTAATAGTGATGAGATTGAAACCTTTTTGATGGCTAACAAAAGGCGATTACAGAGGATTGTCGAGAAAGTGTTGGTAATTCATAGTGAGATGTCAAGGTGGCATCTCACAAAAAATTTGGTATCAAAGCTAAATCAAAGTGGTATCAAAATAGAGTCATTTGGTATCAAAAATGTAACTTTGGTACCAAGTAAGAGTTACTTTGGTATCGGTATCACAATGACTCAATTTTGATACCAATTTAACTTCACAAATTCTTATATGTGGCCGGCCACATCAATAACCTTTCGTGTGGCCGGCCCATATAATAAGCCCAGGCGAAGCGACATGTTATAATTTTTCAAAATCCTGCTAATAACCCTAGAGCGCTCTCTCACTTCCTCCTCCCCAATGAGCGCTTTCACTCAATTTATCATCTTCCATTTTCAGTGAGGAGAGAGAAAAACGGTTGTAGATATTACGCACTTTCACTTTAATACCTCATCAGATTCGCCATTAATGGCAGTTGCAAGCTCAGTCAAGGTATAGACATTTCAAAGACGAAAATCAATTTTGCAATTTCCGACGACAAAATATAGGCGGTCATTACTTTCTCTCTGTGTTTGTGATTGAAGTTGGAATTTTATGGATATTTGATGCTGATTCTAATGTGTAGGGAGAAACGGACGGAAATGGTAAAAGTTCTCGGGTTGATTCTTCCCATTCTTCAATTGAAATTATTCAAAACGGAGAAAGTACATTGATTTGGAAAGTTGATATTTTTTTGTCTTCATTGAGTTTGGCCGACTAAGTGACGAACTGAGAGTTTAAGACTTTTGCTTCACTGATTGAAGTATTGCTTAAAGTCTTAATTTGTATTTGTACATTGATAAGATTAATTACTAATGGAGAAGAGTTGAGAATACAATGAGTAACCTCATTTAATCATACGAGTTCCCATATTGTTTACATAATTAACCCGATTTTGTTGATAAGAGTAGCCCCTTATGTTATTACGCATAAATGTAGGCGTGTTTTTATTTCGCCTACGCGGGATGAGCGCGTATTATATTTGACTACCCTATTGTAAAGGTTTTATTGAAAATCGTTTTGAAAGAAGTCGCCAATAATTCTTTTGAGGAAGAATCATAAACCTAATTGGATATGGGAAACCGTAGGGACAAATTTAGGGACTTTATCCAATGTAGATTTCCCCGTCCTGACTCAATAGATGGTCAAAATGAACCAAAGATTGAGTTCGGGGGTGAGAGTACGAATATGGTCATAATGAACCACATTCGCCCAGAGTTGGCCTCTACTAAATATTGATTCATTACAAATTTTATGCAAAAGAATAATCAAATAATATTTTTATACACCCTAAAAAAAATAATTAGTCTAGGTTGGTTCAGGAAACAAATAAAATGATTATTTTTTAGTGATATGTTATTAGGCAATCAATTTACAGGAAACCTAGCAGGTTGTCCAAATTAATCTGATTAATATTAGAAAAGTTCATTAGGTCTTTGATTAGCAGGAATAACATAAGGGTGATAAAAGCAGTAAAGCAGGGCAATCATATAATAATCAGGCAAGCATATAATATACAAAAGCATGAATAATAATAATATGAATATAAAATAAAGTATAGAAAAGGGGTTATAATCACTAGTGGAAAAAAAGCTATATGTCACAATACAACCGCTGCGGTCCTTAAGATAACCGAATCGGTAAATCCTCGAAATTTTGGGTGGGAAATTGGGCAACACAAACCGCTGCGGTTCTTAGAAAACCGGATCGGTTAGCAAAAAACCGATGCGGTTCTCTGTTAACCGTTGCGGTTCTAAGAACCGCAGCTATTAATGTTGCCCATTTCCCTCAATTCAGCAGCCCATTTCCCCCAATTCAGCAGCCCATTTCCCGTTCAGTCTAAAAGCCCCCCCAAAAGTAAACCCGCAATTTCTCACCCTCTTACCCGCCCTCTTTTTCCTCCTAACCCTCTAATCTCTCTAACTCCTGTGATCCTCTAACCCTAAACCAAACAACACCAGCACCACCATTATTCACCAACACCCTTCATTATCCTCACGAACCTCCTATCTCTCTTCTCTCTTTCGACTGAACCCCACCACCACGTATGGTCATTGATTCGCACGATTCACACGATTTGCACGAAGCTCCGACTGAACCACTGAAGCCGCGGACCATGAAGTTTGGGTTCGATGGTGGTCAGACACCGTTGCGTCGTTTATGTGGTAGCTCGTCGTTGAAGAAGAAACTTGGAGAAGAAGGTAAAGAGGTGATTGGATATGATGAATTTTTGAAGACTTGTGAAAGTATGGGAGTTGCGAGATCTGTTGATGAAGCTGGTGTTGTTTTGCTTTTTCGTGATAAGGTTTATCTTCATCCTGATAAGGTAAAGAAAATTGTTAAATTCATGATTAATTTTGTTGATTTGTTCTTTGTTTTGTGGTTAATTGTTTGATGATTTTGAATTTTGGTTGGAGATATATGAGTTTTACTGTTGTTGAATAATGTTGATGGTTAGACATTGAAATTTTTGAGTTGTTTCGGTAATTTGATTGATGATGCGCTTGTTGGGTTGATTACATTTGGGAGTTTTGTTCAAGTTCATGAATTAGGGTTTTCTGGTGGGGGTAGCTTAGTTGCTTTTGTGTGTTCTAACTTTAGAATTGCAACTGCAGCATATGCTCTACCCAGTTTAAATTGGGCAGTTAAGGTATCTCTGTTCCCAAAATCAAAGGAAGTTACCAAAGTTTATGCATTGTATTCTGATCCAGATGCTTAATTGGAAGTGTCTTCAAAGAGTAGTTCTGGTATTCCAATTTCCAGATATACATTTTGATTCAAATGCGAAATTTCATCTTTCTTCAAAGGGTTTGATATTTGCTGGAATTGAACCGTTTTGAGGTAAATCAGGCTCAGTTTCGTTTTATGGGGTAACTCACATTGTGGTTGAAGAGAGCAAGCTTGTTTCATCCCCTTATAAGAATGATAGAGGTTCAGCGCTCTGAATTATTGCTCCACTTGTTCTGATACTATCTTTGATCATCCCTCTAATTTTCGTTTCTAATGTATTTGATAGTCTTTTCAAGAATGAGTATCTTGCAGGTAACTCTCGCTAGCTATCTTTATTTTGTTATTATGTGAATATATTTGAGGTTTATGACTTGATAATTTGGGTTGATTCCTAAGTGTTATGTGTTTAAAGGGTCTAAGGAAGTTAGTAAATATCAGGTGATGGAGCAGCTTAATTTTTTTCGAATAAGCGGCTTAGGTTTCCGGATTGTTCTTTGGTGTTAAGGGTGGTTTATCTTCTGAGAGTATTTATCGGTTCTTGTTGCCGGCTTCTGAGTGCGAGTTTACCTTGAATTCGGTATGTGATCATTTGATCATGTTGGGTTGAAAGTTTGGAGCTCTTTTTTATTTTCAATTGACTTGTATTGTGTATTGATTTAATAGGAGTAGTTTACTTGTTTAATTTTAGTTAGCATTATGATTTTATGATATTGATGAGATTGTAATTGATAGTGATTCTGCTTTGAAATTGGTGGTTTTGATTGATAATGTTTGTAGTGTAATGTAGATTATGATTTTGTTGACTTGTATAACTTATTGGTCTTAGAATTCTTTTGTGGGTTGTGCTGTTTTTGTTGTTGTCGAATATCAGGAGACTTTGGTTGCTGATTGCTGCTTCTCCCTTTGTTGCTATGAATTCTTTGATGATGGAAATGTGGTTGGGTGAGTGTAGTTGCTAGAGGAGCTTCGGAAGGATCCTTGGGGAGTGTCTACAGATCAAAGGGCAACTCGGTGTACAGGAACAACACTCAGTATTGCTGCCCATGTACTAGGGGCTTGCATACCTGGATAAGGGGCTAGGATTATGGCTTTTGTCGGTGGTCCATCAACGGAAGGGCCTAGTGCTGTAAGTTGTCTGCTTTCAAGGCTCTCTTCCAACCTTGAGTTTTCAGTTAGTTTATATCTCAGTTGCCTATTGTCAGGTCTCTTTGGAGAAATCTTATGAAGTTGATTATTACCATATTATAGTATTATAATATGCTATACTTTGATGGGCTAAGTTGGCTATGAGCTGTGTAATATCTTCTAGGGAAACCCATGGGGCTGTTATGTATGTAAAGTTTTTCATATAATATTTTTGTGCAACAGTTCGAAGTTCTTTTTTTGTGTATATTATCAATACCTTGTAAGAGACCCGTTTTACCGATCGTTTGGTTGGGTGTGTCCTTAGTCGCCTCGGAGAAGGTTTCATATAATATTTTTATGTATCTAATTATTTATGCTTATGCTTCAATTAAGCATAATATGCTTAACAAAATGAGTATTGAAATATACTATTGATTTTATATCGATTAATAATGAAAAAATGCAAAAAAAAAAAAAAAATTGGTTTTTGGGGTGGTCAACCGCTGCGGTTTTGGGTCAAAACCGCAGCAGTTAACTTGCTTAACTGCAAGTTAACTGCTGCGGTTTTCACACAAAACCGTTGCGGTAAATGATTAACTGGTCCGGTTTAGGACCGGATCAGTTAATATTTGGGGACTGTTGCGTGTCCAACCGTTGCGGCCCAAAACCGCAGCGGTAAGCTCGGTTTTGACCGCAGCGGTTGGACTTTTTTCCACTAGTGAATATACAGTAGAACGATTATTACTTAAAGATCTACATCATGAAATAAATTGTTAGTAACTTCAAGGCAATAAATATAATTGATTATTTAAGGATCCTCAGGAATTATACCTATGCGGCTTATATTGAAGAGTGCAACGATCTTTAGGCGGAGCAATCGTGGAACCAGGAACGTAGTATGATTAGGAATTGAAATTGACTTTAAAGGATTGAAGTATTGTGAGATTCGTAATAGTATTCGTAAGTGTTGGTGAGGATTTTGTGTTCGTAATATATTAATGAAAAGCCGTGTTTGATTCGGGAAATCAACCTGTATTTATAGACAAAAAGAACCGTGCGCTGCACGAGCGCAGTCCTATGTGGCAGGCGCAAGGACACGTGTCAGGCGCAGATTGGCGCACCTGATGTAGTCTACCCAATCAGGTTTGAACATGTGTAAACGCGTTTTTTGAAAAGATAGAAAAATAGATTGCATCTCACACAGGATTTGCGTCAGACGCAGGACTCTGTGTGAGTCACAAGTCCACGTGTTAGGCGCTCATTGGCTCGCCTGACGCGTTCTGGCCAATGCGCTGGACGCATGTGGCGCGCTGAGCGCAGCCGCCGCGTCCGGCGCATATTCCTGCATATTCGGTTTTTGATTCTACGCGTGCTTTGAAGATGCTATTTTTATCCCTAAAAATCCGAAGATTGAATTTTACGGGATGAAAATCTTATTTATGCTCAAAAAGTTTATTAAAGATAATAAAAGCATTTATAAAATAATTATTAAAATAATAAATATTTAATTGGGCTCTTAAATGGACTTAAACCATTTCATGGGCTTAAAATACAATTAATCATCATAAACAATTAATTGGGCTTTAGAATATCATTTCAAAACACAATTTTGGATTGATTCTTTAGATTGCTCTTCCGTTGGGTCGCGCCAACTAATACCGCAGTATGTTTCATCATTGGATCCTTAAATGGGGAGACACGATTATGTGTCTACTGAAGCCCCCACTTTGACTGAGGTTCAGATAGTCAAAATATACGGTGTCGGGACGGAGAACAATTCTAAACACTCTGCAGTTTAGAACAGATCTATATACGTCGATCTCTGAAAAACAAAGTTAGTACGTAGGACAATAACTACAAGCAACCTGATTACCTGCAGAAGAAGATGTTAGCAGATAGGTGCAAACGACTCAGATAAAGCACATAATGATGCAATAATGCAAACTTAGACTCTCTAAGGATGCATGAGACGCTATGCAAGGATTAAGGTTATGCAAAGCTAAGGGATGACACGTCATGCAAGGTCAGGGTCATGCAAGACTAGAATGTATGAAATGCAAGGTCAGGGTTTTGCAAGGCTGCAATGCAAGGTCAGGATTTTGCAAGGCTAGAAGATGTATAGAATGATAGAATGATTAGAAATAGATAGAATGATTTTCGAAAATCGTTTTAAATAACCGGGGTCCGTAAACGAGGTCCGTGGATTACAACTCTTCGGGAGTTTGATTTGGAGGAACCACCACACATATAGGAAGCCTCCACTTAGGGTGAGCTTGCCTTGAATTAGGCATTATGAGCCTTGATTGAAATGTAGTTAACATGTCTTGAACGTTGAACGTTGTCGCTGGGGATTCTTCTTTGGGAAGTTGATGTAGGCAAGGTCAAATATCGCCAGAAACCATGGAATTGTCAGAGAGTCCTTCACGGAAAAGGACAGCTTGGATTGAAAAATAAAAAGGTTTAATTTATGACTCAAACAAATATAGGTGGGAACAGGCTTTAACGAGGCTAGGTTCAGACTTGAGTCTACGTCGGGATCTAGAAAGAGTATGCTCCTGAATTCTAGAAAGTCAAATCATTAGACCATGACTACTTTATTTTATTGAAGCAGTCGGACCTCGAGATGTGGATTCCTACGTATCCTTGCGGAATCAGACCATTCGTAGTTCCGGATCTGATTTTATTATTATTATTATTATTATTATTATTATTATTATTATTTATGTGCCCTAACTTTTACCTAGGCCGCCCTTTCGGGTTTTCAACCTAGCGGGCTTGGACATACCTTGAATAAGGAGTTAAGGTTGATGAAAGGTTGAAAGGTTTAAAGCTTAAGGCTTTGATGAAGGTTTAATTGGTTGAAATAAGGTAAGGATCATGGATTTGGGTTATATGGGTTAAGGTTTACTGGATTGAAGGATTTGAATGAGGGGTAGAACTTGTGTGCAAGCCCCCTAGCTTGACTTTTTATTTCTTTGCCTTTGGCTTTTTCTTTTTGAATCTTTTCTTTTTGTCCTGTACGTTTTCTTTTGCTTTTTTCATTTTTTTCGCACTTTGAGTTTTTTCACTATTTTATTTTTGCTTGGCATTGATAATTTTTATGTAGTAAGGCTTGCACACAAGTTTGGTATTGGAAGGTTTGTAGGATAATTGTGGAGCTTTGAGTAATGGAGGGATTATTTGGCTAATGGAGATGACGGCTTAAGGGAATTTATTTTGGCTAGCATGGGATGGTTTATGGGTGATGGTTTATTGGAATGATGGAGGGAAGAGGGATATAAGTCTTAATTCAAAGTATGTCCTTTTTTTCATTTTTCTCTTTTTTATTTCAGATCTTTTTTTTTATTATTTTTAGTCAAGTTTGTTAGGTGATTTAAGTTTCATCATCAAATTAGAAGCATAAATAAAATGGTGGAAGGCCGATGAAAATGAAAATGAGAATGAAAATGAAAATGCAATTATTTTATTAATTAGAAATAAATAGAACAAGGCTTATTAGAAATAAAAACCTAAATGACATTGACTTAACTGGAAAGGAAATGAAGGAGCTAGGGGAGGGACTCTCCGACTCAACCTAGAAAACTAGCGTTAAATGACCATGCCCCCAGCGTTATTTAGGCACTGCCCAAGGGGTTGCCGCTATTGCTGACTTTTATTGCATGCGGAATTGGTAATCTACCGTCTTCAACCATATCCTGCAGATGATGCTTCAAAGTCCAGCAGTGTGATGTCATATGCCCATTTCCTTGATGGTACTTGCAGTAGGCATTAGGATTCCATCTACTGGATCTCTTCTCAGGAGCAGGGTCCGGAGTAGGGCCAGAGGCTGAAGCGCTCCTTTTGCATGAAGCCTAGTGAAGGCTTCTTCTAGAGACATGTCTAAAGGAGTGAATGTCCTTTGAGGGTCTTGATAACCCCTCTTTTCAGTAGTTAGGGCATTGACGTTAGAGCTAGAAGGGTTATTATTACTCTTCTTGAAAGAGTTGTTGTTGTTGGAACCCTTGTTCTTGCTGGCTTGTACCTTTCCTCAATCAACAAGCCTACCTTATAGAGCTTCGTGAAAGACTCTATAGGTTGGAATTTAATATGATCCCCATACTTGGGCTGCAAGTTACGGATCATCGGTCGGATCTGATCCTCTTGAGATGGCCTGTTAGTCATTTGTGCAGCTTTTTCCCTCCATCTGTTAAGGAAGGTGACAAAATCTTCGTTGGAGTTTTGTTTAGTTAACTCCAACTCACGCAGACTAATATGAAGCTGAGTATTATATATATATTATTTGTGGAACTCTTCTCTGATGTAGTCCCAGTCATTCAGCTTGGTTTTGTTCAGCGATCTGAACCACTTGGATGGATGTGCATCCAAGGTCAAGGGAAAAAATATAAGCAAACAGGTCCTTGCTCATGCCCTTGAGAGCCATAGAAATGGAAAAAGCTCTCAGATGATCATTTGGGTCTTCAACCCCCTTGAATTTTGGGAGGTCACCCAATGTTACCTTTTTAGGGAGCTTGTCCCTCTGTTTAGGATCAATGATGTCATGGCCATGAGCCTGACTCTCGAGTGCAGGAATTGACTAGATCAATTGCTCGAGTTTTTCAAACCTCAAATCCGTGTTGGTCATGATTTGTGGTGGAGTGTCGCCTTGTTCGTCTTCTTCAGTTAGCTTCTCCCTCAGTGCCTTAATCTCTTTGTCTTGTTCCTCAAGACGAGAGTTCATCAGTGTGAGTTGAGCCATAATGGCACTGAGCTGTTCATTAGTGTCCCCCATTTCAGATGACGATTCGGAAGAGTCGGAGGATTCGTCTGAAAAAGTGAGGATGCGCTTGACGAGTCTGGGAGTAGGTTGACCTTGTTGCCTCTCTGTTGGGCGTTCTCGAGTTATAGTCTCACGACCTGTCCTAAACAGAAATCGAATGGACCTCGTAAATTTTTAGAAATGATGCTTTTGAAATGAGAAATGGAAATGAGGGATAGAGAAATGGAAACGAGAGATGACGATGAAAGTGGAAGTGGGAATGGAAAGTGATTAGAAATGGGTATGATTATGGTTATGATGGCGACATGGGCCTAAATATATGCATATGCAGACATGGACTGGACTGGACTGGACTATGCAGGCAGACTGGACTGGATGATTGGGGTTTTATGCTAGTTTCACTAGCCTTAATGGACTGCCTTTATGAACTTATGTGTGATTAGCTTCGCTAGGTCAAAGGGTGCCGTTATGGTCTGAAGGGTGACTAGCTTAGCTAAGTCGAAGGGTGTCGTTATGGTCTTAAGGGTGACTAGCTTAGCTAAGTCAAAGGGTGCCGTTATGGTCTTAAGGATGACTAACTTCGCTAGGTCAAAGGGTGCTGTTATGGTCTTAAGGATGACTAGCTTCGCTAGGTCAAAGGGTGTCGTTATGGTCTTAAGGATGACTAGCTTCGCTAGGTCAAAGGGTGTCGTTATGGTCTTAAGGATGACTAGCTTCGCTAGGTCAATGGGTGCCGTTATGGTCTTAAGGATGACTAGCTTCACTAGGTCAAAGGGTGCCGTTATGGTCTTAAGGTATGACTAGCTTCACTGGGTCAAAGGGTGCCGTTATGGTCTTAAGGTATGACTAGCTTAGCTAAGTCAAAGGGTGTCGTTATGGTCTTAAGGGAATGCTAGCTTCTCTAGACTTAATGGTTTGAACTTCGTCCTATACGGGCTTGGAAATAAACTGCATTAGACTTAGGAAATGAGTTGGGCCTTATATGGACCTGATTTTGGACTTAGTCCTATAGTGGTTCGAAATTAGGCTCGAAAATGCACATGGGCTTGACATTGGAAATGGATTGGAATAGACTTGGATTTAGAATGGAATAGACTGGGATTAGACTTAGACTGGGCTTAACATAGACTATGGTTCAATGGGCCTAGATTTGACTTGAACTAGACTTATATGGGCCTAAGATGGACTCTAATGCTAACGTGCCTAATATGAATGCATGGACTTAAATTTTGATGGACCTAATATGAATGCAAAATGAACTCTAATGCATATGGACCTAAAATGAATGCAAGTGACCTGGATCGATTGGATTGGATTGTATTGAATGAAGGTGGAATGTGCCTAGAATTTTTGAAATTCATTTTTGAAAGGAACCCCTTGTTTTTATCTTTTATTAGGAAAAGATGATGGATTAATTTTGAAATTTTTTTTTTGTTGAATGTTATGTATGATGGTGTTTAATAAATGCTTTTCGAAAAAGAGTTGAATAAAATATGGTGTAAGATTGATAGGGAAGATTAGTTGAAAAGGAGGGAGAAAGTAAGAGGAGGTAGACATGCATGATAACTCTAACTCTACAATGACCACTTTAGATGCACTTTTTAGGACAGACTCGATCTTGCATGAAAAGACTGATTTTTTTTTTAATTAGGTTGAGACCTTTGGTTAGACCATGTACTGCGCGAATGGAGACAGACAAACATAAGACCGAACATAGGATCGACCACCACGATGAATAAATCAAAGAAAAGCATGCGATGCACAGACTGCGTGCCGCGCAGCATTGCTGCGCTCGGCGCACAGTCGTGCGTCTGGCGCGGGAGTGGTGCGCCAGGCGCAACTTAACACGCTTGGCGCACTACTCCCCCGACATGTTTTTCGGGGATTTAAGCGAAGTTTTGGTCGATTTGACGATTTTATTTAGACGCGACTTTTAGGAACGACGCATAATAATGACGATTTGACAGGACAATAACAGGCAAAAATTGCAATCACTGGAAAATGTCATATAACATGGATGTAAAAGTTCCAACCTAAAGTCCAATTCTATGTTTGAAACTATTGGTCAGGTTTAGGTTCAGTCTGAAAAGGGCCCATGACTAAGAGATTGATCCCACGCTTCGTACCCCTGCTTAAAGAGGTGGCCACGTGTAAGACGCACTCCAGTTCTCAAGTCAGGAACAAGATAACAATGCCATGGTTGGGTAGGTTTGCTTATGACTAAGATCCAACACTATCGCTCAGGAAGCTTTTTGGAAGGACAAAGCGCAAACCCTCCGGGGGGTGACCTCACACATAGAACATGTGCTAATGAGGCAAGGTAGATTGTCCTTATGGTGGCTGAACAAAAGCCATGCATATGCAAAACTGTATATTATTCTATGGCATAAAATAAGAATGAATCGTATTTTTCAAGTTTCACCCACTCTTTTAAAAAAAATTAATTTTTTAAAATCCTCCCAAGTGAAGGCGCCAAATTGTAGGCGTGTTTTTATTTTGCCTACGCGGGATGAGTGCGTATTAGATTTAACTACCCCATTGTAAAGATTTTATTGAAAATTGTTTTGAAAGAAGTCGCCAACAATTCTTTTTAGGAAGAATCATAAACCTAATTGGGTATGAGAAACCGTAGGGACAAATTTAGGGACTTTATTCAATGTAGATTTCCCCGTCTTGACTCCATAGATGGTCGAAATGAACCAAAGATTGAGTTCGGGGGTGAGAGTACGAATATGGTCATAATGAACCACATTCGCCCAAAGTTGGCCTCTACTAAATATCGATGCATTACAAATTTTATGCAATAGAATAATCAAATAATATTTTTCTACACCCTAAAAAACATTAGTCTAGGTTGGTTCAGGAAACACATAAAAAGATTATTTTTTAGTGACATGTTATTAGGCAATCAATTTACAGGGAACCTAGCAGGTTGTCCAAATTAATCTGATTAATATTAGAACAGTTCTTTAGGTCTTTGATTAGCAGGAATAACATGAGGATGATAAAAGCAGTAAAGCAGGACAATCATATAATAATGAGGCAAGCATATAATATACAAAGGCATGAATAATAATAATATGAATATAAAATAAAGTATAGAAAAGGGGTTAGAATATACAGTAGAACGATTATTACTTAAAGATATACATCATGAAATAAATTGTTAGTAACATCAAAGCAATAAATATAATTGATTATTCAAGGATCCTCAAGAATTATACCTATGCGGCTTAGATTGAAGAGCGCAACGATCTTTAGGTGGAGCAATCGTGGAACCAGGAACGTAGTATGATTAGAAATTGAAATTGACTTTAAAGGATTGAAGTATTGTGAGATTCGTAATAGTATTCGTAAGTGTTGGTGAGGATTTTGTGTTCGTAATATATTAATGAAAAGTCGTGTTTGATTCGGGAAATCAACCCGTATTTATAGATAAAAAGAACCGTGCGCTGCACGCAAGCCCTGCACTAGGCGCAGGCCTACGTGGCAGGCGCAAGGACACGTGTCAGGCGCAGATTGGCGCGCCTGACGTGGTCTGCCCAATCAGGTTTGAACATGTGTAAACGCGTTTTTTGAAAAGATAGAAAAATAGATTGCGTCTCACACAGGACTCATGTTAGGCGCTCATTGGCTCGCCTGACGCGTTCTGGCCAATGCGCTGGACGCACGTGGTGCGCTGAGCGTAGCCGCCCCGTCCGGCGCATATTCCGGCATATTCGGTTTTTGATTCTACGCGTGCTTTGAAGATGCTATTTTTATCCCTAAAAATCCGGAGATTGAATTTTACGGGATGAAAATCTGATTTATGCTCAAAAAGTTTATTAAAGATAATAAAAGCATTTATAAAATAATTATTAAAATAATAAATATTCAATTGGGCTCTTAAATGGACTTAAAACATTTCATGGGCTTAAAATACAATTAATCATCATGAACAATTAATTGGGCTTTAGAATATCATTTCAAAACACAATTTTGGATTGATTCTTTAAATTGCTCTTCCGTTTGGTCGCGCCAACTAATACCGCGATATGTTTCATCATTGGATCCTTAAATGGGGAGACACGATTATGTGTCTACAATAACCTTATAATATTATATGAGTAACCCCATTTATCTTTTACAGTTATCTCGTTTAGTTTTTCGAGTAACCTTCTTTAGTTTTATGAGTAACCTAATTTAATCCTATCAGTAATATATATTAAGCATATGAGTAACCTAGTTTAACCTTATGAGTAACCTCATTTATACAAACCAGTAACCTCATTTAATCATATGAGTAACCCTATTTTGTTCACATAAGTAACACCATTTTATTTATAAAAGTAATCATTTCTATTGTTACGTGTAACCTTAAAATATTATAAGTAACCCTATTTATTTTTTGCAGTTACTTCATTTAGTTTTTGGAGTAACCTTGTTTAATCCTATGAGTAACTTATTTTAATCATAGAATAATCTAGTTTAATCTTATGAGTAACCTCATTTATTCATACTAGTAACCTCATTTATTCATATCAGTATCCCTAATTTTTTACAAAGTAACCCCCATTTATCAATACGAGTAACATTATCTATTCATACGAGTAACTCAAAATGTTCACAAAAACAACCATCATTTATCAATACGAGTAACCTTATTTATTCATACTAGTAATCCCATTTCTTCTTACGAGTAACCTCATTTAATCATACGATGATGCTATTTAATCATACAAGTAACCCCATTTTTTCATATAAGTAACCTCACTAAATAAATAATAAGACGACCCTATTTAATCATACTAGTAACCTCAATTGTTCACAAAAGTAACCTCATTTTTTCATACGAGTTACCTCATTAGTTTAAAATATTAACCTTATTTAATCATACGATGACCCTATTTAATCAAGTAACCTCAATTGTTCACAAAAGTAGCCTATTTTCTTCATACGAGTAACCTCATTCGTTCATAATAGTAAACTGATTAGTATTCCCTTTTGTAATAAAAGTAACCACATTTCTTTATATGAGTAACACCCGTTTATTGCTAAGAGTAACCATATATTCATACAAGTAACTCCATTTGTTCATAAGAGTAACTCTATTTGGTCATAAGGGTTTGTGCACAAGGGTCGACTTCAAAAGGTCATATCTCACAGCACACTTAATATTTTGGAAAGATTCAACTTGGAGATGAAAATTTGGCTCGATAGCTTTCCAACGCTGGTCAAAAGCTCGATTTCGATGAGAAACGAGTGAGATATGACCAGTTGCTAACGGGCTGACAGGGTGTCGCGCGCGCGGCCACACCTATAATTTCGCGTGTGGTCGATTGTATGCAAGACGCGCTGATTTAACTTAGCTTTGGTATCAAAAGTTTTGTGAGATGCCATTTTGACATCTCACTATGAGATGCCAATCCAAGCTCAGGGTTGTCGCCTCAACAAGTAGTAAACAACTATTGGATGGGGATTAGGTGTTAGCCACAATATATACTCCCTCTCTTTCTCAATATATATATATATATATCATATCAACTAGGTACACTTGTCAATGCACAACCTTTTTTTTTATTAAGAAAAGAAAACTAGGAGGTGTCTACACAAGAGACACCATCTAAAGCACCCATAAGGATGGTTACAACAAGCTTCAAGTACAAAAATATAGAAGAAATTAGAGCACAAAGAAACAGGAGTAGATGCTCCGCTGTGGCAACACACCATCTCTTCAAGCCCAACTAAAGACAACTTCTTGAAACCCTTTACTGGGGGATAAGAAAAACACCACTGAAAATGAATAAGCTCCCAAATCTTCTCAAGAGAACCGCAATTACTTGAGGCCACAACAATCTAACCACTAATCTAACAAACTATTAAACAAGAACTAACTAAAAATAGAAAATAGAAACAGGAAAAGAAAAATAAACCCAAAAAATATGGACTACCAAAAAGCTACCATTCGGTGGAGCCGTCGCAAACACCACCAACCACCGCGAACACGACCCACCGCGAACGACAACCAGCGATGTGAACATGACCCACTGCGAACACGAAAACCAGCGAAGCGAACACCCTCGACCCACCGCGACGCGCCAAGAAGGGGAACACCCGAAAACTTTACCTACCATAAAGGATAGGCTAGAGGACTAGAAGACAAGCTAAGTTATGGAAGTGGCTAGAACAAGAAGGATGAGAAGAAGGAGGAGGGCAGGGATTCAATTTCAGAATAAATTAAATTATTGGGGCTAGGGTTTCAATTTCAGAAGAAATTGAATTGGGGCTAGAGTTTCTAGAGAGAAGGGGGATCCCCTCTCTCTAGAAAACGTTTTCCAAAAAATGTTGTCATCTTATTGTTAATGCACAACTTTGAAACACACAATCTTCAATTATATATTTTTAAAACAACCAAATACTAATTGATTTAAGAAAGTACCAGTTTTTCTTATAATACATAAGAAAAAGACTACAACTAGGAGGAGACCCTCCTTTCGAAGGGAACACCTAATTTATCAATTTGAATAATCTGGAAGAGTTGTGGGCAATTACAAGTATTAATATACACATAGAAGAATTTACAAGATGTCTTACATTTGCTATCTTAGTTATCATGCATAACCCATATATATTATAGATAGATGGATAGAAAGTTTATAAAATCAAAATAACGGAAAAAGAAATTGAATTTATTTTCTATGTTTTTGATTTGTTCCATATTGTAGCTACTCTCAGGCAAAATGCACATTAATACTTTGTACATATTACAAATATTCCTAAAGTTTGAATTAGTTAGTTGAAATACTCAAATATAATAGACTCTCAAAGAGTTAAAGGATGAAAATAGAGAAGATTTTTCTAAGATATAGTGAAAATGTCAGATTCCTTTATGTTGCTCTATTTCCTTCGCGGTAGACGTGATTAATTTCCCAATACTCGAATTGAAATGATGGAGAAGTAGTTTGATGTTAGTGAACATGTTTTGGATTTTTCATGGAGCGTTCCAATAGCCTTTAACAGAGTTCACCACTTGTAACTTGTCACCTTCGATTATAATTCTTGAGATGTTTTAACTGATTGCAACTTAGAGACCTTTGTGGAGTGTTAGTGCTTCTGCTAGATATGTTGGGGTCGTCTTCCTAAGATTGAAAGCATACGCCGTATTAGTTTTGCCTTCGGAGTCACGTATGATGAAACTTGTAGTCGATGAACTATTTCTACACAAGCCGTCAAAGTTGAGTTTGTGGATACCAGATAGGAGGGCATCCATTATACCATGATGGGAGGATTGTTGACAGTTGTTGATGAAGAAATTGATGTGGGTGATGAAGATCAAGAATGAAGAGAGTATCAAATGAAGACGTACTTTTTTTACTAACTTGATTTATATGTGAGCATATATATGAATTTCGTAAAAAAAGGGATTTGATAAGAAAGCAAAAAGAAGTTTATCTCTATTGTACTTCATAAGGGAAAAGGGGAGAACTTGGTGTCCACCCTAATTTACAAATATACCCTCCAAAAAAAATCTATCCAACTCAACTTTACCAATTTTAAAAAAACAAAGTCAAACTTCACTACGCATCTATCGAATTTCGAGGTCGATTCTCAACTTCATTAAGTTCCTATTTTAATTAAAAACAAGGATTTAAATAGACGTGATTACGCAATTTCACATTTTATTAGGTTTCGCATGCACCGCGTGCATGTAAGACTAGTATATTATAATTTAGTGGAAATTTTGTGAAAAAATTACCTTATATGTTAAGAATTTGTGAAAAAGCACCTTATAATTTTTTTTGCCAGAATATGCCTTATATGACTAAATTTATAAAATTACACACACCTCATAACTGGATTTCAGCCAAAAAGGCAATTTTTTGGCGTTTGACCTTCCCTTTGACATGTGAGCATCGCGTAAATTACAATTTTAGATGAAATGACGATACAATAGCCAAGCGTCACTTGTTATGTTTTTTTTTTTACAACGGAATACCAAAGAACAAAGAAAACCAACTAGGCCTTGGTTTGTAGTTGTACTCAAGATGATGAGCACCTTGAACCAGGGACCTATTAACCTTTACAACCCTACATAATCCATCGTGAAGGATTTATTAATAATATTTACGACTAAGTGCTGGTGGTGGACGTTCGCCTGTGACGGCTGTTGGAGTTCTTCAACTGCCTGCATTGAATCCGTCCAAATGATCACACTCCTTGATCTCTCCGCTGCGATTTCCAAACCCATTCTAATAGCTTGTAGTTTCGCTTGTGTGGCGTCAGTAGCAGACACCTTAGAAGCACTCCTCGTGAGTTCATGATTCCACCATAACTCCCCCGCAATTGATGCTCGCCATGTCTCCTGCCGCACAGATTGCTTGAACGCCGCATCCACTGACACGAGCGCTACAGAAGAAGATAGTCTTCCAGCACGCCAACTACAACCTTGACGTTTGGTCACCGGTACTTCAGAGTTCAGGGCTTGAGAACCTTGATGATTCGATTCCTGAACCCCTTTTGTGCAGTTTTCCTGAATTAGTTTCATTGTTGAGATCGGATTAACATGTTCCTGCCTAAACACAATTGCGTTCCGTGAACACCAAATGCTCCACATTGTTGCAATGAACATTCTCACTTGGTTGTTATGTCGTCGCTCTGATTTGCCTGCATTAGACCAAAAATAAAACAACTAATTAGTTACCCATTGAGAAAGTGGAATATGAGTGTGAGTCTGAATACGCATTCCCAGTGGTGATGCAAGCCAAACGTGTTTCACATAATCACAATCCCGAAATAGATGTTCCATTGATTCCTCTTGGACCCAACAAAACACACATTCTCTACTGACATCCAATTTCCTTCGCACTAATGCCTGACAAGTGGGAAGAGCTTTATGAATGAGTTTCCAAACAAACACTTTCCATTTGGGAAGAAGATTCGACTGCCATAACCAAGTCCAAACTCAAGACGTGGCTTGAGCCGAATGATTGACTAACCACCAATACCCAGATTTGATAGAGTATTTGCCATTATTCGAGGCATGCCAGACATCCTGATCCAGGGTATCTGCTTCCGGGAGAGTTATGGCCAGTATATCATGCGCAGCTTGTTGAGGAGACCACTTCCAAACCAAGCAAGGACACCAACCCTGATTCGTTATTAGTTGGGAGACATGAACTGGAGGAACATCTGCGCCAGGAGTAGAGGGATTCGGTTTGAAAGCCACTCTACCCCTTGGCAGCCACCAGTCATCTATAATATGAGTAGCACGATCATTCCCAATCTGTCGACGAAGCCCGTCTTGCATACGAATCGCAACACGCACGAGGCTACGCATACCCCCACGAGGGTGAAGATAACTTCTTCCCCATTCTAACCACATCAATTTGGGAGCCTCCATACTTACCACAAATAACCTTACTGTTTCTGTCAAGAAATTGAGGGTTGTAATGTGTTGTGAGGTGTGATGTGGGCCCTAAGAAGGTACACCTGAGCTCCGTTGTCCGTACGCCGGAAACCTGCAAAACAAGGTTAGCCTACCCCCGGGGGTGGTCCCGGGATCGCCCCTCCGACGCTCAAGTCAGTAGGTGATTGAGGTAGAGAGAGAAAGTGATAAATGTAGAGAGAGTTGCTCTGGGTTTTGTAGCTTAGAATTGCTTACCTTTTGATTGGTGAGACAACCGCTATTTATAGAGGATGGGACCTCCAATAAATGAGGGTATTTTAGTCAGCTCCAGCTGGTGGAGGATTGCCTTCCCTAGAGGTAGGGGTATTTTAGTAACTTCGCCATAGGTGGGCTGGTCCAAGAAATGGGCCCAAACAATTAGCCCCACGCCAATTAATCGGAGTGAAAATCGCCACTTTTAGTGCGGTTGATTGGCGGAATGAAGTGTTTGCATTTTTGCCGATGTTGAGTGTGACCCACGAATTTTCATGTCGGATCGTGGTGGAGAAAATATTCTGTCGCTAGGATTAACCCAGCACGCCAAGTAATAGGATTAACTTTTTCAAGGTATGCGGAGCCCGAGGAGGGAGATCTCGTGAACTGCCGAGGGGATGCTTGTGAATTCTCGAGTGGGTAGTGCGGTACTGTCCTTGTAGGTTGTCCGAGTGGCACACGCGAGCTGAGGGCATAGTGCTCGCGCCGAGTGACTTACCAGGCCGAGTGACTTGCGCCAAGCGTGATCAAATGCGTCGAGTGCAGTTCTGCGAGCCGAGCGCGGCTCTGAGCGCCGAGCGCGGCTAAAGTCATGCACTAAGGCCTCCAGGCCGAGGGGCTCATTGGCAAGTCAAGCGATTTCCCTGGCCGAGTGACTCCCCTGGCCGAGCGGGTGCCTTGGCCGAGTAGCCGACCGAGTGACTCCCCTGGCCGACCGGGTGCCCCCGGTCGACCGGTACCCCGGCCGAGCGACTTCCCCGATCAAGCGACTCCCCTGCCGACCGAGTGCCCTGGCCGAGCGACTCCCCTGGCCGACCGGTGCCCCGGCCGAGCGATTCCCCCGGCCGACGGGTGCCCCGGCGAGCGACTCCCGGGTCGACCGGGTTCCTGTGTCGAGCGACTCCCCTGGCCGACCGGTGCCCCGAACGAGCGACTTCCCTGGCCGACCGGGTGCCGTGGCCGAGCGACTCTCCTGGCCGAGTGACTCCCCTGGCCGACCGAGTGCCCTGGCCAAGCGACTCCCCTGGCCGACCGGGTGCCTTGGCCGAGTAAGTATCGATGAAGTACTTAGCCTAAATTTGGCTAAGTATAAGAGCGGCTCGACAAAGAAGATAGGGTCTCCTATTGGCCGAGTGGATCGGACCCCACTCGGATGAGGGCTAATGAGCCCCATGATGTCCAAGTGGGTGCTAATGAATTACTTAGCTTGAATTTGGCTAAGTATGAGAGCGACTCGTCAAAAGAGAGGGAGTCTCCTAGTGGCCGAGTGAGTCGAACACCACTCGGATGAGGGGCTAATGATCCTCATGCTGTCCGAGTGGGTGCCAATGAAGTACTTAGCTTGAATTTGGCTAAGTATGATATCGAGTCGTCAAAGGAGAGGGGGTCTTCTAGTGCCCGAGTGGGTCGGACGCCACTCGGATGAGGGGCTAATGAGCTCCATGCTGTCTGAACGGGTGCCAATGAAGTACTTAGCTTGAATTTTGCTAAGTATGAGAGCAACTCGTCCAGGAGAGGGAGTCTCCTAGTGGTCGAGTGGGTCGGACGCCACTCGGATGAGAGGCTAATGAGCCCCATGTTGTCCGAGCGGGTGCCAATGAAGTACTTAGCTTGAATTTAGCAAAGTATGAGAGCGACTCGTCAAAGGAGAGGGGGTCTCCTAGTGGTCGAGTGAGTCGGACGCCACTCGGATGAGGGGCTAATGATTCCCATGTTGTGCGAGCGGGTGCCAATGAAGCACTTAGCTTGAATTTGGCTAAGTAAGAGAGCGACTCGTCAATGGAGAGGGGGTCTCCTAGTGGCCGAGTGGGTCGGACGCCACTCAGATAAGGGGCTAATGAGCCCCATGTTGTCCGAACGGGTGCCAATTAATTACTTAGCTTGAATTTGGCTAAGTATTGATATGACTCGGTAAAGGAGAGGGGGTCTCCTACTGGCCGAGTGAGTCGGACGCCACACGGATGAGGGGCTAATGAGCCCCATGCTGTCCGAGTGGGTGCCATGAGTACTTAGCTTGAGGAGCTGCTATTGGCCGAGTGAGTAGGACGCCGCTCGGATGAGGACTGATGAGCCCCATGCTGTCCGAGTGGGTGCCGTGAGCACTTAGTCATACTTGACTAAGTGTAAAGTAGCTCGGTAGAGGAGTATGTGGACTCCATGCTGACCGAGGGAGTAGGACGCCGCTCGGATGAGGACTGATGAGCCCCATGCTATCCGAGTGGGTGCCATAAGTACTTAGCCATACTTGACTAAGTATAAAGTGGCTCGGTAGAGGAGTACGTGGACTCCATGCTGACCGAGGGGTGCTAGTTGATACTTAGTCATACTTGACTAAGTATAAAAGCGACTCGGCAACGGAGAGGAGCTCATGTTGGCCGAGTGAGTAGGAAGCCACTCGGATGAGGGGCTAATGAGCCCCAAGCTGTCCGAATGGGTGCTAGTTGATACTTAGCCATATTTGACTAGGTATAAAAGCGACTCGACAACAGAGAGGAGCTCCTGTTGGCCGAGTGAGTAGCACGCCGCTCGGATGAAGAATGATGAGCCCCATGCTGTCCGAGTGGGTGCCGTGAGCACTTAGTCATACTTGAGTAAGTGTAAAGTAGCTTGGTAGAGGAGTATGTGGACTCCATGCTAACCGAGGGAGTAGGACGCCGCTCGGATGAGGACTGATGAGCCCCATGCTATCCGAGTGGGTGCCATAAGTACTTAGCCATACTTGACTAAGTATAAAGTGGCTCGGTAGAGGAATACGTGGACTCCATGCTGACCGAGGGGTGCTAGTTGATACTTAGTCATACTTGACTAAGTATAAAAGCGACTCGGCAACGGAGAGGAGCTCATGCTGGCCGAGTGAGTAGGAAGCCACTCGGATGAGGGGCTAATGAGCCCCAAGATGTCCGAATGGGTGCTAGTTGATACTTAGCCATATTTGACTAGGTATAAAAGCGACTCGACAACGGAGAGGAGCTCCTGTTGACCGAGTGAGTTGGACGCCGCTCGGATGAGGACTGATGAGCCCCATGCTGTCCGAGTGGGTGCCGTGAGCACTTAGTCATACTTGACTAAGTGTAAAGTAGCTCGGTAGAGGAGTATGTGGACTCCATGCTGACCGAGGGAGTAGGACGCCGCTCGGATGAGGACTGATGAGCCCCATGCTATCCGAGTGGGTGCCATAAGTACTTAGCCATACTTGACTAAGTATAAAGTGGCTCGGTAGAGGAATATGTGGACTCCATGCTGACCGAGGGGTGCTAGTTGATACTTAGTCATACTTGACTAAGTATAAAAGCGACTCGGCAACGGAGAGGAGCTCATGTTGGCCGAGTGAGTAGGAAGCCACTCGGATGAGGGGCTAATGAGCCCCAAGATGTCCGAATGGGTGCTAGTTGATACTTAGCCATATTTGACTAGGTATAAAAGCGACTCGACAACGGAGAGGAGCTCCTGTTGGCCGAGTGAGTTGGACGCCGCTCGGATGAGGACTGATGAGCCCCATGCTGTCCGAGTGGGTGCCGTGAGCACTTAGTCATACTTGACTAAGTGTAAAGTAGCTCGGCAGAGGAGTATGTGGACTCCATGCTGACCGAGGGAGTAGGACGCCGCTCGGATGAGGACTGATGAGCCCCATGCTATCCGAGTGGGTGCCATAAGTACTTAGCCATACTCGACTAAGTATAAAGTGGCTCAGTAGAGGAATATGTGGACTCCATGTCGACCGAGGGGTGCTAGTTGATACTTAGTCATACTTGACTAAGTGTAAAAGCGACTCGGCAACGGAGAGGAGCTCATGTTGGCCGAGTGAGTAGGAAGCCACTCGGATGAGGGGCTAATGAGCCCCAAGCTGTCCGAATGGGTGCTAGTTGATACATAGCCATATTTGACTAGGTATAAAAGCGACTCGACAACGGAGAGGAGCTCCTGTTGGCCGAGTGAGTTGGACGCCGCTCGGATGAGGACTGATGAGCCCCATGCTGTCCGAGTGGGTGCAGTGAGCACTTAGTCATACTTGACTAAGTGTAAAGTAGCTCGGAAGAGGAGTATGTGGACTCCATGCTGACCGAGGGAGTAGGACGTCGCTCGGATGAGGACTGATGAGCCCCATACTATCAGAGTGGGTGCCATAAGTACTTAGCCATACTTGACTAAGTATAAAGTGGCTCGGTAGAGGAGTACGTGGACTCCATGCTGACCGAGGGGTGCTAGTTGATACTTAGTCATACTTGACTAAGTATAAAAGCGACTCGGCAACGGAGAGGAGCTCATGTTGGCCGAGTGAGTAGGAAGCCACTCGGATGAGGGGCTAATAAGTCCCAAGCTGTCCGAATGGGTGCTAGTTGATACTTAGCCATATTTGACTAGGTATAAAAGCGACTCGACAACGGAGAGGAGCTCCTGTTGGCCGAGTGAGTAGGACGCCACTCGGATGAGGACTGATGAGCCCCATGCTGTCCGAGTGGGTGCCGTGAGCACTTAGTCATACTTGACTAAGTGTAAAGTAGCTCGGTAGAGGAGTATGTGGACTCCATGCTGACCGAGGGAGTAGGACGCCGCTCGGATGAGGACTGATGAGCCCATGCTATCCGAGTGGGTGCCATAAGTACTTAGCCATACTTGACTAAGTGTTTGAGTGACGCTCCTCAAAATGCTGAGGAGGTACCAATGAATATGTTTCTCGACTCGGGGGAGTTTAGGACCTCCATGTTTCCCGATGAGGTCTCATGACGCTACTCGGACGTCGAGTAGGTACCAGTTAACGATACTTAGCCGTTTTTGGCTCAGTTAGTAGGACGCTCCTCTTATGACTGAGGAGGTGCCAATGAATATGTTTCTCGACTTGGGGGAGTTTATGACCTCCATGTTTCCCGAGGAGGTCTCATGACGCTATTTGGATGTCGAGTAGGTACCAGTTAACGGTACTTAGCCGTTTCTGGCTAAGTTAGTAGGACGCTCCTCTTATGACTGAGGAGGTGCCAATGGAGAAATTCTCGACTTCTGAGGCTTATTAGCCCCATCCTTCCTCCTTTGAGCGTATTTATTTGTCCAGCTGAGGGGTGCCAAGTTATTAGCCCCACAGTGGATGAACGGATAGGGTAGCATCATTCCTTCCCATGGCGGTCGTTCAGCGGAAATCGAGAGAGACCCATGTTCTAGGGTTCCCTGCCAGTCCCGAAGGGGGGATCGGAATTATGTGTCGCATTAAATTAGGTGCCCTGATGTGCAGTTCATTTACTTTGTCCTAGTTCGCTCTTTAGACCAGAGAGGGTCGTGCTTGGATGGAGGTAGCTCGCACACGCCAAGTTGATGGATGTACCGTGGATGAGTAGGTGCCTCTGATGAGTAGGCACCTATGGTCGAGTACATTCCTTGGCCAACTGGGCATCCAAGGATGAGTGGGTACCTTGAATGAGTAGGTACCGTTGATGAGTAAGTGCCTTTAATAAGTAGGCACCTATGGCCGAGCACATTTCCTTGGCCGAGTGGGCGCCAAGGATGAGTGGGTACCTTGAATGAGTAGGTATCGTTGATGAGTAGGTGCCTTTAATGAGTAGGCACCTATGGCCGAGTACATTTCCTTGGCCAAGTGGGAATCCAAGGATGAGTGGGTACCTTGAATGAGTAGGTACCATTGATGAGTAGGTGCCTTTAATGAGTAGGCACCTATGGCCGAGTACATTTCCTTGGCCAAGTGGGCATCCAAGGATGAGTGGGCACCTTGAATGAGTAGGTACCGTTGATGAGTAGGTGCCTTTAATTAGTAGGCACCTTTGGCCGAGTACATTTCCTTGGCCACGTGGGCATCCAAGGATGAGTGGGTACCTTGAATGAGTAGGTACCGTTGATGAGTAGGTGCCTTTAATGAGTAGGCACCTATGGCCGAGTACATTTCCTTGGCCAAGTGGGCATCCAAGGATAAGTGGGTACCTTGAATGAGTAGGTACCGTTGATGAGTAGGTGCCTCTAATGAGTAGGCACCTATGGCCGAGTACATTTCCATGGCCAAGTGAGCATCCATGGATGAGTGGGTACCTTGAATGAGTAGGTACCATTGATGTGTAGGTGCCTTTAATGAGTAGGCACCTATGGCCGAGTACATTTCCTTGGCCAAATGGGCATCCAAGAATGAGTGGGTACCTTGAATGAGTAGGTACCTTTGATGAGTAGGTGCCTTTCATGAGTAGGCACCTATGGCTGAGTATATTTCCTTGGCCGAGTGGGCGCCAAGGATGAGTGGGTACCTTGAATAAGTAGGTACCGTTGATGAGTAGGTGCCTTTCATGAGTAGGCACCTATGGCTGAGTATATGCCTTGGCCAAGTGGGTAACTTGAATGAGTAGGTACCGTTGATGAGTAGGTGCCTTTAATAAGTAGGCACCTATGGCCGAGTACATTCCCTTGGCCAAGTGGGCATCTAAGGATGAGTGGGTACCTTGAATGAGCAAGTACCGTTTATAAGTGGATGCCTTTCATGAGTAGGCACCTCTGGCTGAGTATATGCCTTGGCCAAGTGGGTACCTTGAATGAGTAGGTACCGTTGATGAGTAGGTGCCTTCAATGAGTAGGCACCTGTGACCGAGTACATTTCCTTGGCCGAGTTGGCACCAAGGATGGGTGGGTGCCTTGAATGAGCAAGTACCGTTTATAAGTGGGTGCCTTTCATGAGTAGGCACCTCTGGCTGAGTATATGCCTTGGCCAAGTTGGTACCTTGAATGAGTAGGTATTGTTGATGAGTATGTGTGGCTAAGCCGGACCGTAAACTTGTGAGTGCCATTGTTTATTCTGGAGGGGTTTTGCAGTTCCGAGTCACCATACCCCTCTTCTCGGTTGGGTACTCATGAGTCGTGCTCTTCGAGAAAAATTCTTCCGATTGATGACATGTCTCTGAGGAGCCTTAAAAAGGCGTGAGTAGCTTGCTTCTCCCTGGCTGATTTTCCCCTTGAAAGCTGATGTGGTTCTTCCCTCTGTTTAGGTCCCAGCCGGTTAGGCTTAGCATCTAGGGAGGGACGAATGATCTCTTCGTGACGAGAGTGGTAACTATATCCATCCGACTTTGCTGAAGAGTTTGTTGAATTTGAGCTGGAATCAAGATGACGTCTCTTGCAGTTATGTGTGGAGGGTCAGCTGCTTATATCTGACCCGAGGCCGCGAGATGACCGACTTCGTGATGCCAATGGATTCCCCATTGGGGTTGAATCATCATCATTGGGATTGGGGGATAGCACCGTAGGTGCATGATGGGATGCCTGAGCTCTCCCGAAACGGTTGGCTTGGGAGCGTGTCTTCTTGGTTGGGGCCATTGCTGAGTGGCAATGAGGTGATTCTTACTGAGTGGTGGCGAAGCGACTTTGTTTGTGACTTCCCCACAGACGGCGCCAAACTTTTTCTGTCAAGAAATTTAGGGTTGTAATGTGTTGTGAGGTGTGATGTGGGCCCCAAGAAGGTACACCTGAGCTCCGTTGTCCATACGCCGGAAACCTGCAAAACAAGGTTAGCCTACCCCGGGGGTGGTCCCGGGATCGCCCCTCCGACGCTCAAGTCAGTAGGTGATTGAGGTAGAGAGAGAAAGTGATAAATGTAGAGAGAGATGCTCTGGGTTTTGTAGCTTAGAATTGCTTACCTTTTGATCGGTGAGACAACCGCTATTTATAGAGGATGGAACCTCCAATAAATGAGGGTATTTTAGTCAGCTCCAGCTGGTGGAGGATTGCCTTCCCTAGAGGTAGGGGTATTTTAGTAACTTCGCCATAGGTGGGCTGGTCCAAGAAATGGGCCCAAACACTTACTAACAAAAGACAATGGTTGACAGTGAATATGCCACACTTGTTTAAATAAAATGGCCACATTAAGATGATATAGATTCCGCATCCCCAACCCGCCCTTACTTCTGTGTTGGTGCAACACATCTGCTTTAGTCCAACAAATAGGCTTCCTGACCTTTACACCCCCACCAAAATCGCAAAATAGTGCTTGAGATGCGGCGCAAAATATGTTTTGGCACAAAGTAAACCGCCATTGAGTGTGTTATCATTGTTGAAAGAATTGAATTTATCAAAATAAGACGCCCAGCCTGCGACAACATCGAATACTGTCAGGAGTTAACTTTCCTTGAAACCCGTTCAACTTGCTCCTCAAACTTCTGCGTATTTCGTCCATTAATCTCCATAGGGCATCCAATTAAGGTACTCATCAACTGCGATTCTATTCTGAACCCCCAGCGGCTTGCGCATCAATCTGATGAAGGTGGAAGGAGTATTGCGACTAAATTTGACATAAGATTTACGAAAACTCACCATTTCTCCCGAAATTAAACAAAATTCATCAATTAGTTTTTGCACTTGTGCACACGAATCTGGCGTTGCTCGAAAAATAAAAGGGCATCGTCGGTAAAAAATAAATGCGTAATCTCGGGGGACTTGCGTGTTATCCGAATACCCCGAATTAACCTGGCTGCTGTGCACACTCAATGTTTCGTCCTAAGACCTCCATACAAAGAATGAACAAGTAAAGGGGGAAGGGGGTCTCCTTGCCGCAATCCCACTGAAGGTGCAAACTTTCTTTGTCGGTTCGCCATTAACTAGAACCGAGAATTGCACCGTTGAGATACATTGAAACACCCAAGACATCCAGACTAGGTGGAAATTGCATGTGGTGCAAGTAGCTTAATAAGAAAATCCCATTTGGTCCGGTCATATGCTTTGTTTAAATCCGCCTTCAAGACCCCAAAAATAGGTTGGCCCCAACTTATGCCTATTTAACCAAGTAATGATTTCATGACCCAACAGTGCACTATCAGCCATACTACGCCCAGGTACGAACGCATTTTGTTGTGGTCCAATGATATCCCTTAGAACCTCCTTTAGCCGATTTGCTAGTACTTTCGAAATGATCTTGTAAAGAGTATTGCAGAGGCTGATCGAGCGAAATTGAGAAACACTTTGGGGAGACAATACCTTGGGAATAAGTGCTATGAACATTTGATTCAATTCTTTTAAGGGAAATCCACCCTGGAAAAAACTTTGAACTGCACTAACAACCTCAGGGTCCACCAACCGCCAATTATGCTTGAAGAATAAGGGGGGAATTTCATCGGGGCGGGAGTTTTCAAAGAATGCATACTAAAAGTCGCCACTCGAACCTCCTCCACTTCCAGGGGCTTCATTAAAAGGCATTTATGATGGGCAGTTAGGATAGGCATGGGAAGCATGCAAAGATTGAGCAGGTCCCGGTGAGATTGTGCTAGGGAGGGATTGGGCAGCGAGGGAGGATTGAAAAGAGCTTGGAAGTACGACGAGAAACATTGGCCAATACCC
Organism: Beta corolliflora; assembly: GCA_947648045.1. Lineage (NCBI taxonomy): Eukaryota > Viridiplantae > Streptophyta > Magnoliopsida > Caryophyllales > Amaranthaceae > Beta > Beta corolliflora. The sequence goes on from CANSZD010001350.1 coordinate 369,226, forward strand.
GATTGGCCCGTCACCCATTGCTGGTTCTCATCCAAAAGAGCATAAACTTGGTTGGAATGATGACGAGTTTTGACACTGCGATAAAAGAACGCAGTTCCCGAATCCCCTAATTGCTCCCACCTCAGTTTTGCCTGCTGCCGCCAATACCACTAATGCAAACTAGCTGTTTGTCTAAGATCCGCCAACTTCCCATTCAAAGAGCATAGACTTTGCTGATTTGAAACAGACATTTGCACATCTTCCATCTCTTTGTGGAAAGCATGCCATTGAATACCATGACTTTGTTTAAAATCTAGACACCATCGCCTGCAAGCCTTGCGTACTTGATGTAATTTCCTTTGGGCCACAAACATTGGTGTACCCGAAATCGGAGCACTCCGAATTTCTTTAACTAATGTTCCCACCTCATCCTTGAACAAACACCAAGCATCCAATCGATACGACCTTCATTTTCCCTGGGTATGCGGTCTCACATCCAACAAAATAGGCACATGATCTGATATTAGAATAGGGAGATTATAAACTGCTGCATCCGGATTTGACATTCGCCATTCATCATCACAATACACCATGTCTAGACATTCAAAGATTATGTCCTCCCCCTCTCTCCCATTCGTCCATGTGAAAGTTGGGCCATGTCCCTGAATATGAATTAACTTCATGCTTGACCACCATTCTGAGAATACTTTTGCCCCCTGAGAAGACTTTTGCCCCCCTTGTTTTTTACTAGGGTATTCCACCTGGTTAAAATCACCCATGAGAACTACATTGGAATGATCAATCAAATATTCCAATATTGCCTGCCAAACCATCGGTCGATGCTCCACTTTGGGTGCACCATAAATAAAAACAGCCATATACTGCAAATCACACTTATATTACAGACTAGAAAGTTTTTACAACAAAACACAGGAGTCATCATAACATCTTTCTTACATGCTAATACAAGACCACCACTTCTCCTCTCTACATCCAAGCCAAAACATTGAGGGTACCCTAAGTGAAAAAAGGGACTAAAGCATCAACCTTACAAAGGGTTTCTGATAGAAACATGACATCTACTACATAATTTAGTAAAAGAAAGCGGATATAGGACAGCACAGGAGAGTCCACCGCAGCCCCTCTGCAATTCCAACTACATAGCTTCATGCCCTATCCAAAGGTTGTGGGCCAGCCGCGCCATCTGGGTAACAGTCAGAGAAATAGCAACTCCTCCCCAATTCCAAACTTGAGGCAGGTCTTACCACAGACACACCCATGCTATTCCCTCTGAAATTTAGCTTTCTTAACCACATCAGATGAAATAGTAATACCCGTCTGAGATTGAGATGATTCCCCAGCATCCAACATTCGCTTTTCGCCAACCCCACCTAATGCCACAACCAACAACCCAGTCGCCTTCCAACTTTGAGCATGCTTCGCCTCGCGGACTTTCCTTTCCCGTTTAATAACAGCCATAGGTTTTTTCGCTTTTTTGCTTCTATCATTTTCATCCTCCGAAGGCGGAGGACTCGAGTTTAGATCAAGGTTCCTCATTTCCTCAAGGGGGAAATCCGAGTCCATAGAGTGGAACTCATCATCAGATTTATCACCCAAAAGCAAAGAAGCAGGAGATTCTTGGGTTTTAGCCATATTAGAAGGTGGGCCTAAGCCAAAAACTGGGCTAAACGAAGGGAACAAATTTGTGTTGACCAAGACTGGTTTTAAGTAAGGGAACGAGAAATCTTCCTTTGATGGGCCAACTGGAGTAGGGCCTTGTTTAGGTGTAAGGCAAAGATGTGGGATGAAGGGGTCTTGTGAGGGATTTAAAGGAGCAAAAATACGGTCATTAGCGGAGACAGAAATCAAATCCTCAGGACCCACCTAAATTTCCAACTTGGCACCAGGAGACATACCAAGGTACTTCTGACCCACATTGTATGCCATCTCAAATTTTGAAGAAAGAGACGATGACATGAGTAAGCACAGGGAGCTACCCCTAGGAAAGGAATAAGATATTTGTGGGGTTGAAGAGGAAACCCTAGATGAGAAAGACAGTGGGGAAAAAGACAGTGGACAGGTATTTATTTATAGCATCCACTGGGAGTGAGGTCAGTAGAAATAAATCTTTTATATTCTGCCATGAAATCCCGGACCTTAGAAACGCTACGACATTTATTCCGCCCCCAACTGCTTGTTCATTAACACAAAAGAGTTTCCTAGATCGCCGAGATTGAGAAAAGCCCATAATACCCTCAATAACCCTTGCCTAGTGAATATCCTCAAGGTTTGCATGGTAATTTTTGAGGGGAGATAAGGACATTAAGTCACTATAATGAGCAGAAACCTCGGGACTTGAGGAAAGAGGAAAATAACTTACCTCGATCCATGCACTCTTATCATAACATTTAAGTTTCTTGAAAGGGGATAATGTAATTGTCAACCGCCTTTTTCGCCCATTACTGAGCTCAGCCTGACTCATTCCCCTAAGTCGCTTGCCGGAGGTGGCTCCGCCCCTACCATCATTACTGCCACTACTATGCGAGTCCGATGATTGGGAAGATTCTTTCCTCTTGTGACGATGGGAAGGACCTGGATCTCCATTCGGCTTGTTCTGTGCATGTGACTCCGCCGATGACTCCGAAGAGGATTCAGATTGTGCCGGTGGAGGAGGTGACAGGGCCGAACCTCCATTGACGAGATCCACAATCATAGTTCTATTTCTTTCAACCCGCGACAACCCTATAATTTTATTGGAATATAGAGGTGTCGGATAAGGGTCAACGTACACAAACTCAGGTGCACCGCACAAGGTTTGCATGCACATTGCAAAATCTTGCCTAACCCTCTCCAAAGATCATCGGCAACGAGATTGTTTATGACCCACACGGCCACATCGCTTGCAATGCACAAATACACTTTCATAGCGAAAACCACCCACGAGGGAGGGAGATCTTCTTCTTGAAAGAAAAATCCTGGGATCAATGGATTCTCCAAATTAACTCTAACACAGGCTCGCAAGTGGAGCGGGGGATCTTGTGCTCGAGTTAAGTCATCAAAAAAGAGAACTCTGCCTGTTTGCATAAGGGCTTTTTTAGCAATAGCTGGTTGGGCAAACAGGAAGGGTAACCGCTCTACCCTTACCCAGATATTCGTCTCCGGAGATTTGAGATCGCCTAGGGGGCGATTATACCTGAAGCCTGAAAAAGTTAGTAACGCGCCTTGGAAGCATGCATGACATCTCACAATGAGGGCTTGACGATCGTCCTGATGATGACATAAAAAGAAGAATAGTGACCCAACTTTACGGACCACAATGACATCCTGCTTCACCCAAAAATTGTCCACCCATAATTGCAATGTGGAAGCTTCAAATTATCTGTAATCTTTGACTTGGGCTACAACTGCCCTTTTAAACTGATCACTGTCAGTGATCTGGTCCCGATCATGGCCCTTTATTTTGGGACCAATTCGCCGCAGTGCCTGTCCAGTGGAATCTAGTAAAATATCCATGGAACTAAACCCCACCCCTAGATGGGTAGTTTTTCGGGGAAAGAATATTAAAAGAAACAGTAGGAGAGCTTTTGAAGAAGTTTTGAGATTGTGGAGGAGAAAAAAGTGAACTAGATAGAGGAAAACTCTCATGCAAGAGAGGCTCTCTTCTTTCTAAAGAGAGAAGTTTTACTCAAAGTCACTTGTTATGTGAAACACAACAGTTACTACTTTAAAATCCCAAAATTTCAAACTTGGAGAAACCGTGGTTTCTTTATTTGAATCAATTATCTCTCGCTGCAAATCGATATTTAGACATCAGTGGTCATTTGTGCCTCTTTCCTCTCAATCAAACTAAAGACCACAAATTATTAAAGCTATTATATTTGATCAGAGATTGCTCAACCTCATTTTTAATTCTCACATGACTTTACTTGCTTCAAGTCCCTACTCCCTACAGTTACAATCTAACCACAATTATGAGTGGCAATCTAAATGAAAAGCAAAAGAAAGAAAAAAACAAATAATAAAATACTTTAATGTGCATCAGTAAGTGAAGTCCACGTTTGAAGATAAAGGTGAAAAAGGAGGTCAAACACCAAAATAGTAATTTTTGGCCCGGAATCCGACAATAAGGTGTGTAATTTAATAAAATCAATAATATTAGGTGTTTTCTCAAAAAAATTATAAGATCTTTTTCATAAAATTTCTTAATTTAGCGTGCAAGCAATTTTGAGGTCTACTAGCCCATGGTCGCCCGACCCAAGCACTTAAATAAGGTGGATTATGGCATTCTTAGGAGGCCATATACTACTTTTACTCTATAGAAAGGCACAGCTTTTCCACTATTACTCTTGTCAAACAAATTCTTGGGTGTGGCCTGTTTCGTTTCTTTCCCTTTAAATGATTAGCTCTACCGTGCAATGATATATGAAACTCTTGCTTTGGAAAAAAAAAGTGTGCGAGATCCTATTGAATTGAATTTGGAACACAGATTTTTCTTAGTATCTCATTAGTCGAAACCTAAGATTTAAATCATATACTTTCACTTATTTGCCCTAATTTGATTTATCTATATAATATCATTTTGATTAAAATTTTATTTCTTTACAATGTACGAGAAACACCAAACAATTTTTTAAGATTGTGGGTTTATCACCAGATACCTCTAAAGCTTTACGAAATTCATGAGGTACCCCTCCAATATCAAAAATTCATCGAGCACCCTTGAATTCGCATATAATGTACCAGACACGCTCAATAACTTACTCATGTTGATTCTGTTAACTTAAATGACCTGAAATCACATAAAACTCGAACCTAATTCGTCGTCTAATAACCCACACTATGCCAAAAAGTCCTTTCATGCATAGAATCAGTGTCTCTTGCAAATTCTTGATGGAGTCTAGAGTGAGAGAGGGCGTCTGGAGAGAGAGGGTGTGTGAAAGTGAGAGGGTTGATTCCTCAGTTGGTTGGACTACCGTGAACAGAAAGAAGCCAAGAAGAAGCTCAACAACGACAAAGAGAACATGCTTTGTCTATTCCTTACCATCCAATGTTTATGAATATGACATTGAAGAATTCTTCTCACCTTATGGCACCATTTCATTCATCCACATCCCCCCAAGCTCCGACCTAACCGTAAATCTCGTTATGCTTTTGTTCAATTCCAGTCAAGCCACTCCCTTGCTGTGGCTATTAGAGGTGAACATGGCCGAAACCTTGTTAACGGTAAGCTCAATGTACAACCAGCAAAAATGGATCTAACAGCCCCCTCGTAAACAACCTCTACTCTAAACCTCACCCCAAAAAATCCATCTTGAATCCACCTCATCACAAACAACCCATTCCCTCTACAAGAGACCATCGAACATACAAAGAAGTTTTCTCTGCGAACCTACACCACTCAACTCATCCTCAAACCAAATCTGTAAGCCAAGACCTCTTAATCCCACCATCCAAACCTCCTCAAAACCTACAGCCCCCCAAACCGATTGTTCCTAATCTCCAACCTGATCCCATTCCAGATTATTTCATATATGAACCCTCTGTAGCTCGAAAAGCGTCAACCAAATTTCTTGGTGAAGATGTTGAAAACATCAGAGACACACTTTCGATGAAGGAAGTTGATGGTGAACCCATGTTGACAATTAAAGGGCGAAAAAGTTCCCAAAACTCTGAACTTTTCTCTCGAAAGTGTTATAACCACGGCTACCTCATCTTTATCATCCCCATAAATCCATGATTTGATTCTCTCTTCAGGAGTCTATAGTCTCACCATAAAACCATTAGGAGGGTTGCTTCACCTCATATCATTCCCCTCGGTGGAAGAAAAAGATGCGTATATGGAAAGCAAGTGGTTAGAACAACGGTTCGAGGATATCAAGAACATTGATTCTAATAGCGGTGCAATATGGAAGCAATCATGGATTAATGTCTATGGAGTACCTTTATCTGGATGGGAGTATAAAAAATTTTATAATATAGGTTGCATCTTTGGAAGGGTTTTATCAGTTGAACATTCCAATTTCGACCATGCAGGAATCCTGATAATCTCTGATTGTTTATTCAATATTAATTGCGAGATGTTAATGAACATTGAGGGCCAATTATCAAAGATCTACATATCAGAAGACACAGCCAGGTTGACTCCAAATCTGAATATCAATCAATGGAACTCGAAAGATTTGAATCCACCATCTTCATCTGACAAGTCTACTGACTTGGATGAGGATGACGACATGTTTGATGATGATGTCATCCCTTCTCCTGCCAGCAATAGAGAAAACCATTCACCTTCTCCCAGTGAGCAAACCTCAATGCACAGCATTCAAAATATTTCCCTTCCCAAGATTTCTGAACCCCCCATCATTAACCACTCATTAAATGATTGCACTCGTCCTCATAACCCCCCACCTCAAAACTTTCTAGAGAACTGCAATTCCTCTAATCCTAGCCGCCCAAATAATTCCCCAGTGAATTCCCAAAGATCCAAATCCCCTCATGGGCCTCCCAAGGAGCCTGATCCAAGCTCTCCCGCATCTGCCACCTCCCCCGTTTCAGCACCAAGTGCTTCAATCCAACTCTACCAAAAAAAATCCCATTGAACACTTAGCCCAAATCTCAAATAGATTTGGCCCTCTTTTGAGATCTTCCGATTCCACCACCTCCTCTTCTTTCCTTCTTGGGCCTCTTTACCCGCCTGGATTTGAATCAAAAACCCCCCTAGCATCAAATAAGCCCATGAGATGAAAATAGCATGTCGCTTACAAAGAAAAAAAAAGAAAGAGCCCAAATCTCCCCACCTCTCCTAGCCTGCATCCAAATTCCCCTTCACCCTCCCATCCAACTGAAACTCAATCAAATGCTTCTCTTGAACCCACTGTAGGAAATACAATTGACATGATGAATAAACTTGGCATGGAATTTAATGGTCCATTGGATGAATTACACAATAGAAATGATGTTGAACTGGCGCGGCAAAAATCAGACTAGGACAATTGTAACCAGTAACTCCACGCCTCATTCATTCACATATTGATACCATTATGATCATCGTATCATAGAATATCAGGGGAATTGGGGCTCGAATTAAACGTAGCTCTCTTCGAAAACTGATTGCAAGTCATAATCCTCCGTTTTGTATTTGTGCAAGAAACCAAAAAAGAACTCTTTGACACTCGAATTCTGAACTCTATTTGGAAGCAAGCCAATGTTGAGCACATCTTTTTGCCTTCGACTGGGCACTCAGGCGGCCTAATCTCACTGTGGGACTCCACCTTCTTCACTATGGAATCGTATCAGATTGAGAGAAATTGGATTGCGTTGGTAGGCATAAATCCATCTGTGAATTTCAAATGTGTCTTCCTAAATATCTACAATCCTTGCGTGGTTAAAGATAGAGCTATTGTGTGGAATGAAATCCTCTCCTTTTGGCAAAACTGGAATCTGCCTTGTCTTTTGATAGGCGACTTCAATGAGACTCTCTCTCCTGATGAGAGGGGTAGCCAACTTGTTGCTACTAACGATTCGCAAGACTTTCAATCTTTTTTGCAGGCCTTACAGGTGATTGAAATCCCATCCATTAACGGGTGGTTTACTTGGTTTAGAAATCAATCCAAGAGCAAGTTGGACCAGTTATTTGTTCATCCTGAGTGGGTCACTATCCTTGCATCCATCAAACTCTCCCTATTGAAGAGATCTATTTCAGACCACTGTCCTCTCTTGGTCAATACGCATGACATGAATTGGGGCCCTCGACCATTCAGATTTCAAGACTGCTGGCTTTCTCACCCGGGATGTCTAAAAACTATCAAAGAATCATGGGCTACCTCGAAGGGTCCAACTCCAGATAAATTTCGCGACCTAAAACTCAATCTAAAAGCCTGGAATTCATGAGTGTTTGGCAGCATTGAGGAGAATATTGTGGCGCTTGAAAACAAAATCCTTGATCTCGATTCAATAGCAAATTCCAGGGCTTTAGACAATGAAGAATTGCAAGATAGAAAAAACGCACAACTTGATCTTTGGCAATGGTTGAAGAGGAATGAGACATATTGGGCCCAGAATTCAAGAGCAAAGTGGCTCAAGGGATCGAGGGGACAAAAATACTCAATATTTTCACGCAATAGTAACCATGAGGCGCAGGAGAAACACCATAGAATCTTTGCGCATCAATGGTGATTTTATTAATGATCCATCGAAAATCAAGCATGAAGCAGTGACTTACTTCAAGCAAATCTTCAAGGAAGATTTTTGTTCTCGGCCCACCATCCCAGGGCTTAACTTCAAGACCCTCAACCAAGATCAACAAGCCATGTTAATCGACAAATTCTCTACGGAAGAGATTGATGCAGCGGTTAACTCGTGTGATGGCAACAAAGCCCCCGGTCCGGAGGGCTTCAACTTCAAGTTTGTCAAGAGTGCTTGGGAGGTGATTAAAGATGATATCTATGATATTGTGAATGAATTTTGGCAATCTGAGAGACTTCCAAAGGGCTGCAACAATGCTTTTGTTGCACTCATTCCAAAAATTGACAATCCTACAGGGTTCAAAGACTACCGACCAATTAGTATGGTCGGTTGTATTTATAAAATCATAACCAAATTTCTTGCTAGGCGACTTCAATGTGTGATCAGTGATTTGATTTAGCCATGTCAATCTTCATTCATTCGAGGGAAGTAAATCCTCGATGTAGCTCTTATTGCAAGCGAATTGATTGAGTCGTGCTGGCGTCTCAATACACAAACCACCATCCTCAAACTCGATTTCCACAAAGCCTTCGATAACGTGTCATGGAGTTTTCTTGATTGGGTTCTACAACAAATGCACTTTCCTATGAAGTGGAGACATTGGATAGCACTTGTGTGATGTCGGCATCGACTTCAATTTTGATTAATGGATCACCAATCGCTCCCTTCAAGCTCCAAAGAGGCCTCCGACAAGGTGACCCCCTCTCCCCTTTTTTATTTGATCTTGTGGTTGAATCCTTTAACTTGCTCATCCAAAAAACAACTTCATTGCATCTATGGGAAGGCATTGAGGTGGGGAGAAATGGTGTCAAGATCTTACATTTGCAATATGCCGATGACACCATTTTATTTTGCCCACGACATCTTGAACATCTCATGAATATTAAAAGAATGCTCATCCTATTTCATCAAGCCTCGGGATTAAGAGTGAACTTCCATAAATCTTCCATACTTGGAATTCATATCCAAGAGTCCCATTTACAATTCTTGGCATCGAAACTTCTTTGCAAAACTGAAAAATCCCCCTTCACCTATCTTGGACTACCCATTGTGGGTCACTCGGCTCGTATTCATATGCGGGACCCAATCATTGCCCGTCTCCACAAGAAGCTGGCCTCTTAGAAGGGGAACTTATTGTCAATTGGTGGAAGATTTACTTTTATAAAGGCCTCTCTCTCAAGCCTACCCCTCTACTACATGTCACTTTTTCCCATTTCTAAAGGAGTAATCAATAGAATTGTCAAAATTCAAAGACAATTCTTGTGGAGTGGATACAGTGGAAAGCAATCTTTACCCCTCGTTTCATGGAATGTTTTGGAGCTTCCAAAGGTTTTGGGGGGGATCAATATTGGAAACCTGCAATATAAAAATCTAGGCCTGTTATTTCGGTGGGTGTGGAGGCTTTTCAATGAACCCAGTTCACTATGGCAGCAATTCATCTGTGCAAAATATGAGTATGGGCCTGCCGTTGCATTACCGGATCTATGCACCCCTAGGCGTGGTGGGCCTTGGAAGGCTATTGTTTCAACAATCCTACACCATCCCACGGTCTCTTCATGGATCAGGTTTAAGGGTCTGTTCTCTTCGGCATAAAATAACTGAACTGAATTGAACTGAATTGAAGCGAATCGAATCGAACCGAACCAAGCCGAACCGAATCAATCAACCGAATCCCGGCGAATCGAATCAACCAAGCCGAACCGAACCGAACTGATTCGCGAACCGAATCAATCGAACCGAATTAAATTATAACTAATTTATAGTAATGATAATAATTTAGGAACCGAACCGAATCAACCGAATCGACCGAACTGAATTGACTCGAACCGGACAACCGAAAATAAGCTGGGGAGAACAGGCCCTAAGGTGAGGAAAAAAATTGGTGATGGAGCAGCGTTATTTTTTTGGCATGATATTTGGGTGGGTGAGCAGCCCTTAAAGCATCTTTGTCCAAGGCTTTTTCGTCTATCTCCTTCCCCTGATGCAACAATCTCCTCATTCGGTTTTTGGGATGGATTTCATTGGCAACGGTGCTTCAATTGGAAGAGAAATCTAAGGCCCCAAGACAAGATAGAAGAATAATCTCTTATGGCTATCCTTGACCGTGTTGTATCATCTCCCGACCATGAAGATTCATATATTTGGACTCCCCAAAAATCAGGAGAAATTCTCTATCAAATCATTCACAATGGAGCTTGCTAAGCTCTCAGCTAGTCCAGGTAACTTCACGACAAAAGGGTTTTGGAGGGGTCTTGTTCCGCATCGCATCGAGCTCTTCACATGGTTTGCAATGCCTGGTAAAATCAACACCAAGGTGAAACTCATTTCTATGAGCATCATCCCAAGCTCGGATAATATGTGTATTCTTTGTGATCAAGCGCCCGAAAACTGTGATCATCTCATGCTTCAATGTGACCTCTCGTGGCAAATTTGGTCATGGTGGTTCAATATTTAGGACCTAAATTGGGTTATACCGGCGTCTTTGAAAGACTTATACCTTCAATGGGCTCCTTCCTCTCATGGAGTTTTCTTCAAAAAGGTATAGAGTGCTAGTTTTTTCATAATTGCTTGGACTATTTGGAAAGAGAGGAATTCTAGAATTTTTGCCAACTCCACCTCTTCTCTATCTCAATTGCAAGAACTAGTTCTTCTTAGAATGAGTTGGTGGATAAAGGGGTGGGGGACCCCTTCCCCTACTCCTTCCAAGACTTGGTTAATAACCTTTGTTGCCTAGCTTGGGCCGAAACTTGCCACTTACAAGTGGACTGCTTGCAATCAAGACATGTGATTCAATGGAGCCCACCCCCGAGCAATGTAATGAAATGGAACGTGGATGCTTCCTTCCACCCATCCCTCGGCCAAGCCGCAATGGGGGGGGGTATTACGTGATAATGGAGGAAATTTTGTGTGTGTGTGTTCTCATCTCCAATCCCCCCCCATGGAGATTAATTCGGCGGAAGTCTTAGCCATTCACCAAGCAATAAAACTCTCGTTGAGCTGCAATCGTTTTAATCCATCACACTTGATCTTGGAATCTGACTCTTGCAATGTGGTTAGATGGTGTACGAATGATAGCGGTGGCCCTTGGAATCTCAACTTCATCCTGTACTTCATCCGGAATGCCACAAAAAAGGATCCATGTTTCATCATCAAGCACAAGAAAAGGGAGTCTAATATGGTGGCGGATACTTTGGCCAAACAAGGCCTCCGAAGGATGGATGAATTTGTAGCCTAGTTATGATTTCTTGATTACAGTCTCTATGCCTTGGTGTGTCATTGTTTTGATTTAATTGTTGGGTAGGTTGTAACCTTCTTGGGGCAACTCTACTGCAAACTTTTTTTGTATGGCTACCAAGTTCATTAATGAAATCATTAACAAATTATCAAAAAAAAAATTCCTTTCATGCATAGTGATATAAATTTCCTTTTTTTCGGTCAAAATAGTTTTAACAGTGGTCTAAGTACCTCTTAGGCAGTTTTATGTGCTTTTAAAAAACTTTGTTGGACATAATGTGAAATATTAGGGGGAATTAGAATAGGGATCAACTGATTTTGGGTCATATAAGTTAACATAATAAATACCAGTAAGTTATGGAGATTTGAGGGTATCTGGTACATTACATCCAAATCTAATTAAGGGGTACCTGATGAATTTTTGAGACTGAAGGGGTACCTCATGCATTTTGTAAAACCTCAAGGGTACCTGGTGAAAAATCCGTTAAGATTGAGGAGTTAAAGCACTCAACCCATAGTAAGGAAATCGGTAGGTTCAATTTCTATCAGATGCATGCAACACGACATTCAGATAGGTTTATTGAAATTGTCTTCATATACGTGGAATGTCATCAGATTGACATTTTACATTCACAAAAATTATCAAAATAGGTGGTTTAATTTTAACATAAAATTCAAGCCCATACGTACCGCCGCACTTTAACCCAACACTATCCTAGACATCTCGCACCAACCTAGTCGTCCCTTCTCTTCTCCTTCCTTTATTTGAATCTCGAACTACATCAGACAATTTTTAAAAAAATCGAGGGTCTTACCAAATGGATTAAACTAGTCCCTAAATGGATTAAACTAGTCTCTAAATGGATCAAAGAATGTGATTACTGAATTGATTAAGCTAGTCACTATATTCATAAAAGGTGGTTTGTGCTCTTCTTAATATTTGGGCTAGGGTAGTTGCTAATTTTAAATTAAAAATAGGCAGTCTCTTATAAGACCAACTCTTATATTCGTAAATTAAAATATGAAAAATAATAGTACCTTTTTTTGTATAATTGAGAAAGATTATATTCACATCTCGTGGCGGGTCTTTCCTCGGATCCTAATCCATTGGCCTGATTAGATGTGAACTGTTTCTTTAACTAAAAGTTGACCCAAAAGTAGCTCACCTGGACTAGCCGACCTTCTAGGCTCTAGCTTCCCTTGTTCTATAGGTCAGTCCAACTTCCTCATAAGTTGAGATCCTCTTCTTAAATCAATGATCAATGTCTGGGAATACATGAATGGAAAAAAAATATGAGGGGCTTTTGGGAAATTTGGTTTTTGCTAGATTAGGTGTATCATCTCAAGATAGAAAATAGATGAAAATAAATGGAAAGATCATCATAATACAGTTCGTTGTATAACCCAAGGCCACCTCCCAAACAGCCCAACCCACGTCATTTGGCCCACTGGCCAACTCTAAGGTCAATCACATATTCTAAATAATAATAAGTGATGAAAGAGATATGTGCATGGAGGAGGTAGGATTTGCAAATTAATGATTGTAATATCTACAGAATCAAATCACATCTACGAAACTCAAAAAGGCTCTTGCACTTGTATGAATGTGTTTGTTGATGGTCATCTAACCACAAGAAGCATATTCTAATATTCTCAAACATATGGAAAGAGACTTAATGGTTAGAGGACCATCAACAAAACATATTCATCCCTGCAAAAAACAATGTAAATTCACTTTTGCACAGCAGACAGCACTATGTTGAAGACAAAAAACAAAGAAAAGAAAATGGTCTTTTTGGCATCAGCTATGAGCTCGAATATAAGGAAGTAACGAAGCATATTCTAAGGAATCATTCTTTCCTTCCCCAATCTAACTTCTAATTGTCTTGAAAGTGACTGTTCTTGATTTTTTTTTGGCAGCAATTGACTGATTGGAGGATATGTGTTTCAATGAGAGCATGTGGACTCATTTTCTGTCCGAAGTTCCAATGAATTAGTTGTTGGCCTGAGCGATTTCTCGCATCATTTAGCAATTGAAATCTTAAATCAAACACTTTGGAGGAGTGGGATATAGAGTTATAAGCATTAGATTGTTCTCTAAAAATGATCTCTCAGTTTTTTTTTTTTTTTAAACATAGTAAGTTATAATATGAATTATTTATCAATATAACTCTTGGTTTCAAGATAGTACATATATATAAAAATATAATTACTTACAAAGAATATGATACAATCTTGTTTTTGACATTTAGGTTACTGTGTAAGAAAATAACCGATGTAATTAAATGGTATAGCAGTGTCAAATATGGAGGTTATAAAAATTTGAAGAGCTTTTTTTTAATACAAGAGTATTGAAAGGTAGGACATGCTATTATTAGCATTAGCTTAATGAGTATTAATATATACATTTATATTTTGTTGTTTTAAAAATAGAACATTATCTTGTCTTTAAATACTTTTTTCCCACAAAGACTAACATGAGATTGTAGAGTAGTTGGTTAGTGCATTTGTATCTCAAATTAAAGGTTGTATGTTTGAGTCTTACAACACACATTTTTATTATTTAACATGCCTCATTTGATTGTGTGGGGAGGGGATTACGTGCCAAGCTGACGTGGCATGTATTTCCCTTGGGTTTTAAATATAGATATATATTTATGATGAAAGTCGCATGCTAATATTTTGACTTACATATTTGCCAATGCACAACTTTGACCATTGATATCTCTAATTTCATTATTAAAAAATTATAATAAATTAATATTTTTGAAAATATACGTCGAGATAAATTTAACATATTGCATTGATGCTAACATTGGTTCTTATACATCTATGGAAAAATATGGTCAAATAGAGTTTGTGAATAGTGTAAAAGTCAAAATGGAGCATTTATTTTTTTTTAAAAGGCGTATAATATTAATATTTTGAAGGTACATCTTGAGACCAATATTTCTAGATTTCACGTGACTAATCCTTACCTTTGGATGACTATGATAATCCAAAAGTTAAGTATGTAAATAAGACAAAAGTATAAAGCGTACATATTAAAAGAAAACGAAAATTTGACAACAATAATTCAAGATTAGGTTGTAAAACAAAAATAATACGAACTTTCACAAACTCCTAAAATAATCATGTGTTTGATATGGTGTCATTATCGCATACATTAACTAATGATCACTTCTCCATCACTTAAAATCCTGAACAAAAAAAAGTTTTTTTTTTCCCTTTCTCCAAACCCGTCCACCATAAAACCTATCACGTTGAAAGAAAAAGGTGTTTTCTGTAGGATATCACTTATATGTGATACAAAGCTCATGAAAAATATAACTCTGTTATTATGAGAGTTTATCAAACTTGGAATTAATTTTGTTTTATGGAGGTAGTATTTTCTTGATCAAAAGGTTGGCTGATCAACTATCCGGAATGACCTTTTTGGCATGTGCAATAGTTGGGAATAAACTATGGTAATATATTTATACGTAATTTCACAAAGAAAATCCTATGTCGAGATGTCTAGGGTTATAACTTCATCGTTAAAACATATGTGTCTACATAACTTTTCAATAGGGGTGAAAGTCTTTCATTCAAACTTGCTGAAGTCCTGCCTCTTAAAGGGTAATGAATGAACATGGAAATTTATGAAGAGTAAAGTATTTAACAATTTACAAGTATTTCATGATATTTTCTTCTCAAATTTACATTAGATTCAAGAATCAAGATGATAATTTATTTCACCCATCAAACTGAGTTTTATTGTTAATCCGACCTTATTTTCATAAATTTACAATAAGTGTATTGATTTACACCGTGTACTTGAATAACTCGATATATATAGCATGCATATTATTCAAAACTCAATTTACACCATGCACATTACTTCCTCTATTTTTTTTTAAGTCTTACTTGGTTATTGTAGACACATCAGTTTAGAAAATAAGAGAAAGAGCATACTTTGTGGATCCACTTGCATTAAATAAATAGGAAATATATGAGGAGAGAGAATATTAAGTCCACTTTTTGGGTCCACTTGCATGAAATATATATATATATATATATATATATATATATATATATATATATATATATATATATATATATATATATATATGAAACAAAAGTGAGTCATAGACCAATAAAATAATAATATTTTACTGTATTCTACTGCTAAGATAGGAATAAAGTAAAGTGAGTAGAACTTCACAACACATGACTGAAATGAAAATTGATTAGATTTCCTATTTATAATTTGGACATATTTATATAGTTAGAGAAAATCCTCAAAACAAATTTCCAATATATAAGAAAAAACATAGTCACATGGAGTCTTATTTGATTCATCTCATTGTGTATTAGGAAAATCAAACTTTTATAAATTTTATTTTATTTTTTTTTTTTTTTTTTTTTTTGTGGGAAGATAATTGTGGACCAAGCCACGCCCCCCTTTCAAGCCTCCACAGCAGCACCCCCCCCATCGGTACGTGGGAGTGATTTTTACCCCAAGCAAACATTAATATACAAACTCCCAAATTGAAGGAGTGATGCCGAACAGCTCGATTAGCGGTTGGGAGGTGGGAGCACCAACCATTGGGCTCCCACGAGGACCTCTTTTATAAATTTTATTAATATGTAATTAAAAATATTAAAGATATAGTGCATTGGAGAAACAATAATCTATTGGGGGACGGAGGGAGTATTATGCACATTAAGCATGAATAACTCAAATTTACACCATGCATAATATTCATTGAATAACTCAATTTATGCCATGCATATTATTCATCAATAATCCATTTTACACCATGCACATTATTCATGAATAAATCATGATAGCCGCCTTCCTCAACAGTATGAACAAATATAAATTATACAAAATAAACTTCAAAAACTACTTGATGTTGGTCTCATTTAAAAGAACGCCTGGAAAACTTCACATCAAAACTGTGATTTTCGCATGGAGAACATGGTCCTAGAAGCCCAATTAAACAGTAAAAATATCCCTCAAAATCAAGAGCCATATCTCAGCAGCAACATTATGCTTCTGACACTACACACCCCTCTCAATCTACAATTGACTAGGATCACAAATGACTTTTACGATCTAGATTCTCAGCCTGACGAGATCGTGATTGTGCTTTACGAAGTCTACTTACATCCACGGTCCACCAGTTGAATCGATTAATCCCAAGATGCTCAATCTCAGCTAAGAAAGAGTTTTCTGAAAGTGAATCAAGCAATAACTGCAGACAAATAACAAGAAATTCGAACTGTGGTTCTATTTACAAGTAGGGAAAATATCTGCAACAAAACAAATGACATGAGAATGTTACATGACAGGAAACTGGTTTGGCATCGATTCAACATGGCAGAAGCCAAGAAAAAGAAACCGAGATTTGTTTCTCCCTTTGCGCGTTTGGAAGAATAATCGACTAACATGTTCCACAGGTCTCCCACAGTCCAGTTATGGGACATAATCCATTTACGTACCTGCATTGTATTTCCAAATGATCAGGAAAAATATTCTATGATTCAAATTTCAAACAGGTCTCTAAAAGCACCCAAGAAAAAAAGGTACCTGATCCAAATTTTGCAATTCTTCTGTTCCAAATGTGTAATGTAAAATGAAAGGTCTTAGAGCCTGAGAAGGTTGAGCACCCGGAACAAAAAAAAAAAATTAATTGACCATGGAGAATGCACAACAGGAAGAAAAACGCATTCCTTCCCACGCTTCTAACAAATTTCTCAGACAAGAAACTAATGCAAGAAATCACGAATATACAGGGCAGCTATAGCAACTCTTTGGGTCATCGTCTGACAAAGCCTTTATATTGTTACTGTCCCCACACTTTGCAAAACAACTTAACTTTGTAAAAACAAATCTTCAATTCTAGCTACCTGGGCAGTTGGACTTTACACAAGAACATGGATTTCCGCTCAGTGTTGTGAAATTCTGTGACAAACATTAACCAGCAATACTGATTGCTAGTTCCTAAGATTTTCTTTTAGGAGGATCATCAATTATTGTATAGACATAAAGGCTTTTTTTGGGGGGGTAGGTGAAAGGTGAGACCAATCAAGCCCTTGTATTCTGCAAGTAAGTCAGATCAATCCGCCAATTAACAGCCTTCCACCAACAAAGATTCGGAAATCGGACACGAGTCCCAGAACTGGGCAACATCAGATATATGGTGCAGGTATGTAAATGGATTATGTCCATATAGTTTCCATATAGTTGACAAATAAAGGCTTGTTCTCCTCATCCGCAAAATCGGCCAAAAGAAAGATACCAAGAACAACTGAACAAGCCATACTATGTCGATCAGAACTAAAAGAGCTCAGATTAACAAAGTAAATGTCAAAATGGATGAATCGTAGAGATCTACAGATTAAAAAAGATGCAGACACAGCAGACCAGGAAGAGACACCTCTATGCAATGAACTGCCATAGGGAGAGGGGTACTTTGGTATAGCATTATTGTTTAGTTAGAGGTTAGCTTGAGAAATAAGTTGAATTAGAGAGGGAAGAAATCCCTATAAATACAGGAGATTGGGGAGAGACAAGTTATGGGGATATTGATGAGAGTTTGGGTGAGCTTTTAAGAGTTCATTTGGGAAAGAATCAAGCCTCTCCAAAGCTTGTTACTATCTATATATTATCTGCAATTTCCATCTTATTAATACAAATCCACTTTTTAGTCCTTATTAATCATCTAAATCCTGAATTAGCTATGCCAGTTCATAGCACTACAACTTCTCAAGCATTATCCGACATGTCAATGTTAACCAAACAAGTGAAATAGGGAGAAGCGGACACTTCATTTACCACAATCATTAGACCAGTATCATAGAGAAATGGGAGTCTGAAACTCTGAAGGCTGCATAGCCCTACGATTTGTAATACAGGGCATAAAAGCAACTCCGATAGCCCTACAGTTTGGTAATACAGGGCATAAAAGCAACTCCGATAGCCCTACAGTTTGGTAATACAGGGCATAAAATCAAATCCGATGAGATAGAAGATTCACACTATTTTCCCAGAGTTGAAGTTTAGAGTTGGTGCCTGTGGCTATCTTATGACAAATATTTATAAGAGCTACCTCTCAGGAAGAACGACTCAAATTACGCGTTTAAGTTCCGTACCTCTACAAGAATCCATATTTAGAAACAGAGATGGAAGTAAGTGTCACCTGAGATGCAGCTAGCCACTGTATCACCGACTTAAGTTCAGGATCTCCACCAAAAGCACCACAACCCCAGTTTCCAGTAGCAATTCCAACATCACTATGATGCACTTGCAGCTGACTATTAACATTTTGAGTTGATTTTGCTTCATTATTGTCTGGAGATATCCCACTGTCCTCAACTAACTGAAGATAGCTCATAAATAAAGATCAAGAATCAGATCTATGTTGAAAATTTAATCTAACTTGATATAAACATTACCTACTCCATCACAGGCCAGAAAACACTTGCCAGGAAACTGGGGAGCCCAATAATGAAAGAACAGAGAAAAAATGAACAAGTCAAATAGCAAAGCACATTCAATACAAGGAGAAGTCGCTTCCTTACTGTTGCTGGATATCAGATATGTCGGCATCCATAGGATCATTACCACCCCAAACTTCGCAGGAGTCACAGTATTGCAACAGCATCTGATACTGCTGATAGTTTGGTTGATCCAGAAAGCACAAAAATGCCTTGTTAACCTCCCTGCCAAAATTAAAGAGCTTGCTATGTCACCTTAACTACATGAATCGATATTTCAGCAATTGGCCACATCATTATATGCTAAATAACTTTAAAATGTCAAATAACCTATGTCGTTAAAACATTCTTCACTATCACTACAACTGTTTACAAACTGTACCTTTTTTTCCATTTAACTCCAATATGAGTATATGACTAAATAGACAATGACCTGTC